>CM070774.1:121974661-122517823 GCA_036346955.1 Dipus sagitta
ACTGCTGAAAGAGAACACAGGAAACCAGCTTAATAAAATAAGGTCATTATAAGACATGAGTAAGGAAATAGAAATGCTGAAGAAAAATCATGCTGAAATCCTAGCTCTGAAGAATACAGTCATTGAAATAAAAAAACTGTGGAAAGTCTTACCACTAGAATGTACAAAGGAGAGAACAGAATATCTAAACTAGAAGACCAGGTGGCAGACCTAATACAGTACAACAAAGAGAAAGACAAGCTAATAGGAAGGTATGAATGGGAATTTCAAGATACTTGGGACACTATGAAAAGAACAAACATAAGAATTCAGGGTAAAACAGAAGGAGAAGCATTTCAATTCAGAGGCTTAGTAGATGTTTTCAACAAAGTCATAGAAGAAAATTTCCCCCAAATTGGGAAAGAAATGCCAATGCAGATAAAAGAAGCTTTTAGAACACCAAACAGACAAAACCTGGAAAGAACCTCTCCTCACCATGTTATAATTAAACTACTAAATATGCAAACCAAAGAAAATATATCAAAAACAGAGAAAATAAGCAAGTCACCTACAAAGGCAAGTCCATGAGAATAACAGCAGATTACTCAACACAAACTTTAAAAGCCAGAAGGGCTTGGAATGATGTATTCCAAGTTCTGAAAGATAACAACTGTCAACCAAGATTATTTTATCCTACAAAGATATCTATCCAAATTAATGGAGAAATAAAGACATTCCACAACAAAAACAAGCTTAAGGAATTTATGACAACTAAACCAGCTCTACAGAAAATAATTGAAGGAATTTTTAATACTGAAGAGAAAGCAAAACACACACAGGAGGAAATAGGAAAAAATAAACCACATACAAATAACAGTTAAAATAAATGAGTAAAAAGCCAGGAGAGAAGCAGGAGAGATACAGAGCATCTACAGCCCACATAGGCAGGCAGAAGCAACTCCAGCAGTGGCTGCACCAGGTCTTCAGGGCCAAAGCAACAAGGCTCCGCTTGAGTCACAGGAAAAGCCAAGTGAAGGGATTTTCCACTCACACCAGAGCTCTTCACAAACTCAAGAAACATGAAGGGAGAACCACAGCGAACAACAGAGGAGCAGATCATGAAGTAGAGGATCATGTGGACCAGCTGGAGAACTATAGCCACCAACCACAGCCTCCCCTCCCCCACTGCCAGTGCAAGTGCCAGCAAGCACTAGAGACCAAGGGAAGGGAGCTCACAGACCAGCACCAGTGACCAGAGCAGCAATCCAATGACCCAGCCAGCCTACTTGAACCCACAGTGCACCAAAGAGGGACCCAAGGAGGAGCACAGCGTAACGGAGACCAATATCATCTCAAAAGGTAACTGGGATTACACCAGGTCAGTACCCACCCAATGAGCCTGGTATATAGGCCTGAATCAGAAGTGCTAATTGCACCTTCCATATCAGGATAAATTATATGTTAAATCTGATGGATGGTCAGATGTGCCATTCTTAAATAAGCTATATTTTGGGATTGTTATTTGTTGCTTCTTGATTTAAAGTGGCTTTGTTTCCTCTTCTGTTATACATTAAGGAAGGGTCTCACTTGGTCACAAGCTGACTTGGAACTCTCAACAGACCAGAAATCTTAACTTCATAGTTGACAGGATTAAGGGCGTGGGCACCACACATCCTAAGGGACAGTGACTTTGTTAGAGGATCTGGTTGTTATAATACCTACTCTTGCATAAATACTCTGTGCTGTTTTTCATTGAATGTGTACATTGTTAGTTAAATTTTAGAATCTGCATGTATTTTGTTCCACTCAGCGTACTTGAATACTCTCATAGCAGGCAAACCCAACACCTAGGGTCACTTTTGTAGATACTCTGAGAGTCTTAAGAGCCACACCTAGCACCTTAAGCTCCTACCCTGAAGATATATAACATCAGATTGATTGATATATCTAATAATACTGCTAATTAAACTACCAAACATACAAACCGAAGAAAAATATTGAAAGCAGTTAGAGAGAAAAATCAAGTTACCTACAGAGGCAAGCACATCAAGATGACAGCAGATTACTCAACACAAACTTTCAAAGCAAGAAGGGCTTGGAGTGATGTATTCCAAGTTCTGAAAGATAAACTGTCAACCAAGGTTACTTTATCCTGCAAAGCTACCCATTCAAATAGACAAAGAAATAAGGACATTCCACAAAAAGCAGGCTAAAAGAATATTTGAAGACAAAACCAGCTCTACAGAAAATACTTGAAAGAATCCTCCATGCTGAAGAGAAAGAAAAGCACACACATAAGGAACCTGGATAAAACAAACATTACTCAAATATAAAGGTTTTGTACAGCAAAGGGCACTGTGAATAAAGCAAAGAGGCAACCTACAGAGTGGGAAAAAATCTTTGCCAGCTATACATCTGATAGAATATTAATATCTAGGATATACAAAGAACTCAAAAAATTAAATAATTAGAAGTCAAGCAAGCCAATTAAAAATGGGCTATGGAACTAAATAGAGAGTTCTCAAAAGAAGAAATACAGATGGCATATAAGCATCTAAAAAAATGTTCTACATCCCTAGTCATCAGGGAAATGAAGATTAAAACTACATTGAGATTTCATCTCACTCCTGTCAGATTGGCTACCATCATGAAAACAAATGACCACAAATGCTGGTGAGGATGCGGAAAAAGAAGAGCCCTTCTACACTGTTGATGTGAATGCAATCTGGTCCAGCCATTGTGGAAATCAGTGTGGAGGTTCCTCAGACAGCTTAAAAATAGATCTGCCATATGACCCAGCTATAGCACTCCTAGGCATATATCGTAAGGACTCATCTCATTAGAGATACTTAGAGATACTTGCTCAACCATGTTTATTGCCGCTCTATTCACAATAGCTGGGAAATGGAACCAGCCTAGATGTCCCTCAACTGATGAGTGGATAATGAAGATATGGCACATATATACAATGGAGTTCTATGCAGCAGTAAAGAAAACTGAAGTTATGAAATTTGCAGGAAAATGGATAGATCTGGAAAGGATTATACTAAGTGAGGTAACCCAGGCCCAGAAAGCCAAGTGTCACATGTTCTCTCTCATATGTGGATCCTAGCTACAAATGACTGGAATTCTGTGTGATTAGGAAGAAAACTCAGTAGCAAAGGCTAGTAAGCAAGAAAAGAGATATAATGGGAAGAGAAAGAAAGGGAGGGGGTACTTAATAGGTTGGTATGGTATATATGTAAGTAGAAGAATGGGAGTGAAAATGCCCAAGTGAGGTCAGGGGAAGAGATTGAGTAAAAGAAAGGTGGAGGGAGGGCTAATCTAAATCTAAGAGGATATAAATAAATCATATGGAAACCTACTCTTTTGGACAATGGAACACTCAGGATCTGTCGATTGTTGCTAGAAAATTTTCAGTGCAAGGGATGGGATACCTTCCAGTGAGTTGTGTGTTAATACAACATACAAAACCTCTGGGATACAATGAAGGCAGTCCTAAGAGGGAAATTTATAGCTCTAAGTGCCTATATTAATAAATTAGAGAGTTCACAAATAAACAATTTTAATTTAATGCTTCACCTTAAAGCCTTGGAAAAAGAAGATCAAGGAAAACCAAAAATCAGTAGATGAGAAGAAATAATAAGGATTAGGGCAGAAATTAATGAAAGAGAAACCCCCCCCCAAAAAAAAATCCAAAGAATCAATCAAACAAAGAGTTGGTTCTTGGAAAAGATAAACAATATTGATAAACCACTAGCAAATTTGACCAGAAGAAAGAGAGAAGAGACAAAAACTAATAATCTTAGAGATGTAAAAGGCACCATTACAACAGATGCCAAAGAAATTCAGAAAATTCTAAGAACATACTCTGAGTTATATGCCACTAAGTTTGAAAATCTGAAAGAAATGGATTATTTCCTTGATTCAGATGACCTACCAAAATTAAGTCAAGATGAGATAAACCATTTAAATAGAACTATAACAAGTGTGGGGATCCAAGCAGTTATAAAAAGTTTCCCAGCCAGTGGATTACACGTTTAATCCCAGCACTCAGGAGGCAGAGATAGGATGATACCATGAGTTCAAGGCCACACTAAGACTTGTAGTGAATTCCAGGTCATCCTGAAGTAGAATGGGACCCTACCTCAAAAAAAAAAAAAAAAAAAAAAAAAAAAAGAAAAAGTCTCCCAACTAAAAAACGTCCAGGCTCGGATGGATTCACTGATGAATTTTACCAGACCTTCATGGAAGAACTAACACCACTGCTTCTCAAACTTTTTCATAAAATAGAAAAGGAAGCAATTCTACTGAACCAGCATCACCCTCATACCAAAACCAGACAAAGACAGAACAAGAAAAGAAAATTACAGACCAATTTCCCTCATGAACATAGATGCAAAAATTTGAACAAAATACTGACAAACAGAATACAAGAATATATCAAAAAGATTATTCACCCCGACCAAGTTTGCTTTATCCCAGGGATTCAGGGATGGTTCAATATATGCAAATTGGTAAATGTAATTCATCATATAATCCATCTGGAGAGCAAAAATCACATGATCATAACAATAGATGCAGAAAAGGCATTCAACAAATTACAGGGAGGAGAATGGCCTAAGCGAGGCCAAGGGAAGAGATTATGCAAAAGAAAGGTGGGAAGGGAGTAAATCAAAATTCAAGATATTTTGACTAAGACATAGGAAAACCTACTTTTTTGGATAATGGCATATCCAGAAGCCATAGATCATTACCAGAAAATTTTCAGTGCCAGGGATGGGATACCTTCCAGTGAGTTGTTGGCCAGGGAAGTCCCTGTTGCCTCCAAAACATTATAGGCTATTGCCCTTGGTTTCCCATGAGAAAAAGATGGTAAGACCCTATTGCTGAAGATTTCACATGCCTGAGCAGCAAAGTCACTGAGAAATCAAGCTGGTGCTGAGTAGAAAACCTTCTCTCTGTAGCCCAGCCAGCTGAAAGCTGGAAAAAGCTGCACTGTGCACAGCCTTATGGGAGACAGAAGTCCTCAGTGGTGAAAACAGTGGACGTTGAAAGCCTCAAGTTTGGCCAGACAGGCAAATGACTGAATGAGTACAATAGTGGCATATCTGCTCTGAGGGAAACTAACTGCTCTCTAATTGAACTGAAGGCCTGCTCCATGGGAGGGAATACATGCCTAGTACTGAAAACCTAATCAAAAGCCTATGGCAAGGGAGGTCATGAGCCTTAAGGGTATAAAGCCTGCTCTTGTCTGGATAAATGCAAATATTACTCTCACCAAATTTCCCTGAAAGCACTATACTTAACTTCTTATTCATATATTAATGCTACTCTGACTTCTGGCTAGAGAAGCTTCTTTCTCAGATGGTGATGACCACTGGGATGACCCAAAAGGCAACATAGTGCTGAGAAGAAGGGATGGAGGAGTGTCCAACACTGAAACACCTCATACTCTCCAAGGATCAGGGTCCATTGCAGAAGAGGTGGTGGAAAGAATTTAAGAGCTAAAGGAAGGGTAACACTCCTTACATACAACTGTCTGGACAGAAATTGGCCTCGATATCCAAGAGCTCACAATGCCTAGCAATACCTACACAAGACCCTCCTAATAGGAGAAAAAGATGATGACATTAAATTAAAAGAGAGACTAATAGAGAGGGGGAGGGGATATGATGGAAGCAGAGTTATAAAGGGGAAAGGAGGGGAAGGAAGGGAAATACCAGGGTTTGTTTTTAAGTATAGAAGTTGTCAATAAAAAAAAAAAAATATACATATATATATATATATATATATATATATATATATATATATATGTGTGTGTGTGTGTGTGTGTGTGTGTGTGTGTGTGTTTAAAAAAATGGGTGTGGTGGCACACACCTTTAATCCAAGCACTTGGGAGGCAGAGGTAGGAGGATCACCATGAGTTTGAGGCCACCCTGAGAACACAGAGTGAATTCCATGTCAGCCTGGACTAGAGTGAAACCCTACCTTGAAAAACAAAAACACAAAAAAACAAAAACAAAACAAACAAACAAACAAAAAAAAAACCAAAACAAAAAAAAGTCTCTCAAAATTATATGCACATCCCCCTTATTCAATGCTGCTCTCACCCATTGGTTGGAGAATCTGCTTTATTCTACAGATGGCAGAGAATACTGGGGAGACCCAAGACCCATTAATTCTACAAGAAAATACAACCAACTGTTCACCATGAGATGTGCCACCTTTACCACATTCATAGAAATCTGGAAGAATCTGCAAAGGAAGCAGTGTCAGTACTTCTCTAAATGCTAGCCTGACAACTGCCTCCAGGGAATTAGCAACAAGCATGGTGAACAGAAATACGTCATAATGAAATAAAGAGGCTACAGAGAACTCAACACTAAAACCAAACTGCTAAACGCTCCTACCAAAGGTCAGGGACTGTAGAGAACGAGGGGGTAGAAAGATTGTAAGAGTCATAGGGTGGGTAAAAATATTCCGAGGCACAGCCCACCCCCATTAGACTGGCAATGGTCCTAACTACCCCACAGGGAATACCAAGTACCCTACTGAGGAAGGTACTCAGGGAAATGAAGGGCAGGGAGGGATTCAAGACTATATGTCTGTTATAGATGAGCTGGAGGGACCTAACTGGCAACACGTAGCTGACTTTCTCTCAAAATGTTGATCTCTACTCTCACCTTTAAGAGTCTTCTAAGCTTTATTTTTTAGGACATTTGTGATCTTTATCAATTACTTTACAGTTTTTAAATTATTCCCAACATTTGTGAAGAATATTAGTGGGGCCATTACGAAAATAAAACAACCGAGGCCAAGAAAGAATTATTTAAAATCTTAACCTCCATGTCCCTGGTCTATAGCTTCACTTCACTGCTGTAACTTCTTAGAATAGAAAGCAGGAAGCACTTTATGACTGACAGTGTCTCCATCTGCTGCTGCTGCTGTTTGTTTGTTTGTCGAACCTCTGAAAAGGGACTTTCATTGACTGTGCCCATGCTGCCCCCTCCTGGTAGAATTTGATATCTTCTGGTCTTTACCCTCCAGAAAGGCATCCATTTATTTAAATGTCAGCACTAGACATGCAGGGGCAAGAACAATTGTCCTCTTTTGGCTTACATTCTGGGGTGTGGAGGATGGAAAATAAATATACATAAATACAAGAAATAAGGTAAATTCAGGTAGTGTAAAATTCTAGGAAAATAAACAAGATATTGTAATGGAGTTGATTGGGGATGATATCTACTTAAACCTTGTTGTCATTGACAGTCTCTGAAGGAAGAGACTTTTAAGCCTAGAACTGCCTGATGAGCAGGAAGGAGGCCCTAGATGGGAGGTCCCCAGGCCAAGGGAGGAAAAGGAAGGCCAGGAACCTCAAACTGCAATAGGAAAGCTCTGCCAGTTGAGGATCTAAAGGTAAGCAGGAGCAGTGAGACCAGGCTGAACCTTCTAGATCACTCCATGTAGAGTGGAAGCCAGTAGAGTAACATAAGAAAAAGGATGACCAATCCACAAATGGCTTCTGAGGCTCTATGTGTCTTGACTTTCTTTTCTTTTTCTTTAAAAATATATTTATGAGGGAATGAGAAAGACACAGAGAGAGAATGAATGGGTGCAACAGGGCCTCTAACCAGTGTAACGGACTCCAGACACATGTGTCACCATGTGTATCTGGTTATGTGGGTTCTGGAGAATCGAACCTATGTGCTTAGGCTTATGAAGGCAAACACCTTAACCACGAAGCCATCCCTCCAGCCCTTTGTCTTGACTTTCTATTACATTCAACAAGCAGGTGCAAAGCTGCTGCTGGTGCCCATGATGCTGGTGGTGGCCTAGATCCCACAAACAGAGACTCATGCTGTGGAGTTGCATTATAGAATCAGCTGTGGAATTTTAACAAGTGATGATGCCTGAGCACCCCTCATGGCCATAAATCAGATGAATTGGTGATGACCCCAGACATAGGCATTTGTCTAACATCATCGAGTGATTCTAGTGCAGCACCAGTTCAGTACTGCCATAATTTGGAAAACCAGGGTCTCAGCTGAAGGTGGTTAATGAGAATCTATCACAGCAGACATTCCAGAGGGCTCAGGAGCTCTGAGGTCATTGATGTGGGCAGAGAATGGGCTGACCATCCCTTGTATGATTATAAAGGGAGAAGAAAGCAAATTGTAGAGCTGTGGATATTGCTCACATACTGAGTGAGCTCAGGCTAGGTTTAAAAAGTGACACACAAGAACAGTTGATGGAGAAAAAAAGGCACAGAAAAGGGGTAGAAGGTGGAAGGGAATCACTTCAGAGAAGCCTACAGAGGCAGGTTGGTGGCTCTTGGGTGTTAGAAGGCTCACTCTAGTGGCTACCCATGAAGCCTTCCTGCATTACTCATCACACCCCATATTGTCTCTGAGATAACAGACAAAGCAACTTGAGCCTGAAGCCAAGGCCAGGTGGGAGGCACTACATCCTAGACAGCTAGTCTTCCTGGGGACCACTCTTGCAGGCACAAGCACCCTGGTGGATGAATCTTCAGAGATATTACAGTAGCAGGTGATGGTAAACACAACCCAAGGTGTCTTAAAGACAGAAATCTCAAAAGAGATTAGAATTGTGGTTTCAGGTGTGTCATGTTCTGGGAACTAATCATGTGTGAAAGAAATGCAAAACCCTGATTGTGTTTGAGTTAAATTCTACCAAGGAAAGCAGGACATGGAGTCAGGCCTTACATCAGAAGAAAAGTGCTGAGAGTCAGTAGGGAGGAGTTGACTGACAAGGTGAAAATCGTCATGAGATTTTATATTAAAATAAAGACCTATGCATGTTTGTATGACCCAAATCAGTGAACTTTCCTTGAAGTGGTGCCATATGGTCCCATACAAAATGTCAGCATGTGGGGTTTATCATCTTTATTATCAGTTGCTGCAGGCTGAGCATCACATGATAAGGAGCACTGAGGCTGTGGCCTCTTCTGTGTCGAGGGATGGAAAATGATACTTATGGTATATCATGGATCTGTTCTTTAACCATAGATGTACTGGAGAATGACTGGTCATCTGGCTTGCTTGCCTCATGCAGCCACCATCCCCAAGCAAAGCCACTCCACACCCAAAGTTTACAGAGAGTAGGAGGTAGGGCTGATCTACTCCTACCCTGAAGTTGGGGTGATAAGCAAGCTATTCCTCCCTTTTCAAGAGTCTGTTTTAGAGCAATTTTACTTTAATAGCCTAATTGAGCAGAAGTTACAGAGATTTTCCATAAACACCCTATCCCTGTCCCACAACCTCCCCTGCTAACAACATCCTCTACCAGAGTGTTGCATTATGACAACCAGCATTGACACATCATTATCACCCAAGCCATTGTCTACATTAGACTTGGTTCTTGATGTTATACAGTCTATGGGCTTGTATTAACATGTTATGCCATGTGTCACCATTATGCTATCACAGGGTAGTTTCAATGCTTGAAATTCACCTATTCATCATCTTCCCTCTCACCAAAGGCAACCCTTAACCTTTTAAAATATTTTAGTATACACTTAAAACACTGGCTTCTTGAGCTAAATAAATGGTTCAGTGGTTAAGGTGCTTGCCTACAAAGCCTTTAGATTTGATTCCCCAGTACCCACGTAAAGCCAGATGCACAAAGTGTTGCATGAATCAGGAGTTCATTTGTGGCTGGAGACCCTGGCACACCCATTCTCTCTCTGTCTGTCTCTGTCTTTTTCTGCTTGCAAATAATAAATAAATAAATAAATAAGATATTTTAAAAAAACACTGGCTGGGTGTGGTAGCACACACCTTTAATCCCAACACTCAGAAGGCAGAGGCAGGAGGATCGCCATAAGTTCAATGCCACCCTGAGACTACATAGTGAATTCCAGGTCAGCTAGAGTGAGACCCTACCTCAAAAAAACAATAGAACAAAAAAACAAACAAACAAACAAAAAACACTGGCTTCTTTCATTTATGGTTCTTCCATCTTTTCTCATGGTCTGATAGAACTTTTATTTTTTGATGCTAAGAAACATTCTATGTACTGGATGTACCAGTTTATTCACACCATCTTGGTTGCTATCAAGTGCTTACAGTTGTGGATAAGTCTGCTATAAATAACATGTGCAGATTTCTGTGTAGACACATACATGTTTACCATTTGAGCCAACACCAAGGAATACAACTGTTGGATTCTACAAAGAGTATATTTAATTTTATAAGAAAGTACCAGACCATCTACTGAAGTGGAAGTACTAGTTTGCATCCCCACTGGTAAGACTAATGAATGAGAGTTCCTGTTGTTCTGTATTTTATGCACCAATATTTTGTTTATCATTAAGGTACTATGAATGTAGGATGTCCCCATTTCCTCATGTGCTTGTGATTAAGCCTGCTGCTTAGGCCCCAGCCAGTGGCACTGTTTGGGGGGTTTGTGGGACCTTTGGGAGGTGGAAGCATGCTGGAGGAGGTGTGCTGTTGGTGGGCAGCCCTTTGGGTGTTATAGTCCAGCCTGCTTGCCACCTTGAGTTCACTCACTCTCCTTCATCCCTGCTGATGTGATGGTGTAATGCTGTTCTGTTCTTCCCCACCATGATGAAATATCCCCTTAAAACTGTAAGCCAGAAGTAGACCCCTTCCTTCTGGAAGCTGCTTCTGGTTGGGTGTTTTGTCTCAGCAAAGGAAAGGTAATGCTACAATAGTTTGGGTTTTAGACATTCTAATAAGTCTGTAGTTATATTTCATGAGAGCTTCACATCTTAATTTGCAATGGTCTGATGCTATATAGTGTGGATGATCTTTTAATATATTGACCAGTTTTAGTAAGTTATATGTTCAGATGTTGGATCACTTTAAAGTTAGATTATATGTTTATTCATTAAAAAGAATTTTGAGGATTCTTTGTATATTTTATCCAGAAGTCTCATAGTAGAGATAAGTAGAGATAGCTTTTGCAAATGTTTTTTCCCAATCTGTATCTTGACTTCTTGATCTTTTCATGCAGAAAAATTTAAAAGCAATTTATTTATTTATTTACTTATTTATTTATTTATTTATTTATTTATTTATGAAAGACACATAAAGTCAAAGAGAATGGGCGTGCTAGGGCCTCTTGCCACTGGGAGCAAACTTGCATGTGCCACATTGTGTATATTGCTTTACTTGGTTACTGGGAAATTGAATCCAGACCTGTAGGCTTTGCAAACACTTTTAACCATTGAGCAACCTCTCAGCTCATGCAGAAATTACATACACACACACACACACACACACACACACACAAACACAACACACACACACGTAATTTATTTGAAAGCAGAGCAAGAGAGAGAGAGAAGGCAGACAGAGAGAATGGGCATGCCAGGGCCTCCAGCAGCTGCAAATGGATTCCAGATGCATATGCCACTTTGTGCATCTGGACTATGTGAGTACTGGGGAATAAAGCTCAGGTTGTTAGGCTTTGCATGCAGGCACCTTAACTGCTGAGCCATCTCTCCAGCCCAGGAAATTTTTATATAAATAAATTGAGGGCATTTTCTTGGTCCTGAACTGTATCAATCTTTATTTGTATCAATCTAGAATAATGGAGACATGATGTAAATGTAGACCAAGAGCCTTGGATTAGGTAATGATGGGGTGTTATGCAAAACTAATGAGAATAGAAAGGAGGAAATGCTTGCTTTGGTATCAGTGGTTAGAATTATTAAAAAGGAATGCTCATGGTCATGAGCAGGGATAGCTTCTGGAGGTGGCAGCAGTGTGGATGTGGACTGCAGTAGGTCTAGAGGCCAAAGCAAGCATTACCTACAAATAGTATTGGCTCAAGCTTCAAGCTGTCATGGTGGATGATTTCCTATTGTTGCAATCCCTCTGAAATGCTCTTGTCTCTGCAAAAGCTGGAAAAATATGAAAATATTTTCTGTTAACATTTGTGAATCTAGAGCTGTGCTCAAGAAATAAAATGAGCAGCCTGATGTTTCAGTTTGCACCAGGCAGTTGCTCAAATAAGTAGCCAATTGTTCAGCTCAGAGATTCCAGCTAAATGTAAAGGCAGAGGAAGAAAGACACAGAGAAAGGCAGAAAGAAGGTTAAAAAAGAAACAAGATAGAGGGAGAAAATGAAGTAAGTAGCAGCTCAGGAAATGAAGAGAAGTGGTTAGAAGTATATGATTTAAAATTGAAGAAGAAAACTCAGGAACCCCCTCCTGACTGCCTACCTACCCCACGCTGGCTCCCACCATCCCAGAGCCTGAGCAAAGACAGAGACCAGAAAGTTTGTTCCAGATTACACAGCTCAGTGTCCAAAGGTTTGAAGAGTTCAGGTTTGGACGTGACATAATTAGTACCTCAAATAGAAACTAGATGTCATAAAATAATAGCAAGCAGATTTGCAGAATTCAGGAAAGAGACTGAACAGAAAGTAGGTACCTTGATTTACCTAATCCAGGCATCAGTACAGTTGTACACCCACATTAAAGATTTGTCAAGGAGAAATAACTCCCAAGTAGTAAGACCTGCTAAAGGAAAATGGAAAGAATATAAAAAGAAATTTTGTTTCTTGGAAAAATCCAGTGCCTCATTCAAAATAAATATGCTCATAAAACCATTGATTTGGGCAACTTGTCACATGCAAGAAGAGAAGTCCAACATTGCAGAGCCATGACATCCAGACACATGGACTCCAGCACTGGGCTTCACACCCTTCATCTCTTCCTGTTCTCCCACAAAGCTGCCATGGCTGTCCTTCCCTGTTGTTTCTTTCTCATTCAGGCCAACCCTCTCTGTCACTCAATCCTAAGTACTGGAAAGAATTTTGTCAGCAGTTTTGCTCCCAAATTAACCTATTGATTGCCTGGCATGTTGACTGCCAACCCTTGCTGCTGGGTAGAATCACTGGAAAATCCAATATGTAATAATCATCAGTGTAATTGGCATTTTTATCACTTCACTTATTTCTTGTGTTGGGGACAGTAAAACTTCATGTATCAACTATTTTAAACATTCAGTTTTGGGCTGGCAATCATAGTATCTCATTGTGCTATGGAACATTAGAAGTTACTCCTACAACTGAGTCCTTATACCCACTAATCATCCACTCCCTACCCTTCCTTTCCATGCATCCTTCCCAGGCTCTGGTGACCACTGTTTTACTCTTTCCTTCCTTGAGACCCACCTTTTACCCTCCACATACAAGTGAGAACACGGGGTACTTGTCTATCTGTACCACGCTTAGTTCACTTAAAATAAAGTCTTCCAGTTCCATCCACACTGCTCCAAATGACAGGATTTTGTTATTTTTATGGCTAAATAATATTCAATTTTGTACTTTTACCACAATTTCCTTTATTTGTTCATTTGTTGGTGGACACTTAGGTTGATTCCATATCTTATATACTGTGAATATCACTGCTATAAACATGTAAATGCTTGTCTATATATACCAAAGAAACAGCTTTCTGGTATTACACTCCAAATGGGTCTCATCCTGGTAGTCTTTCCTACCTTTTCCTGGGAATCCCTACTGAGAGTTCCTGTAAGCAAAGCTGTTATGATTTTTTTGAGGGAGGGACTACTTAATTTGTTTCAGATGTAGTTATAGAGCAGTATCAAATTCTAGCACAAAAGTGAACTCACAAAGAAAATAAATTTTTAATAGTTTCTTCATTGGTAATAAAAATGACTACCTGGAGTTAATAAGTGGGCCTGAGAGAATGCAGAATAGCAGCAACTTTAAAATGTGTCACATTAGTCCACAAAGAAAAATAAAATCCTGTATGGAACACCTAACCAAGTAATTAAAATAGTTAGAAAATCAACAAGTCAGAGAGGCCTTGCAAAAAAATCTAATTATAATGGTTAAAAATTGAAATGGAAAAAAATATTAGCCCAAGAATGGAAACCAAGGTTTGATTATTTAAAAGTATAACCGAGATAGTCTGGCTTGACCAGCCAACAAAGAAGAAAGCTTATTATGAGAATATTAACTTGTTTTAAAAGGCAATTATCATCATTTTAAAAAGCAATTATCATGTTAGAAAAGCCATATTTTTTCACAATGTTATACACCAGTTCATGTAACTATAACTGCTATGAATGACTGCACAAATTGAATTAAACTGCTTAAACATCCAAACTGTTGGAAAGTCCAGTCCTTTGGTCATAAGGAAGATTTAATGCTGTCCAAACTTGGAGGTTTCTAGAGCAACAGAGCACAGTGCCTGAGGAACCATGGTATTATTACTGCCACACTCTTTCACTGCCCACAGAGGGCGCTGTTCAAGACCATCCTTTGTTGTCTCTTGGAGGCTGGTCAAGGTCCCTGTTTCCACAGTGCTACTTCCCTTCAGTGCTTCTCCCTGGGTTCCTCATGCAGAAACTGAAAATGATCCAAAGTATTGCTAGGGAACTATGAAAAGACATGCCACTTCATCTGCAGTGAAGGCTTATGAGGCAAGAGTAGAGGAGGCAGGGCTGTTCATTGGGCACCATTTTCATCTCACTGTTTTGATTTCAACTACTCTCTGGTTGGTGAATTTTTGGAGTATGTTTTAACAAATAATCAGGCAAGTAAACAAAACATCAATACATTCACACTTTGCAAGGAAAGAGAAAGAGAGAATAAATGGGTGAACCAAGACTTCTAGCCACTGCAAATGAACTCCAGATGCGTGGGCCACTTTGTGTATCTGGCTTTAAGTGGGTACTGGGGAATTGAACCCAGTTCACTAGTCTTTTCAGGCAAGTGCCTTCTGATGAGCCACTCCTCAGCCTGCATTTACATTTTGGATATTGTAGTTTTCAGTGGTATAATTTGCATTTGTTAATAATTACTGTCTGTCTATAGATATTTCCTCATGAATTCCCTCATCATAATCATTTTTCTTCTTAAAGCCTTAATCACATTGATCATGCTATTTTTAAATTCCTGTTCTCTAATTCCAGTGCTATATCTGGGTCTTTTTCTATTGGCTAACTTTTCTCTTGCTTACAAGAAACACTTCATGCTTCATCATATGTCTACAATTGCGTATTATAACTGGATATTATGGATACTGTGCACATTACTAAGCTTCCTTTTACTATATTGAAATGCCCAAGATAATTAATAAAGAAAACCGATTCATTTTGGCTCACAGTTATTGAGATTCCATGTCAAGACCAAGTGACCTGTTTCTAGGAATCTCTTGTAGGGGCGGCACATTATGGCAGGAGAGAATTATAGAACCATAAGCTGACATTGAGCCAGGAAGCAGAAAGCAAGAAACTGAGCCCCATAATCTCCTTCAAGAGTATGCCTCTAATGACCTCAGTACCTCCCAGCAGGCTCTGCCTTCAAAAGGCTCTGCCATTTCCCAGCAGGACCACCATGAGGAACAAGCATTTAGCACATGAGTCTTTGGGGGACACTTATCCAAACTATAGCACTATGTTGTTAAGCATATGGATTTTATTTTTTCCTTTAGAGAATGATAGACTTCATTAATTTACTGGAAGATAAGTTGATTTTACTGAGTCTTGGTTGAGATTCAGGTCAGATCTTATGGTTAGAGAAACCCTATTCTTAAGTCAGGGTCTTTTCTTGGATCTATGTTGAATACTCAAGGTACTAGGCAAGCCCTTTTCATTTTAAATGGCCCAAATACACGAAACTGTCCCAATTGATATGATCTCTAGAATCTGGGCTTATGATACCCCCACTCCCACCACTCATGGCTATTTTTTGCCAGACTTTAGTATGAAGCCAAAAGTTCAAGTTGGCCCAAATGTAAGTTTCTTGGGCTTCTTGTGGGGCAGCTTCCTCTTCTTTCTTTGAATCCTCAGATACAGATACTTTAGTAGTCCTTACCTCTTGCACTGACAGAATGTTCTTCTCTGTGCTGTCCTTCCTTACCTGCATTTTGGAAAGTATTCCCAGGTTGGAAATTGGGGTGGCTGTAGTGATGCAAATTAGAGGAATCCAGCTCTCCCTAAGGGCATCTGGCTGGGGATCAAACTGAAAAGAATCTTAGCTTTGTGTTAGGTCTTTACCATATGCCACCCTTTGATATTTTAAATGAGCGAAAGCTGTCAAGACCATAGAGTTGATTGTGATTGACAACTGACAGACCTTTCACTTTCCTGGTCCTCACCAGGCAGTGTCAGACAATCAACTCTTGTTGTTACCTTGGCATCCCAGTTTCTTTGACAACTCCACAGTCACTCTAAGGAAACTCTACTCTAGAAAGACAAACCTTGGTGAACTCCAAATAACTGCTCACCTTGAAGCTATTGTCAGAACAGGAGCTCCCTCATGACTCAGCAAAAAGGATCAGTGCAATTGGAAGCTTGTGATTGGTTTGTGTGTAGTACTTGAGATTGGTGGAACATATGGAGTTGTGATTAGTAGAACTCTAATCCATGCACATGCCATGAACCCTTTCTGGTTATTGAAGAGGCTATTTCTCAGTCTTGGTGGGTCAGGCTTGGGCAGTCCTTAGCCTGTGTACCTGTGTAATATTATACCCTTGGTATAATATTATATCCCATTAAAGGCTTCAACAAAATGGTCTTTTATTGCCTACTTATGGTCTTTATTATGGGTATAATGGGTCAAATTGGTTGGACAAAGAAGAGTTCCTGGGGCTTTGACTCAGACCCACAAAACAGCATGGTGGCTGAGGAGATCCAGAAAGCTGCTAGGATCAGTAACTGTGGCAAGTTGAAACTGCACGTGAGAATTGTAAACCTTGGACACTGGACGAATTCTTCAAATCCATCAGGGTTAGAAGGTGAGGGTCCCAGTGCTTAAAACTCAGAAGCTGTGGCCATAGATGGTATGAACTAGGTTGCTTACACTCAAAGCCCAGAGCATTAAGTCACTTATCCAAGTACCTCCAGTTTTAAGTCTGGATTTTAAGCTTGGAGCAATACAGTCAATTTAGGGCTTAGAAGTAACAAGCCTCTGAGTTTGTGAGCCCAGCCCATAACCATCTGGTGTTCAAAATCTCAGGACTGTCAGACAGCCATTTTTTCTTCTTTTTTTCTTTATTAGTTAGTTTTGTATTCAGCAAATACAGTCAGTTTGTTACCATTATTAGGCTCATCCATGACCTACCCCCTCCCCTTGGCCCCTCCTTGTTGAGGTATATGGGTCATGCATTGTGGAGTTAGCCCACAGTTATGTGTAAGATAAATGTCTCTGCATATCATGACCCAACATGTGGCTCTGACATTCTTTCCACCCAATCTTCCACAAAATTTCCCTGAGCCATGTTGGGTTCATTTTTGGTCTGCTTCAGTGATGAGGTATTGGGGACCTCTGAGGCTCTGGCTCTCTGATTCGGTAGGAGTTGATATTTCTCTGTGTTGATCTCCTTCCCCCTTGTGCTGGTATCTGGTTCATCAGGAAAACAGCACCCTTGCTTGTTTTGCCAATTTTTCTTAGTTCCAGCTGGGGCCCTTTTGAGGTATGATGGGGTGGCTCTCTCCTTAGGATCTAAATCTATCTGAAAAAGAGAAGCAGATTCTCCAATGGAGAGGAAGTTAGCACCAGGACAAAAGAGATAACCATTACTTTTTTTATAGAGAATTTCATAGGTGTAGGCCCTCTTGTAGTCCACGGTTGATGGTAGCTTCACATTGGTGCGTGGGCTTATGTTTGGACATGGTTTCGACTTGTTTCCCTGCTCTAGCTATGGGTCCCATACCACTGAGGAGATCAGTTAGTCAAACTAAGAGCAGTTGGTTCCCCACCATGGCTGTCCACTATTGCACTTGTGTGAGCATCACAACAAGTTATTTGCTGCTAAGTAGGTTAGACCATGAGTTGCTTGGAGAGATATTGGTCATTTTTCCCCAGTCGCCCATGTAGCACCTTCTGGCACTAGATATGCTGACTGTCTGGGGACTGACTCTCTTCCAACTTCCAGCCATGCCATTCCATTTTGCATGTCAACCACATAAGGTGACTTCAGCACTAGGGTCTTACCACTAACCTTTGGTGGGTACTCTGACAGAAATCTGTCTGTCTTTTAGGAAACCTTGTAGATCTCCCTGATCAAAAGCTCATTGTGGATGATAGCCCCATGCTGGTACTGGGAGTTGCAGGTCAGTGCCCACTAAGAAAATGAGGAAAAAGATAACTAATATACAAGAGTTAGAGAGAAGAGAGAGAGAGAGAGAGGGAGAGTGAGAAGGAGGGAGGGAAGATGTAGAAGATTAAGGTTAGTCGTGATCCTACCCTCTCCAGTGTCTTGTGGTTCAGGTGTTCCCTGTAAGGGCCTGGTGAAGGATCAGCCATTTGGTCGGTCTTTTAGTAAGTAGAATTTTATGGTACCATTGCCATTTGGGTCTAGATTTGTTTTTCCCACCCCTTTGATGCCCTCCCCTCCCTCCCCTTCCATCCTAGTGTCTAGTCCACGAGATGCTTGCTGCATATGTAAGGTATCTTGGGTAGATTCATGTTATGTGCTGTAGATGAGTGAGACTATGTGGCAATTTTTTTTTTCTTTCTGTGATTAGGTAAGTTCACTGAGAATGATCTATTCCAGGTCCAACCATTTTTCTTCAAATTTCATTGTGTCATTTTTTCTTATTGCTATATAGAATTCCATTGTGTAGATATACCACATCTTAGTTATCCATTCTTCTAGTGATGGACATTTGGGTTGATTCCAGCTCTTAGCTATTACAAATTGAGCTCCTACAAACATGGTTGAGCAAAGCTCTCGAGCCTGTGGTTTGAAGATTTTAGGGTAGATGCCCAGTAAGGGAATAACTGGCTGTGTTGGATATCTATACTCAGCTTTTTCAGAAGTCTCCATATTGCTTTCCAAAGTGGTTGTACCATCCTACATTCCCACCAACAGTGGATGAGTGTTCCTATTTCTCCACCTCCTCGCCAGCATTTATTTTCATTTGATTTTTTGATGTTTGCTATCCTTATTGGGGTAAGGTGGAATCTCATAGTTGTTTTAATTTGCATTTCTCTGATGATTAGGGTGGTGAGCATTTTCTTAAGTGTGTGTTTGCCATTTGTATTTCTTCCTCTGTGAACTGCCTGTTGAGCTCTTTGCCCCATTTTGTGAGTGGGGTGTTTGACTAGATTTTTGAGTTCTTTGTAGATTGTAGAGATTAGGCTTCTATCAGTTGGATTACCCGCAAATATTTTCTCCCATTCTGTGGGTAATCTATTGGCTTTGCTTATTGTATGCTTGTCTGTAAAGAAACTCTTCAGCTTCATGTGATACCATTGGTTCAGTAACATTTTAAATCAGTGAGCTCCTGGGGTTTTGTTCAGGAAGTCTTTTAACATTCCTATATCATGGAAAGTACCTCCTAAATTTTCTTCCAGTAGTATTCGAGTTTCTGGTCGTATATTGAGGTCTTTGATTCACTTGGACTTGAGTGTAGTGCATGGTGAAATGTGTGGATCAAGTTTCAGTTTTCTGCGTATGGTTATCCAGTTTGTCCAGAACCATTTGTTGAAAATGCTGTCTTTTTTCCAGCCTATATTGTTCACGCCTTTATCGAATATCAACTAGCTATAGTGGCTTCACCCAAAGTCCGGGTCCTCAAGTCTATTCCATTGGTCTCTACTCCTGTTTTTATGCCAGTACCATGCTGCTTTTATTACTATGGCTTTGTAATATAGCTTTAGATCAGGTATGGTGATGCCTCCAGAGGTATTTCTTTCGCTGAGGATATGTTTGGATATGTGAGGCCTTCTGCCTTTCCATATGAAATTTGACATCATTTTTTCTATCTCTGTGAAGAACACTGTAGGGATTTTAATTGGAATTGCATTAAATCTGTATATTGCCTTTGGTAGGATTGTCATCTTCACAATGTTAATTCTTCCTATCCAGGAGCATGGGAGGTCTTTCCATTTTCTCAAGTCCTCCTCAATTTCTTTTTTCAGTGTTTCTATGTTTTCATTGTATAGATCTTTCACTTCCTTGGTTAACATTATTCCAAGATTTTTTTTTTTTTTTTTTTTTTTTGCTATTGAAAATGGGACTATGTCCTTTATTTCTTTCTCTGTATCTTTGTCATTTGCATATAGGAATGCTACTGATTTTTGTGCATTGATTTTGTATCCTGCTACTTTGATATAGGAGTTAATCATCTTCAGGTGTTGTAGGATGGAGTCTCTAGGGTCTCTTACATATACAATCATGCCATCAGCGAATAGAGTTAACTTAACTTCTTCCTTTCCAAATTGTATCCCTTTTATTTCCTTCTCCTGTCTTATTGCTTGAGCTAGGACTTCCAGTACTCTATTGAATAGCAGAGGTGAGAGTGGGCAACCCTGTCTTGTTACTGATCTTAATGGTAGTTCCTCCAGTCTCTCTCCATTAAGTATTATTTGGGCCTTAGGAGCTTTGCATATTGCCTTTATTAGGTTAAGATAAGAACCAGCCATTCTAGTTCTCTCCAGTGTTTTCATCATAAAGTGATTTTCTATCTAGTCAAAGGCCTTTTCTGCATCTATCGAAATGATCATGTGGTTTTTATGTTTAACCTTGTTTATGTGGTGTACTACATTGACAGATTTCTGTATGCTGAACCACCCGTGTGTTCCTGGGATGAATCCCACTTGGTCAAGGCGGATAATACTTTTGCTGTGTTATTGGATTCGGTTTTCAAGGATTTTGTTCAGGATCTTTGCATCTAAATTCTTCAGGATAATAGGCCGGTAGCTTTCTCTTCTTGTAGCATCTCTGCCTGGTTTTGCACTTGGAGTGATGCTACCTTCATAAAAGGAGTTGGGTAGCTTTCCCTGTTCACCAGGTGTGTGGCATTGTTTGAGGAAGATTGGTTTGAGTTCTTCCATGAAGGTTTTATAGAATTCAGCTGAGAAGCCATCTGGTCCTGGACTCTTCCTTTTGGGAGGTTTTTTATTACTTTTTCAATCTCCATGAGTGTGATGGGTTCATTGAGGAGATTAATCGGCTCTGTTTTTAGCTTTGGTTGATGGAATGCATCCAGAAATTTATCCATCTCCTCCCCATTGTCCAGTTTTGTGGAGTGGAGGTTTTTGAAATAAGTCCTTATGATTCTCCCAATTTCAGTTATGTCTGTTGTGATCTCTCCTTTTTCATTGTGAATTTTCTTAATTTGAAGCTTCTCCTTTTTTTGCTTGATCAGATTGGCCAGAGATTTGTCAATCTTGTTTATTTTTTCAAAGAACCAGCTCTTTGTTTTGTCAATTGTCTTAATTGTTTCCTTGGTTTCCAATTCATTGATTTCTGCTCTTGTATTAATTATTTCTTTCCTTCTGGAGCACTTTGGGTTGGATTTTTCTTGTTTTTTCCAGTGCCTTTAGGTGGATGGTTAGGTTATTAATTTGGGACCTTTCTGTCTTTTCTATGAAGGCATTGAGTGCTATGAATTTTCCCCTGAGGACCGCCTTCATTGTGTCCCATAAGTTTTGGTATGATGTGTTCTCATTGTCATTCAATTCCAGAAATTTTGCAATTTCATTTTTATTTCATCCACTATCAATTTATTGTTTAAAAGTGTGCTGTTCAGTTTCTTGGTGCCATTGGGATTCTTGGTGGGTCTTTTGTTGTTGATTTCTAGCAATATAGCATTGTGACCTTATATCATGCAGGGAATTATGTCAATCTTCCTAAATATGTGCAAGCAGTCTTTGTGACCCAGTATACGGTCTATTTTAGGGAATGTTCCATGGGCTGCTGAGAAGAATGTGCAGACTGTGGATTTGGGATGGAAAGTTCTGTAGATGTCCATTAGGTCTAAGTGATCTATGGTTTTGTTGAGCTCTCTTACTTCCCTGTTGAGTTTCTGTTTGGATGATCTGTCTATTACTGATAATGGTGTACTGAAGTCCCCAGCTATGATGGTGTTGGAGGTTATTTCTGTTTTATTGTCAAGTAGGTTTTGTTTTATGAACTGTGGTGCCCCTGTGTTTGGTGCATACAGAGTTATGATTGTAATATCCTCTTGATGTATCGTTCCCTTAATATGTAGGAAGTGGCCTTCTTTGTCTTTTTTGGTTAGTTTTGGTTTGAAGTCTATTTTATCTGATATTAATATAGCTATGTCTGCTTGTTTCTTATTCCCATCTGCTTGGAATATTGTTTTCCACCCTTTGACCCTGAGGAGGTGTCTGTCTTTAGTGGTGAGGTGGCTTTCTTGAAGACTACAGATTGAGGGGTCTAATTTTTTGATCCATCCTGTTAGCTTGTGTCTCTTGATGGATGAATTAAGGCCATTAATATTTAGGGTAATGACTGTGAGATTTGATTTGATACCTGCCATATTGTGATGGTAAATGTGGGTTGGTTGTGTGTGGACTTTGAATTTTTTTGTGCGTACTCTGTGTTTGGTTGTTGTGATCTGCTTCTTGTAGGCAATTCAGTTTGATTACTTGTTTCTTCTGTGGAGAATTTCCTGAAATGCTCTCTGTATGCTTAGTTTTGTGGTCATATAATTGTAAAGCTGAGTTTTGTCGTGGAATGCTTTTCTTTCACCATCTATTATGAGGGATACTTTTTCTGGGTAAGTAGTTTGGGTTGGAAGCCATAGGTTTTAGACTTTGCATTGTTTCATTCCAGGCCCTTCTAGCTTTCAGGGTTTCCATTGAGAAGACTGAAGTAATTCTGATGGTGTTACCTTTGAAAGTGGTGTGCTCTTTTTCCCTAGCTGCTTTTAGGATTTTCTCTTTGGTGTCAATGTTTAGAGTCTTAATGACAATATGTCTTGGAGAGTTTCTCCTTTGGTCCAGTCTGTTTGGAGTTCTGTTGCCTTCTTATATCTTGATGGGCCTTTCTTTTAAGAGACTGGAGAAGTTTTCTTCACTTATCTTGTTAAGTAAGTTCTCCATGACTTTGGTCTGAATTTCTTCTCCTTCTGGTATTCCAGTGATCCTGATATTAGGATGTTTAAGTGTATCCCACAATTCCCTCATTTCTGTTCACAGGAACTTTTGTACTTACTGAAAATTTTAAACTCTCGAACTGTTTCTTCCATCTTGTCTTCCAGATCAGAGTTTCTATCCTCCACTTGGCTGACTCTATTCTTGAGAGCTTCTAGAGAGTTTTGGACTTGTTCAATTAAGTTTGCATTTTCTACTGCTTTTCTATGTATAGTTTCCATCCCTCTGTCAAGCTCCCTTTTCACATCATTTTCTGATTTTCTTTATGATTCTTGGAGTTCATCCTTGCATTTCTTTATGTCTTCATTTAGCATGGCCAGCTGATTTTTACGGTTTTCTTTTTCTTCACTCTCCCTCAAATCTCTTAACTCTCTTTGAACTCCTTCCAGTTTCTTATCTATTAGTTCTAGTTTAGTGATGGCAGCATCCACACAATTATTGGTCCTTTGTTGCTTTCCTGCAAGTTCTACCAGTAGGTTGGTCAGGGTTGCATTGCTCATAGCTTCAATTTGGTGTTCTGATCCTAATGGTTTTTCTATGTTTTGGTTAGATGTATTCCTTGTAGGACTGGGTAATCTAACTGGATTTTCTTGCATTTGCTTTTTCATGTTATTTCTTTTGCACTGTGGTCTGCCCATGTCAGTGTATGGGTACGTAGGTGGGTGTATCAGCCTGGGCTCAAGCACAATGGTAATCTGAGCAGGGGCAGTTGCCAAGGAGTCAGGGCTTTGGTTCTCACTTGCGAAAGTCACCTATCTACTGCCTGGCAGGGGCACCAAAGTTGCCTGAATTCTCAAGTGGTAATGTGCCAAAGCTGCCTGCGTTCAATCTTGGAGTGACACTGAGGCACCAAGCACTGAAGCAGCCCAAAGTCTGGCTGGGAACGCTGGGACCAGGAAGCAGTCTGCACTCCCCCACCACAGGACAATGGCGGCCGGCCAGCATGACAGACAGGTAGGGCATGACACCTGAGCTGGCACAAGTGAGAGACACATTCTGAGCTGTGTGACAGTTGCTGTGGGACTGGGCTGACTCAGTAAGTGGACGAGTGGACAACTGTGCGGAGCAGTCTAAGCTTCCGCACGCAGGGATCAATTGGCGCGCAGGTAGCAGTGGCACTGGCAGCAGCGGCAGGCGGTACCAGCAGCAGCACAGTGGACACGGTGGTTATTTGGGGGGAGGGGTGGGCTACCTGCCCGTGACTGGATCCGCGGTTCCCTGTTTCCCCCGCCTCTGTGCCCTCCCAGATTTCTCTCCCCTAAAAGCCCCAATGAACCCTTAATATCTTGCCTTTCTTTCCCCGGGATTTACAGAGCAGCTAGGCGGTTGCCATCTTGGCCGGAAGTTCAGGCAGCCATTTTGGACAGGACATTCACTGTCACTTTTTTCCTTCAAGGGTGTTGCTGCCCGGTTCACATTGCTGGTAGAAATCACCCAACCAAGATCAGCTTCTGGGAAAAAGAGATTTATTTTGGCTTAGAGGCTTGAGGGGAAACTCCACGATGGCAGGGGAAAGCAATGGCATGAGCAGAGGGTGGACATCACCCCCTGGCCAACATAAGGTGGACAATAGCAACAGAAGTGTGTGCCAAACACTGGCAAGGGGAAACTGGCTGTAATACCCATAAGCCTGCCCCCAACAATACACTTCCTCCAGGAGGCATTAATTTCCAAATCTATATCATCTGGGAACCTAGTATTCAGATCACCTATGTTTATGGGGGACACCTGAATCAAACCACCACAAAGGGTCACAGTGCTATTCTTGAGTATTGCTGTTATTAAATACTCAAGAAACAGTGGCTTCATATACTTAGTTCAGTATTACAGTTAATTAGAGTAGGCATTTGATGCCTTTTATTTCATCATGACTAGAATCAGAAGTGTCTTGTTTACAAATCTCTTTTACAGTGCATTTATAGATGCATTGTTATAAAGATCTATAATCTTTATCTGTTGGATGAGCATTTTGCTTGTTGACAGCTTAGAACAGGAATTACCATTTGAATGCCTACAAAAGCCAGGTAAGTAATGTAAATAAAAATGCTTGGATGGGATTTGTTGTACTAGAAAGCATATGCTTGGTCTAAACAGTGCCTGATACTCACCTCTAAGCAAATGCTACTATGCACATGCATACCTGTGTGTCTAGCTACTGTACCATAAACAAACTTTCTTCATAGCAGTACCTCTTTCTTTGAGAGTTTCAGCTGAAGTCTGGTTCATCATTGGCCCAGATATAGCTGTTATGATCCTTGGCTTATGCTAGTTGGAGATAAGTACCACGAGGGTCCTACTCTATTGTCTTTTGAGCTGAAAGTAACTTGAAGACTATCTTCCACTCCTTAGGGAGACACTGGCCATCTAGAGCACAAAGACTTGGACTATTGTGGGTCAGAATTAGAACTGAGAATATTTCAGCTTTAATTCTAGTCTTTGTTTTATGAGTTCATTGTGCTATTGCCCATGTTAATTCCATCAGCAAAAAAGGTTAATGATTATACTCTTCCTTGCCAATTCCAATATATCTATTAATTACGTGGGTTCTCATTTCCCCCTTACTATCACTGCCTCCCCATCCAGTCTTATTCTGTTTTATGTTCTTATTTTTGATCTTTTGCTTTTTAAACCAATTATTTTCTTCTAGAGTGTTAACAGTCAGGAAGAACTTCCTTCAGTTCTTGCAGCATTACCATCAAGGCTAATTCACTATAGTCACAGTGCTTGGGAACCACCATACTTTAGCTGCCTAGAAAGCTGTTTTGCATTTTTTATTACATTTGAAGTCAGAAAAATAAATACTGCCATAATATTAAAACTATGTTGGATATATTAATCTTTATATCAATAGGGCCATAAAATATACTTTTAATTTAATTACTTTTCTTTATGAAGAAAGGTATCCAAGAGGCAAAAGTTCCTAGAGATCACAAAAGCAATAATATGACCATGACTTAACAAAATTAACATTAGTTCCTGGGTATCCTTTATTCCCTGAATCATAATTGAATTTCCACAGCTACCTCAAAGTTACTGTTTGTAGCTAATTTGTAAGCTCAAGGATCCACACAAAGGTTAACACATGAAATTTGGCTGTCTTTGGGTCTTTCCTTCAGCCTCTTCTTCCTTCTTCCTAAGGCCTTTATGCCAATGACTTGTTGAAAACACATTAGGTTAATTTTCCTAATCAGGTTGGTTATTTTCCTGCCTAAATTTATCTATTTGTTTCTATATAATGTCATTCGACTACACTGCTTGTAAGAGAAACAGGCTCGGCAGATGAAAACATGTGAACTGTGGAAAGCGTGTATTTTGTCTCATTACTGAACATACTCCCAATGTCTGTTACCCCAACCTTAGCAATGCTAAAATTAGCAATGAAATTTTGGTGGTGGTAGAAACTGATACAATAGTATTGTTGCCTAAAAATATTTTTCACTGATATTTGAAAATAATGATTTTTCTACTTTGTTCATTTTTGAAATTATCTGTTTGAGATAGAGCCTCATGTAGCCTAGGCTGGCCACTCTCTATATGGCTAAAAATGACCTTGAATTTAAGATCTTCCTGTTTCCAACCCATGAATGCTGAGATTATAGGCAGGAGCCTACTTTGTTTACTTTTGCACAACAGTTCTTCTCAACATTTGGAGCTATTTTCATTTTTTCCAGGCTACACCGAAAAATTAAGACCAAAGCTTCTTTTTTTCTCCAAATTTCTAATCTTTATATCAAACAGTTGGCACTTTCATTGTTAGCCACTGCCTTCTGTTCTTGTCCATTTCTCTGCTGAAGAATTCAGAAACAGTAACAGTAACCAGCCAGTAGGAAAGAATATGCCCAGAACCAGCCCCTGGCCTTCATATTACCTCTCCACAAAAAGCAGTGTAGGTTCTTTAAAGGCTAATGAATCAAGAACAAGGTTTCTTAAAAGAATAGCTAATTCCAAGTCTGAGGCAAAAAATTTGTAAGGCAATTCTTGGATAGTTTTCATATCTGGAAGATAGGAAGGTATTAAAGAGCAATGGTTCAAGTCAAAAGGACATAAGGGCTTTTCATGGGCAACAATAGGACAAAAAATGTACACCAGAAAAGAAAAATGAAGGGCTATAGAGATTGCTCAGTGGTTAAGGTGCTTGCCTGAAAAGCCTAACAAGCTGGGTTTGATTCTCCAGTAACCACATAAAGTCAGATGCACAAAGTGGTGCATGTGTCTAGAGTTTGTTTGCAGTGGCCATAGGCCCTGGCCTACCCATTCACTCTCTGTCTCTTTTCTCTCTGTCACTTTCTGCTTGTCCACCCTACAATGACTGACTGATGTTCTCAGAATTCATAACCTATTACCCCATGGTGAATACCAGCAGTCCCACTGAGGAGTGCCCTCAGTGGAGTGGGAGCAGGGAAGAGGGAAATGATGGTACCAACACATGATGTGTCCATATAAAGTTTCTACGTAATAAAAAAACTAAATATTAAAAAAAATGGGGCTGGAGGGATGGCTTAGCAGTTAAGGCACTTGCCTGCAAAGCCAAAGGACCCAGGCTCAATTCCCCAAGACCCACATAAGCCAGATGCACAGGGTGGCACATGCATCTGGAGTTTGTTCGCACTGTCTGGTGACCCTTTTGTACCCATTCTCTCTCTGTGTCTCCTCCTCTTCCTCCTTTTTATCCCCCCCCTCCTCCTCCTTCTTCTCTCTCTTTCTCTCTGTCAAAAAATAAATAAAATTAAAAAATATAGGAAAATGAAAATGATAAATTAAAACTGAAATCTTTGAGCTCATTGTGGGGAAGGAGGATCCAAGGAAGGGGAGAGAGAAGGGGGAGAGGGAGGGTAAAAGTGAGAGGCAGACAGAGTAAGGAGAAAGGGAAAGAAGAAAAGAATTGCAGTCTTTGTTGTTCTGCCATGCAGTTTTGTTCTGTTTTTCTTTAATTTGAATTTATCAGTCTTTAAGAAAATTGCTTCTGCAATCTGTGTCATCATTAGATGAGTGACTTCTTGACCTTTTCCCCAGGGCATCTGAGAGCACTTTGTTCTCCTGGTGAGCTATACAAGGACTGGGAAGTTATATATTTACCCCTGAGAAATAGGAAAGCTTTATTGCCAAAGGTGGCTTTGTGTATGGTTGTGAGCTGATGGCAGTCAGAGTTGTGGCTGGATGACCAGGCAAGGCCACATTGTGCCCTTACTCATCATGACAAATGAAGTCCATGACCATGTCTGAGTACAGACAAAGCATGATGAGCACTATTCAGACAGAAAACATAACTAGGTATTTTCTTGTCAGCTTCTTAACCAAGTGTAATTTTCACCTTCCCTACCAATTGCAGCTGGTCTGGACCTTTTCTTTAATTAGTTATGTACATACTCAGTATGTAAACAGCACATGTTGGTACCATCCTTACCTTCATCCCTGCCCCCCCCCCCCAAAAGGACCATCCTTGTTGGGGATTCCGGTTATCCCCATGGGGATTGTGTGTCATGCATTGTGGGGGTAGCCATCAGTTATGGGGAAGAGGCAATGTCTTGTGTGTAATGTCCCAACTTGTGGCTATAACAACCTTTCTGCCCACTCTTCCACGAATTTTCCTGAGCCATGTTAGTTTCATTTTAGCTCTACTTCATTGATGAGCTCTTGGGAACCTCTGTGTCTCTGGATCTCTGGTTTGGTAGGAGTTGAGTATTCTCTGTGTCTATCTCCTTCACCCTTATGCTGATACCAGGTTCACCAAGAAAGCAGTGCTCTTGCTCATTTCCCCATTCTATGGTTTCATCTGGGGCCCTGGTGAGGTGCAATGGGCTGATTCTCTCCTCAGGTTCTGTGTCCATCTGAAAAAGAGAAGCAGATTCTCCAGTGGAAAGTGAATCACTGGATAAATGGGATAATCATTATTACTTTAGAGAGAATTTAATAGGTATAGGTCCTCCTGTAGCCCAAGATTGATGGGAACTTGATGTTGGAGAGTGAACTTGTTATTTGGACAGGATTCTGACTTGTTTCCCAGTTCCAGCTATGGGTTACATATCACTGAGTTGACCTGTTAGCCAATCCAAGAACAGTTGGTTACCCACCATGGCTATGTGCCACTATTATACTTGGGTGAGCATCATGTCAGGTTGTTTGCTGCTGTGTAGCTTAGACTTCGAGTTGCTTGGACATATGTTGGCCATTTTCCCCCAGTAATTCATGTATCACCTTCTGTCACTAAAGGAGCTAGCTGTCTGGGGACTGGTTCTCTTCCAGATTCCAGCCAGGTCTCTCCATGTTCTGTACTGACAGCAAATGGTGTCTTCAGCAGCAGGGTCTTACTTTCAGCAGTAGGGTCAAACTTTAGTGAGTAATCAACTGCTCTGACAGAAGTCTGTCTTCTTTTGATAAAACTTGTAGGTCTCTTTGATCAACAGCTCATTGTGGATGTTAAATGCATCCTAATACTGGAAGTTACAGGCCAGCACCAAGGGAAGAGAAGGAAGAAAAAGATAGGTAATATAAAAGATAAAGAGAGAAGAGAGAAAGAGAGAGACAGAAGCAGGAATTAAGGTTAGTTTTCATCATACCCTCTCCAGGGCCCTTTGATTCAGGTGTACTCTCTAAGGACCTGAAGAAGGTTCAACCCTTTAGTCTGTCTTTCAGGATATAGGATTTTATGGTACCAGTTTCATTTGGGTCCAGTTTTGTGTCCCCCTTCACCCTTACCCTCCCCTCCAACCCTGCTCTCCCTATTTTTGGATCCTCAAGATGCCTATTAGGTACGTTAGCATCTTGGGCTGATCCAGGTTAGGAGCCACAGATGAGTAAGACCATGCAATGATTGTCCTTCTGTGATTGGGTGAATTCACTGAGAATGATCTGTTCCAAGTTTGACTATTTTTCTACAAATTTCATTGTCATTTTTTCTTACTGATGTGTAAAATTCCATCGTGTAGATATACCACACCTTGGTTATCCATTCATCTAATGACAGACATCTGGGTTGATTCCAGTTCTTAGCTATTATGAATTGAGCAGCTACAAATAGGTTTGAGCAAATATTTCTGAACTGAAGTGTGGAGCTTTTAGGGTAAATGCCCAGTAAGGGAATAACTGTGTCTGTTGGTAACTCTATAATCAACCTTTATAGGAGCCTCCATACTGCTTTCCATAGTGGTTGTACCATCTTACATGTCTACCAACAGTTAATGAGGGTTCCTATTTCTCCATTTGTTTTCATTTGATTTTTTAATGTTTGCTATCCTTACTGGGGTAAGGTAGTACCTCATAGTTGTTTTAATTTGAATTTCCCTGATGTTTGAGGTGTTGAACATTTTCTTAAGTGTGTGTTTTCCATTTGTATTTCTTCTTCTGAGAACTCAGTGTTCAATTCTCTTCCCCATTTTGTGAGTGGGTTGTTTGATTTTTTTACTGTCTAGGTTTTTGAGTTCTTTGTAGATTCTAGAAATTAAGCTTGTTTCAGTTGTACAGCCAGCAAAAATTTTCTCCCATTCTGTGGGTAGTCTATTGGCTCTGTTTATTGTATGTCTGTGAAAAAACTTTTCAGCTTCCTGGAATCCCAATGGTTAAGTGACTGTTTCAGTTCCTGAATAACTGAGGTTTTGTTTAGGAAGCCTTTTCACACACCTATATCATGGAAAGTTCCTCCTTTTTTTTTTCTTCCAGTAGTAGTAGAGTTTCCAGTCTTATATTGAAGTCTTTGATCCATTTGAACTTGATTTTTGTGCATGACGAGATGTGTTTCATTTTCTTGCATCTGGTTATCCAGTTTGTCCAGCACCATTTGTTGGAGATGTTATCTTTTTCCAGGCTACTTTGTTAGGGCCTTTGTCAAATATCAAGTAGCTGTAGTTACTTGACCCAATGTTCACATCCTCTATTCTGTTCCATTGGTCAATAATCCTGTTTTTATGCCAGTACCATGTTGTTTTTGTTAGTATAGCTTTGTCATAATATAGCTTTAGATCAGGTATGGTGATGCCTCCAAAGGTGTTTTGTTTTTGTTTTTGTTTTTTTTCTTCTTTTTTTTGTTGTTGCTGATGATATGCTTGGATATCCAAGGCCTGCTGTCATTCCATATGAATTTTGAGAACACTTTTTCTATTGCTATGAAGAAAAATGTTGGGATTTTTATTGGTATTGCACTAAATCTGTATATTGCTTTAGGTAAGATTGACATTTTCACAATGTTAATTTGGGAGCATGGGAGGACTTTCCATTTTTCAAGTTTTCCCCAATTTCTTTCTTGAGTGTTTTTTATGTTTTCATTATATATGTCTTTCACATCCTTGGTTAATGTTATCCCAAAGTACTTTTGTTGTTGTTATTTCTACTGAAAATGAGACAATGTCACTAATTTCTTTCTCTGTATCTTTGTCCTTTGCATATGGAAAGGCTACTAGTTTTGTGCATTGGTTTTTGTATCCTGCTACTTTGCTGAAGGAATTAATCACCTTTAAGAGTTTTGAGATGGAGGTTCTTGGGTCTCTTATGTATAGAATCATGTTGTCTGCAAATAGAGCTAACTAAACTTCTTCCTTTCCAATTTATATCCCTTTTATTCTTTTTCCTCTCTTATTGCTTGAGCTAGGACTTCTAGTACTATGTTGAAGAGCAAAGGTGAGAGTGGACACCTTTGTCTTGTTCTTGATCTCAATGGGAATTTCTTCAATCTCTCCCCACTTTATATATAGCCTTCATTATATTGGGATATAAATCATCCATGCCTAATCTCTCCAATGTTTTGATCATGAAATGATGTTGTATTGTGTCAAAGGCCTTTTCTGCATGTATTGAAATGATCACATGGATTTTGTGTTTTTTTTTTTCTGAGCAGTATAAGCACTTTATTTATTTATTTATTTATTTATTTTATTAGTCAGTTCTGTATTCAGCAAATACAGTCAGTTTGGTACCATTATTAGGCTCATCCGTGACCTACCCCCTCCCCTTGGCCCCTCCTTGTTGAGGTATATGGGTCATGCATTGTGGAGTTAGCCCTTAAGCTTATTTATGTGGTGTATGACATTGACAGATTTCAGTATGTTGAACTAACCCTGCATTCCTGGGATAAAACTTACTTGATCAAGATGGATAATACTTTTGATGAGTTGTTGAATTTGGTTTGTGAGGATTTGTTCAGGATCTTTGCATCTAAGTTCATCGGGGAAATAGGCCTATAGTTTCTTTTCTTGTGGCATCTCTGTCTGGTTTTGGTATTAGGGTGATACTAGCTTCATAAAAGGAGTTGGGCAGATTTCCCTGTTCTCCAATTATGTGGCACACTTTGAGAAAAACTGTATTCAGTCCTTCCATGAAGGTTTGACAGAATTCAGCTAAGAAGTCCTTTACTCTTCTTTCAGGGGAGGTTTTTAATTACCTTTTCAATCTCAGTGGGTGTCATATGTTTGTTTAGGATATTAATCTGCTCTGAGTTTAGCTTTGGTAGGTTTTATGGGTCCAGGAATTCATAATTTCCTCCATATTATCCAATTTTGTGGAAAAGCATTTTTTAATCATATTTTTATGTATTTATTTGACAGAGAGAAAGGGGGAAAAGAGAGAGAATGGGTATGCCAGGGCCTCCAGTCACTGCAAATGAACTCCAGACACATATGCCACCTTGTGCATCTGGCTAATGTGGGTCCTGGGAATTGAACCTGGGTCCTTTGGCTTTGAAGGCAAATGCCTGAACCGCTAAGCAATCCTTCCAGCCCCAGGAAGAGGTTTTTGAAATAAGTCCTGATGATTCTTCAAATGTCACTTATGTCTGTGTGATCTCGCCTTTTACATTTCTAATTTTATTCATTTAAAACATCTTTTTTTCACTTGATCAAACTGGCCATAGGTTTATCAATCTTGTTTATTTTTTCAAAGGACCAGCTCTTTGCTTCATCAATTTTCTTAATTGTTTTCTTAGTTTCCAATTCATTAATTTCTGATATTGATTATTTCTTTTCTTCTGGAGTTTTTGGGCTGGATTCTTCTTGTTTTTAATGGCTTTAGGTGGACGGTTAGGTTATTGATTTGGGATCTCTGTCTTTGGTATGAAGGCATTTAGTGCTATGAATTTTCCCCTAAGGACTGCCTTCATTGTGTCCCATAAGTTTTGGTACCTTGTGTTCTCATTGTCATTCAAGTATAGAATTTTTGCAATTTCATCCACCACCCATTTATTGTTTAAAAGTGAGTTGTTCAGTCTCCAGGAGCTGGTGGGATTCCTAAAACATCTCTTGTTGTTAATTTCTAGCAATACAGCATTGTGATGACATCAAGCAGGAAATTATGTCAATTTTCCTAAATATATGGAAGTAGGGCTTATGGCCCAGTATTTGATCTATTTTAGAGAAGGTTCTATGGGCTGCTGAGAAGAATGTAGATTTGGGGTGGAATGTTGGAATGTCTATCTGGTCTAATTGATCTATGGTGCTGTTGAGCTCTTTTACTTTCATGTTGATTTTGTGTTTGGATGATCTATCTATTGCTAATAGTGGAGTATTGAAGTCCCCAACTATGATGGTGTTGGTGTTAATTTTGTTATTTTGTCAAGTAGGTTTTATTTTATTAATTGTGATACACCTGTTTTTGGTGCATAAAGATTGAAGATTATGATATCCTCTTGTTGGATCATTTCCTTGAAAAGTAAGTAGTGGCCTTCTTTGTCTGTTTTGATTGCAGGAGTGCATGGTTAGGTGGCCCCATGATATGGGTTAAGGGGGAATTTGACAATGCAGTCTGGTGTTGCAGTAGGGCAGGGGAGGGGAGGATGGGATTTCATAGTCCTGTGGGGCAAGGGGATAGGACTGTGGGGTCTGCTGGTACTGTGAAGCAGGGGGTGGGTGGAACTGTGGCATCCTGTGACATGGTGAGGTGGGGAGATATGACTGCTGTGGGTCCTGGGGCATGTTGAAGCAGTAGGGGGGTGGGAAAGTGGTCCTGGGGGTGAGAAGAGGGAGGAAAGCCAAGGGAAGAAGGAAGGAATGCTAGCTGGCTGGCCTGGGTCCACACAGCCTGCAGAAGGACCTGGTCAGTGGCATGGGTCATGGGAAAATGGAGGAAAGCTACAGGAGTGAGGTAAGAATGCTAGCAAGCTGGCTTTGGTCCATGTAGCTTGCAGGTAGTGCAGGAGGAACCTGGTGGTGCAGTTGCTTGGATGGCTTCTTGAAGAGTTTGGGGGACTGGTGGGCTACCTGAGAGTATGGGAATCAGCAGATTCCCTACTTTGCTCCTCCATGTGCTCCTACTGGTGGTCTGCTAGAATCTTCAGACCCTAAAAACCCCACTGATCTTTCCTTTCCTTCCTCAGGAGGTGAAGCATGGTTAGGCAGATGCTGTCTTGACCTGGTGTCTCCTGGCATGGAACTTTTAATCCTCCTGCCTTAGTTTCCAGAGTGCTGGTATATGCCATCATACCTTGTTCCTATTGTGCCTTTAACACATTAAAACTTTAATATGTCCTTGTAGATAAGAGTTAAGATACCCAGTCCTACATTATCCCTGCCTCTTGGCTACATCCAGAACAAGGCCCTGTTAAATTCTTTCTCTTAACCATCACCAAACCGAACCTGAATCCTCTAAATCCTTCCTAGTGTCCTTCCACTTAGGCACTACACAGTGTTAAGTAGGGGATATATATTACTTACTAACAATAGACCCAATGTGTTCAGCTACAAGGGTGTCCTGGCTATCTCTGGAGCACACTGGCATCACCCCTGTGTTGATTTAAATGAGATATCCACATATCCCTCATGGACTCATGTTATTTAAATGGATGATCACCAGCTGGCAATTTGGGAAGTGGAGACTTTATGGAAGAGGTATGCTGCTTGGAGGCAGGTTGGGGGGGTTATATCCTAGCTTCCCTTTGTTGGAGCTCTCAGATCATTCTTTTTCAAAGATATTTTTCATTTTTATTTATTTGACAGAAAGATAAATGGGTTCTCCAGGGCCTCCAGCTACTGCAAATGAACTCCAGATGCATGTGCCACCATGTGCATCTGGCTTATGTGGGTACTGGGGAATAGAACCTGGAACCTTAAGCTTCATAGGCAAGCACCTTAACCACTAAGCCATCTCTCCAGCCCTCCCAACTCATTTTTACTGCTCTATGCTATCTTCTGTGGCAAGATGTGATACCCAGCCTCTACCATCATTTCTCTGTAGCTGAAGCTTGCTACATGAGACTGTAAGCTGAAATAAGCTCCTTCCTCACCTCTTCTTATTTCGATCTGGCTTTTGGTCAGAGAAATATAAAGGTAACTACAACATCCCTTTTCCTAGTGTCCCAGAGAAGTTGAGAGACAGATGGAAAGACCAGGGACTGAGTAATGATTAGAAGACTTGTGTGTGCATGAGTCTAATAGATGTATGTACCAAAAGGATGCCTCTGGGCTTTGGCTTGCTTTCCTAATTCCCTGTGTATTCCTTACTTCCAGTAGGGAAAGCTCACCTGAGTATACATTCTGCTATTTCACCTGCTCCTCCCAGCCTCTATTTCCACCAGTCATCCACCAGGGTGTATGTGAGGATGCCCTTCTCATTGGTTTGCTTTCCTATGAACTCAGGAATACTGGAAAATACTGTTCACCTGTTGGAAGAGCAGAGCAGGTAACCCACTCCTTTTTATAGAGACATTAAATATTAACTAATATGGAAACCATTAGGAGGTTCCTTAGGATCTAAACAACTCTCCAAAGGCTCCACCTTCCAATTTGCATTAAGGATTAAATTTCCAGCCTGAGAATTTTGGGGTACACAAACCATAGAACCCAGTAAATTCTTCCTCTGAGCTAGTTCTCTTCTCTAGAAAAATAACAGATGAGTTCATGCACTCTATCAAATAACCTGCCAACAAGCTGAAGCCTCAAAATGTGTTCCTTCAAGCTTAATCTTACAATTAAACATTTGTACCTGCTAATGCTAGCTTTTTTTTTAATGCTAGCTTTTAATATGACAAGTGAAACACTTCTTACCCTTTACACTTTGTATGGAAATCCTTGATTTAAAACATTTCACTCAGGGCTGGAGAGATTGCTCACTGATTCAGGTATTTGCCTGCAAAGCCTAAACACCCAGATTTGATTCCCCAACACACACATAAAGCCAGTTTTACTAGGTGTCACATGTGGTTAGAAGTCCTGGTGTGCCCATTCTCTCTCTCTCTCTCTCTCTTTTTCTCTTTCTCTCTTTCTGCCTCTCTCTCAAATAGATAATAAATAAAACATTTTAAAGAAATAGTAAGTGATGTCTCGATTAATATTTATAAATTTAGCCTACAATTACACAACACTATACATATTTGTCTTGCAGTTAGTTAAGTTAGTAACATCTCATCATCTTGGTATATTTAAAATTTGAAATTAAATGTAGACTGTCTCTTAGCTCATTGGTTTGTAGGTTCTCTGAGGGTGAAGATGGTGTCTTCTTTGTGGGACTTCACTTATATTTTACATTGGCAACATTTGACACATTTTCATCATTACAGATACTCATAAAAATGGACAGCATGGTGGATTTCCAAGCAGAGAGAGCCTGGGGACCTGGTAAGATGTATTTGTAGATTTTATGGCATATGCTATTTATTTCCTCTGTACAAATAAGAGAATTTATTAAAATGGAAGAAGAGAAAGGAAGATGGAGAATTGTATTACAGACCAATGACATCAGTAATAACCTAGTGGGTTGAAATGATAAGTATACTAAGATGATCATACTTTTTATGACATCAGGGAGATAAAAGAGATTGTTGAATCTTGACTTCTTTGATGAAGCAAAGAAAACTGAAGGTCTATATTTAAACTGGTTATATTTTATCTTCCTCTCTACTTATCAGATTGCAGGGATGTTAGCATTTATTCACTTGTCCAACAAAGATTCATTATTGAGTACTACATTTCATACACTTAGGGTGCTTAGGATGGACAGAGAGAAGAAATAAAGTTTTAATAAATTAGTGTTAGTCCTAAGCACCCATGGAACACAGATCATGACAAGGCAGAGACTCCACAAAGATAGGATGATGCATGGCAGTCTTCCAAAGCCTCAGCATCTTTGACATCCTTCTCTTGTCTGCTTAGAGCTTTTCTCCCCTAGAGCTCACCTCACTGTTTTCCCACCTCCTCTTTTCAGCTCTGTTTAGGAGCTATCTTTTAGGAGCTGCTGTCCTAGTCTCTCACACTGGTTAAGACCTCTTCACTGGCTGCCCAGACCCTGTTGACCCCCTGCAGAGCTGATGGCACTGGAGGCTCAAATACCTGGTTTATGCATTTGCCTCTACGTGTAAACATGGTGAATGAATCAATGGTGGCTATTTAGCTCAGAGAAGAAAGTGCCCACAGCATGGGAAGTGTGCCATAGACACTGTGTCAGAGGCAGAATTGGACTGAAGGATGGACTTGGAAGAGGCTGACTTTGGCATCACCCCAGTAATGTTATCAAAGCCAGAACTAAGCAAACATATCCAATGATATGAAAGAGGAGAAAGTCTTTCATCACAGGGTTTATTTTATGGTGTAGCTAAGAAATGGATGGTGAAGCCTAAGAAATGAATGGTGCCACTGTGTGTTAAGTGTTTGTGGATGCCAGAAATTTAGAGCCCAATAAGTTAATAAAAAATAATGGGTACTGGAGAGATGGCTCAGTAATTAAGATGCTCGATTCCAGAGTACCCAGGCAAATCCAGATGCACAAAGTGGTACATGTGTCTGCAGTTTGTTTGCAGTGGCGTTTTGCAGGGGTTTGCCCTGGTATGCCCATTCTCTTGCTCTCACTCTCTAAAAAAAATAAATAAAACAAAATGGAAATCTCACAGTTGTATTTTTTTCTTATTAAAATATCAAAAGCAGAATTGGGAAGGGTTGAGGGAACTGTAGAAAAAGGTGGTTGTATTTGATCAGTGCACAGTGTATATATTTGTGGAAATACCACAGTGAACCTCATCAATATTTGTTAATAAAAAATTAAAAATATAAAAGTAATACCACTCCATAGTGAGGAACTTGAAAAACAACACTAAAAAGAGAAAAGTAACTGATAATGTTCACAAGGATAAGCTCTAAAATTTTGGTTCACTTTTTGCCTATCATTTTTATGAGTATAGTCAAACTTTAAATATAATAATTTTAAGTATATTTTCACATAGCAATATATAAATACCTCTGTGCTACTAAGTTACTTATTTTTAGTGACTATTAATTTTAGAAAGAATCATATCCTTTCCCTTACTATTCTTTGTTTTGGATCCTTGGATACCACACATTTTTCTTTTTAAATATTTTTTTATTGACAACTTCCATAATTGTAGAACAATAGCCCATGGTAATTCCCTCCCTCCCCCCCCCCACTTTCCCCTTTGAAACTACACTCTCATCACCCTCCCCCTCTCAATCAGTCTGTCTTTTATTTTGATGTCATGATCTCTTCTTCCTATTATGATGGTCTTGTGTAGGTAGTGTCAGGCACTCTTAGATTTTGATTAGCCCTCCCTCTACCTTTCCCTATTCAATCTCTTCCTCTGACCTCACTTAGACCTTTTCACTGCCATTAATCTGTTCTTCTACTTACATAAATACAATATCATCCTGTTAGGTCCCCTCTCTCTCCCTTTCTGTGACATTTGGTTTTCTGGGCATTGGTTACCTCACTTAGTATAATCCTTTCCATTTTCCTGCAAATTTCATAACTTCATTTTTCTTTACCACTGAGTAGAACTCCATTGTATAAATGTGCCACATCTTCATTATCCACTCATCAGTTGAGGGACATCAAGGCATTTCCTAGCTATTGTGAATAGAGCAGCAATAAACATAGTTGAGCAAGTATCTTGAAGGTAATGAGATGAGTCCTTAGGATATATGCCTAGAAATGCTATAGCTGCATCATATGGTAGATCTATTTTTAGCTGTCTCAGGAACCTCCACACTGATTTCCACAATGGCTGGACCAGATTGCATTCCTGCCAACAGTGTAGAAGGGTTCCTCTTTTTCTGTATTCTGGACAGTAGTTATGTTCATTGGTTTTTATGATGATAGCCAATCTGACAGGAGGGAGATGGAATCTCAATGTAGTTGTTTTCCTTTTTTCTTCTCTTTGAGGTAGGGTCTCTCCCTGGCTCAAGCTGACCTGGGATTAACTATGTAGTCTCAGGGTGGCCTCGAACTCACGGCGATCCTCCTACCTCTGCCTCCCAAGTGCTGGGATTAAAGGCGTGCACCACCATGCCCAGCTCTCAACATAGTTTTAATCTGCATTTCCCTGATGACTAGGGATGTCAAACATTTTTTTAGATGTTTATATGCCATCTGTGTTTCTTCTTTTGAGAACTCTCTATTTAGTTCCATAGCCCATTTTTTAATTGGCTTGTTGGATTTCTTATTATTTAATTTTTTGGGTTCTTTGTATATCCTAGATATTAATCCTCTATCAGATGTATAGCTGGCAAAGATTTTCTCCCATTCTGTAGGTTGCTTTGTTGCTCTATTCACAGTGCCTTTTGCCATACAAAAGATTTGTAATTTCATTAGTTCCCAGCAATTAATCTGTGGTTTTATTGCCTGAGCAATTGAGGTTATATTCAGAAAGTCCTTGCCAAGACCAATATGTTGAAGGGTTTCCCCTATTTTTTTCCTCTAGCAGAGCTGCTATTAAGGTCTTTGATCCATTTGGACTTAATTCTTGTGCATGGAGAGAGATAAGGATCTATTTTCATCCTGCTACAGATACATATCCAGTTTTCCCAGCACCATTTTCTGAAGAAGAGGCTGTCTTTTCCCCAATGAATATTTTTGGCATTTTTGTCAAAGATCAGGTAGCTGTAGCTATCTGGACTTACATCTGGGTCCTCTATTCTGTTCAATTGATCTACATGTCTGCTTTTGTGCCAGTACCATGCTGTTTTTGTTACTATGGATGAGTGTGAGTGGAAAGTCTCCTCACCTGGCTTTTCCTTATGGCTGGAGCCACACGGACCTGGTGCCACCACTGCTGGAGCCACTTCTGCCTGCTTCTCTGGGCTCTAGGTGCTCTGGATCTCTCCTACTGCTGCTGTTGATAATTTCTTATACACCTCACTTTTTAGTAGAAGAGTGTATTTTGCTGGGGTTTTTTTGTTTGTTTATTTTATTTTTATTTATTTATTTATTTATTTATTGGCTTTTCCTCCCCTAGGCTGCTTTGGCATGGTTCCTATGCCACCATCTTAACCAGAAGTCACATTTTTCTTTAATATAAGCACTGATAATATGTAGATTTAATTTTTAAATGAGCATAAGTAACACTGACAAAATTGCTGAAGTAATAGTTTCAAGAGATTATTTTGAGCATTTGTTTTAAGATATGTTCTGTGGTAAGTAGGAAATAAGCATTATTTACTCTTTCAAGTTTTTGATAAATTGTTACTAATTTCTGATAACAATGGGTGAGGAGAAAAACTGGAGAAATTCTAGAACTTTGCTTTGCTTTCAGAAGTAACCAGATTAAATTGTAAGGCAGGAGTACCCTCTTGTGGCAAAATCTAAAATAAAGAAATAAATTTAAGCCTCAGCCATGTAAAAACCAAAAATAGTAACCTGTGGTGAGACATATAGAGACAAAATATATTAAAAACACAAAGTACAGATGATAGGATACTGTATTGTCATAGGACTTGTACATCATATATATGATTTTATGACATTAATTCAGAGTAAAATATAGTAGAGGATATAAAAAATAGTCACTAAAATAATGAACCTAGGTTGGAGAGATGGCTCAGTGGTTACAAGTGCTTGCTTGCAAAGCTTGATCACGGATTCAATTCCCCAATACCCATGTAAAGCCAGTTGCACAAAGTGGTACATGCATCTGGAGTTTTCTTGCAGTGGCAGGAGGTCCTGGCACACCCATGCCCTATATCTCTCTCCCTCTCTTAAATTTTATTCATGTGTGTGTGTATTGTTTTTTCGAGGTAGGGTATCACTCTAACCCAGGCTGACCTGAAATTCACTATGTAGTCACAAGGTGGCCTCGAACTCATGGCAATCCTCCTACCTCTGCCTCCTGAGTGCTGGGATCAAAGGTGTGTGCCACCCCGCCTGGCTTAAATAAATAAATATTTAAAAAATAACAAACCAAAAAGAAGTTGGGAAAAAAACAATAAGGGGATAAATAAAACAAATAGAAATATAGAAAATGTACCAGTGTGTCAGGTACTGCCAGGCACAGGCTGGAGCCTTTAGGACATAAGCCTGAACTGCAGGGACAGCTAAGGACACCGGGGCTACAGGAGGCCACTCCCTCTACAACCAGGCACACCTGAATTTAGGCTTTGCCCATTGCCCTGTGACCTTTGGCCAGTTGCCTAGGAAACTCCTTATCAGCCAGCAGCCTTCACACAGCGCATGCCCTTGCAACTCTCTTCCCACCACTATGTAGATCACCTGACACTCTCCCTGTGTGCTGGAATGAATGTCCCTAGGCATTGGCTAGCAACCTTTGAACCCACCAATCCCCTTAGGACCCTTTTCTGGCTCTCAACTGCTTATAAACCTAACAAATATATGACCTGATCACTGAGACTGCCTCCTGAAAGTGGTTCTTTCTCATGCTCACAGCTGCTGAAGACCCTGCTTTTCATAGGATCCAGGCACCCACGCCAGTGATGCATTAAGTACTCCTATTAAAAGGCAAAGCTGTCAATCAGGCTAAAAAAACAAACCTAACTACACTGCATTAATGGTATACACTTTAAAAAATGTATTTGTTTATTTGCAAGAAGACAGAGGGAGAGAGATTGATAAAATATGGAAGTGCCAAGGCCTCCTACCACTGCAAACATACTCCAGATACATATACCACTTTGTGCATCTGGCTTTATGTGGATACTGGGGAATCAAACCAAGGTCATTAGGCTTTGCAGGCAAGTTCCCTAACTAATGAGCCATCACTCCAACCCAAAGAGACATATTTTCGACAAAGATGCAGACAAATGGTATTTAAAAGGATGGGAACATATACTATGTATTATTTAATTTCAAACAAAGTAAAATTTAATACAGAGATATTGTCATAATTAAAAGGGTCAATTTAAAATGATAAAAGAAGCCGGGTATGGTGGTACATGCCTTTATTCCCAGCACTTGGGAGGAGAGGTAGGTGGATCTCTGTGAGTTTAGGCCACCCTGAGATTACATAGTGAATTCCAGGTCAGCCTAGGCTAGAATGAGACCCTACCACGAAAAACCAAAAATAAATAAATAAATAAATAAAATGATAAAAGGATCAATTTTCTAGGAAGACATAGCATTTCTAAATCTATTGTATGATACCCTTTATATTAAATATTTGAAATAAGCAAGTTTGCAGGACTAGAATGTGGATTAGTGGTTGCCCAGGCCTAGAGAGGATGGAGGGAGTAAGAAATGACAGTGGATACAGAGTTTCTTTATGGAGTGATCACATTTTATAAATCAATTATGGTGACTAGTGTACACTTCTGGTATAAACTAAAATATACAATAAATGGTGAGTTTTCCTTGTATTAATAAATCTGTTGCACATAAAATGAACCTTGACTTTTTCTTCACAACAGAAGAAAGTAACAAATATACTTAGCTGGGGAGGAAATAGAAGGGAAAGGGATCCGACCTTCACACCAAGTGTTGACAGGAGTGTAACCAGGTCTCAGACAGGTAGCTGAAGTTCTTGACCTTTAGGAGATATGACTTTGTTCCCCTGAGCTTCTTTGCATCAAACCCTGAATGGTGCAATCTTTGCCTTCCTGAGGTGGGGGAAGAGGAACTGAGGTGTAATCCTAGTGGCTTTGAGGGCCCTGTAAGATCCTGTATGGGCAGGGCAAGGCTGCAAATGCGCCTCTGGGACTGATCTCCAGTTCACAATACCCAACTGCATCCCTGGGAGAGAAAGAACACCTGGAGAAGGCCAGGATTGTAGGAGTCCATGGACTCCAAAAGGGCAGACCAAGGGCTGGTTCCTCCCTTGGGTGCTGTTCTAACCACAGGGTCTTTGGGACACACACATGAGTGTGTGTTATTAACCTTGAACAGTTTGTCAATCACCCAGCAATCCCACTAGAAAAAAGATGTTCTCTCAGGATTGTTGTGCTCTGAAAATGAACATAGGAAATTGACTAACAGAAATGTTGCAAACAACCAAAATAGACATCAATAGGGGTTTTGCAAATATCCTAGGGGACATTCATTCAGTAGGATATCATACAGACATTAAAATTTATATAGGTCTAGAGCTGGGTGTGGTGGCACACGCATTTAATCCCAGCACTCTGGAAGTAGAAGTAGGAGGATCACCATGAGTTAGAGGTCACATGACTACATAGTAAATTTCAGGTCAGCCTGGACTAGAGTGGAACCCTACCTCAAAAAACAAAACTAAAAAAGTAACAACATTTTGTATGTATATGTCATGTGTTGGTACCCTCTTTTCCCTGGTCCCAACCCCATTCCACTGGGGGCCTTTCTCAGTGGGGTTGCAGGTATTCCCTATGGAGGTGTGGTTTATGCATTGTGGGAGTAGCAGTCAGTTATTTGGGGCAGGGGAAGGAATGTCTCTGGGCATGATGTCTCAACCTGCAGCTCTTACAATCTTTCTGCTGCCTCTTCCACAAAATTCTCTCAGCCATAGTGGGTGAGTTTTAAATCTACTTCAGTGATGAGCTCTTAGGAGTCTCTGCATCTCTGCTTTGGTGAGTGTTGAGTATCCTCTATGTCTATCTCCTTCACCCTGGCACTGATTATCAGGTTCAGTATGGAAGCATCACTGTTGCTGTCCCCAGTTTTTCTGTGATTTCAGCTATGGCATGGATGAAGTGCAAGGGGTACTTTATCTCCTCGGGTCTCACTACCTTCTAAAAAAGAACAGATTCTCCAATGGAAAGTCAGTCAGCATAGTTCAAATGGGATAAGCATTATAAATTTAGGGAGAATTCGATGTATGTAACCACTCTTTTAACCAAAGACTAGTGAGAGCTTGACCATGGAGAGCATTATCTTTGTCTCCATAGGATTCTGATCTGGTTCCCAATTTCAAATATGAGTTCCTTTACACTGAGTGGATCTCTTAGCCAAGCAGAAAGCTATTGGTTACCCACTGAGGCTGTGTGCCACTATTGCATTGGTGTGTATATCCTGTTAGGATGTCTGCTCTTGAGTAGCTTAGACCTCTGGTTGCTCAGACCATTGTTTGCCACTTTTCCCCAACAGCTCATGTAGCATTTTCCAGCACTAGATGTGCTAACTGTCTGGGGACTGGATTTCTTCTGAATTCCAACCAGGTCTCTTAGTGCTCTGTGTTGGCAGCAGATGATGACTCCAGCAATAGGGTCTTACCTTTTGATTCAGGCAGGAAATCAAATGCTTTGACAGAAAGCTGTCTGATTTAGGGACCTCATAGGTCTCTCTGATAAACAACTCATTGTGGGTAGCAACTGATTTCTGGTACTTGGAGTTAAAGGCTATAGACAAAAAATTCTTTTAAGTTTAGGCTTCATCTGTCCCTCTCCAGGGTCCTTCTTTTCAGATGTTCCCCCCTTACTCCTTTGGTGGGTTATATCTTTTAGTCTATCGCCAAGGTTAAGATTTCTATGGTAGTACTTCATTTTGGGTTTAGTTTTGTGTTTGTTTTTCCCCACCCTCCCTTTCCTATCTCCCCAAGCCCTTCCATCACTATTGTATGAGCCTTGCATTACCTATTCTGCTTGCATGATGTGTCTGTTGATGATAGTGGAGTAGTAAAGTCTCCGACTATGATGGTGTTTATTTCTGCTTTGTTGTCAAGTAGGTTTTGTTTTATAAACTGTGGTGCACCTGTGTTTGCACATACAGATTTATGATTGTGATGTCCTCATGTTGTATTGTTCCCTTGATGAGTAAGAAGTGGCCTTCTTTGTCCTGTTTTGATTACTTTTGGTGTGAAGTCTATTTCATCAGATATTGATATAGCAACACCTGCTTATTTATTTCCATTTACTTATAATATCATTTTCTACCCTTTTGCCCTTAGGATCTGTCTGTCTTTAGTGATGAGGTGGGTTTGTTGAAGACTGCAAATAGATAGGTTCATTTTTGTGATCCACCCTGTTACCTTGTATCTTTTGATGGATGAGTTAAGACTATTAATGTTTAAGGTTATAACTGTGAAGTTTGATTTAATCCCTGCCATGATAGAGTGTGTATTAGTCAGGGTTCTCTAGAGAGACAGAACCAATAGAATCAATTGCATTAAAAGAGAATTTACTGATTAGCTTACGGCACTCCAACAACAGCAGTTGCAGGCTTGAGAGTCAAGGAACCTGGCAGCTGCTCAGTCCACAAAGCTGGATGCCTCAGCAGTCCTAATATGGCACTGAAGCCCTGGAGGCTTCCTGGAGAACTGCTGCTCTTCATTCCATGGTGGACTTCAGTCCACACTGGTCTCCAGTCCACACTGGAAAGCAGCAAGAAGACAGCAGCAAGCAGCTAGGTGGGAGGAAAAGATACTTTATTTCCCAGAGCTTCCTTAAATAAAGTGCCCCCCACAAAAAAAGGTGCTGCTCACTCTGGGTTAAGGACTCACTGAGAGGGAAGGATTCCTCCTTCAGTCAATCCTCCCTGAAAACAACCTCAGAGACTCACTTATGGGTAGTACCTGTGGATTCATAAACAGACCAAGTTGACACAAAACTTAACCATCACAATTCCACCCCTTGTCAACTTGACACAAAACCATATCTCCTTACATCATGCTTAATTTCCAAATGAAGACAGTAACAATGTCATAATTCTGCCTAACATGATAAAACTATCCCATGTACAACTGGAAATGCACAATCTTCCACCCAACACAAAGCAAGGTTTCTTGAGGAATTCTTAGTCTCTAATAAGTCAAATATAGATTCAATAGCAGTTCACTAGTAATATGAACTTAATCAGTATTAATTACCTAACAGAGAAATAGAGGAAAAGCAAAAGCATCTTAATATTGGTGTAAATATGTACAAACACTCTTAACAAGGTAGGACAGAAACACTCATGGCAATTACAGTTCTTGTTTTGTAACTGGTCATGTGGCCTTAGCTGGTATTTGTAACTGCCTTCTTCTACTACCCATTCTGTATTTCTTCCACCTTCAGCAAGCACCCCAGCAGGCCTTGGTTCTTTATCTGGAGGAGTGACCCAAACCTTCATTCCTGAAGGATATGGGCCATTTATCACAATTCCTTGATTGGGTTGTTGCAATTGTCCATTGACTTTGATAACAGGGCATAGTAACACTAATAGATTCCCTAAAGGATCTCCTGCACTCCAGACACACTCTTCCTCACCTCCATTGTGAAGGGGAAGCCCAATTTCTCCCTGGTGGTCTGGATCAATCACCCCTGATAACACTTCTCAGCCTATTCACTCAAGGGCATTAGGAGCCCAAAGTGGCCATGGGGTAGTCTTACCTTCCAGTTTAATGGAATGTTCTTCATATCTCCTGGAAAAATCACTCCCCCCTCTGGAACCAAGACCTCTAGGCCAGCAGATGTGGCGGCCTGCAGCACAAGTCGAAAAAGACCTTGAAGGAGGGAGTGGGAATGAACCTGAGACAAGAACACAAGGAATGGAGCCAAGACAAGTTCTGATCAAGGCTCAGGTTTATTAAGGCAAACACAAGCTTATATACAGAAAAGAAAACTTTTTTCAGCAATGCCTACGTGCCTAAAGTCAGTTTCACCAGGGTCGTATAATAATTTATGCCTCTGTGTCTGGCACCCACTTCTCCAAGGCCGTATGATAAGGCCTCTATGCCTGGTGCTCACCTCACCTAGGCTGTATGTTAAATAATGCCATTGTAACTGGCGCCATCTCACCTGGGCTGCCTTCTCACCTAGGCTGTAGGATAAGGCCTTTGTGTTAAGAGATCAAAGACCACCTGCAGCTCCCGAAGTCAAAGAGCAGCTGCAGCTCCCAACAAGCAGAGAGTAAGGTTGTGGGAACAGGAAGCAAAAAATTAGCTAATGGGTCTCTTGGGGTGATGGTAAGTGGGGCCATTTGCATTTCTACCCCTTGATTTCTGGACCAGTGAATCCAGGCTATAGGAGAAACAGTACCATATATAGGATGCTGATTCAGAGCATATACAGCCTGCTGGAGGACACTCCCCCAGCCCTCCAAGCTGTTGCCACCTAGTTGGCACTGTAGGTGTTTCTTTAAGTGGCCATTCCACCATTCTATCAAGCCAGCTGCTTCAGGGTGGCAGGATACATGGTAAAACCAGTGAATTCCATGATCATGAGCCCACTTTCATACTTCCTTGGCTGTGAAGTGAGTTTCTTGGTCAGAAGCAATACTGTGTGGAATACCATGATGGAGGATAAGGCATTTTTTAAGCCCACGGATGGTAGTTTTGATGGAAGCACTACACGTAGGAAAAGCAAATGCATACCTAGTATAAGTGTTTATTCTAATAAGGAAAAAAAGCTGCCCTTTCCAGGATGGAAGTGATCCAATGTGGTCAACCTGTCACCAAGTTGCTGGTTGGTCACCCTGAGGAATGCTACCATATTGGGGCCTCAGAATTGGTTTCTGCTGCTGGAAGATTTGGCACTCAGCAGCAGCTGTCGCCATGTCAGCCTTACTTAATGGAAGTGCATGTTGTGGGGCCCATGCATAACCTGCATCTCTGCCACCATAGCCACTTTGTTCATGGGCCCACTGGGCAATGACAGGAATGGCTGAGGAAAGAGGTTGACACTATCCACAGAACAGGTCAGCTTATCTACTTTTTTTTTTCTTTTTTCTTTTTCAAGGTAAGGTCTCACACTAGCTCAGGCTGACCTGTAAATCACTCTGTAGTCTCAGGGTGGCCTGAGCTAGTGTGAGAATTCATGGCAATCCTTCTACCTCTGCCTTCCAAGTGCTGGGATTAAAGACATGCGCCACCACACCGACTTGATTATTAATGTCATCCTCTGATGAGGTCACCTACTGATGAGCATTAACATGGGACACAAGTATCTTTTTATCCTTTGCCCATTCAGAGAGCTCTATTGACATATACCTTCCCAAAATGTCCTTCTCACCAATTTTCCAATTGTGCTCCTTCCAAGTCCATAGCCCATGAATTGGTGTATAACAACACAACAGGCCATTTTTGCTTCCAAGCAAAATGCACAACCATGTGCACTGCCTGAAGTTCTGCCGATTGTGAAGACTTACCTTAACCACAGTCCTTCATAGTTGTCCAGAAAGGGGCTGTAAATGCTACATCTGGGAAGTGCCCACATAATGCACTGAACCATCTGTAAACAATACCCTAGTCCTCCACTCTTCAATCAGTTGATAATAGGGTGTAGGCCATGATACCATAGGTGCATGCTTGGGGACAGAAGGCATTGTAACAGGAGTGGAAACCATAGGCATTTGGGCAACTTCCTCATGTAACTTACTTGTTCATTCAGGGCCTGCTCAAGCCTGATCATGGATATACCACTTCCATTTGATGATGGGCTGCTGTTGTACATGTCCAACTTTATGGCCAGGAGGGTCAAATAACACCCAGCTCATAATGAGCATCTCATGTGGCATAATAATTTGATGACCCGTTGTCAAGAGTTCAGTTTACACTGAGGCCCAATAGCAGGCCAAGAGCTGTCTCTCAAAGGGAGCATAATTGTCTGCAGATGATGGCAGGGCCTTGCTCTGGAATCCCAAGGGCCTCCACTGTGATTCACCTATCCGGGCCTGCCCAAGGCTCCAAAAAGCATCCTTTTCTGCCACTGACACCTCAAATATCATTGGATCTGCTGGATCATATGTCCCAAGTGGCAGAGCAGCCTGTACAGCAGCTTGGACCTGTTAAAGAGCCTTCTCTTGTTCAGGGCCCCACTGAAAACTAGTAGCTTTCCAAGTCATTTGGTATACGGGATGGAGTAACACACTCAAGTGAGGAATGTGCTGTCTCCAAAACCCAAATAGGCCCACTAGACATTGTACTTCTTTCTTAGTAGTAGAAGGGGCCAGGTAAAACAACTTGTCGTTCACCTTAGAAGGAATATCCCTGCATGCCCCACACCACTGAGCTCCTAGAAATTTCACCGAGGTGGAAGGTCCTTGAATTTTGGATGGATTATTTCCCATCCCCTGATGTGCATATGCTGTACCAACAACTCCAGAGTGGTTGCCCCCTTCTGATTATTTGATCCCATGAGCATAATATCATTAATATAATGGACCAACATGACATCTAGTGGAAATTGTTGATCAAGATCCCTGTGAACTAAGCTATGAGACAGGGCTGGAAAGTTAATATAACCTTGAGGTATACTTCTGACCTTGCCAGTTGAAAGCAAATTGCTTATAGTGTCCTTATGGATTGGTTTGGAACAAAAAAGCATTTTCAAGTTCAATCGCTGCATACCAGGTACCAGGAGATGTGCTAATCTGCTCAAGTAAAGAAACCACATGTGATACAGCAGCTGCAATTGGAGTCACCACTTGATTAAGTTTTTGATAATCCACTGTCATTCTCCAGTATCTGTCTGCCTTCTGAATAGGCCAAATAGAACAGTTAAAGGGAGAAGTAGCGGGAATCACCAACCCTGCATCCTTCAAGTCCTTTATAGGGGCATTAATTTCTGCAATCCTTCCAGGGATGCAATACTGCTTTTGGTTTACTATTTTCCCTGGTGGAGAGAACTCCAATGGCTCCCATTTGGTCTTTCCAACCATAATAGGCCTCACTCCACAAGTCCACAGTGTGGGAGTTCTGCTAAATTCTAAGTATATCTATCCCAATTATGCATTCTGGAACTGGGGAAATAACCACAGGATGAGTCTAGGGACTCACTGGACCCACCGTCAGTCTAATATTTGCCAAAAGTCCATTGACCACCTGACCTCCATAAGCACCTACTTTAATTGGAGGGCCACAATGCTGTTTGGGATCTTCTGGGATCAATGTCAATTCAGAGCCAGTGTTCAGTAAGCCTCGAAAGGTCTGATTATTTCCTTTTCTCCAGTTTACAGTTATCATAGAAAAAGGCCACAGGAACCTCTGAGAAACTATAGCACTAAGCTTAATATTGCAACTTTTTCAGATTGTGGGAGGGTCCTTCTTCAAGGGGACCCAGCCACTCCTTCGATCAAAGGACTCAGGATCTTTTAACTGGCTCAAGTCTGGAAACTGATTAAGAGGCCTTGATTCTCCGTTGCTATTATTCACCTGGGCTGTGGAGGGGCTTCTTAGAGGCATTAATGGGTTAGAATGATAATACAACATGAATGGCATCCTTCATTGTGTTCTGTCCTCTCCTCCTGTGAGTCCATGAGGCTAGTCCATCCCATGTATGCACATGCTACTGCACTTTTAGGACTGTGTCCTCTGCTCCTTCACACATACCATTCTATTCTTGACCTATTGTTTTAATTACACTCCAGTAATTTTGCTAGAAGGGTCATTGTTGGTAAATTGTGGTTCTTAGAGAACACAAAGCAAGATAGCAGATCTTCCAAAATTTGAGCATAGGGCAGATGTGACCCATTGTGAATAGAGTCCCAGCAGCCATATGAGGTGGGGTTGAGAGACCCTTATTAATCCAAGTCAGGGTGGAGGCTGCTAATAGGATGTGGAGTGGTTTGTTATGCGACCATGTAGCCACTGGGCTATATGTGTTCTTTCTGACAGAAGCAGCCATTAATGGCCCAGGGCTGAGCTTTGAGTATGTTACTCCTAGAATCTGGGTTTCTCTAGAGTCCCCTTGTGTCAACCAGCATCTCAGCAGTGGATAGGTCACATGTCTGACTAGCAGGGTGTGAGAGTCTTGAGCTTTATGTGGGGAGGAGCCATGAGGTGTTCCAGCCATGACTAGTTTTAAATGTTCACCTTCAATTTATTTAAAAAAAATTTTAGCATGAGTTTTTTTTTCTTTATTAATTAGTTTTCTATTCAGCAAATACAGTCAGTTTGGTGCCATTATTGGGATCATCCTTGACATACACCCTCCCCTTGGCCCTTCCTTGTTGAGGTATATGGGTCATACATTGTGGAGTTAGCCTACAGTTATGTGTAAGATAAATGTCTCTGCATATCATGACCCAACATGTGGCTCTGACATTTTTTCCACCCAATCTTCCACAAAATTTCCCTGAGCCATGTTGGGTTCATTTTTGGTCTGCTTCAGTGATGAGGTGTTGGGGGCCTCTGAGGCTCTGGCTCTCTGATTTGAAAGGAGTTGATTTTTCTCTGTGTTGTTCTCCTTCACCCTTGGGCTGGTACCCGATTCATCAAGAAAACAGCACCCTTGCTTGTTCCGCCAATTTCTCTTAGTTTCATCCCGGGCCCTTTTGAGGTATGAAGGGGTGGCTCTCTCCTTAGGATCTACATCTATCTGAAAAAGAGAAGCAGATTCTCCAATGGAGAGTAAGTTAGCACCAGGACAAAAGAGATAACCCTTATTTTTTTATAGAGAATTTAATAGGTGTAGGCCCTCTTGTAGCCCATGATTGATGGTAGCTTGATATTGGAGAGTGGGCTTATGTTTCGATATGATGCTGACTTGTTTCCCAGATCCAGCTATGGGTCCCATACCAGTGAGGGGATCAGTTAGCCAAACTAAGAGCAGTTGGTTCCCCACCATGGCTGTGTGCCACTATTGCAATTGCGTGGGCATCACAACAAGTTATTTGCTGCTAAGTAGGTTATACCCTGAGTTGCTTCGACAGATGTTGGTCATTTTCCCCCAGTCGCCCATGTAGCCTCTTCTGGCACTAGAAACGCTGACTGTCTGGTGACTGACTCTCTTCCAACTTCCAGCCATGCCATTCAATTTTGCATGTCAACCACATAAGGTGTCTTCAGCAGTAGTGTCTCTTACCACTAACCTTTGGTGGGTACTCTGACAGAAATCTGTCTGTCTTTTAGGAAACTTTGTAGGTCTCTCTGATCAAAAGCTCATTGTGGATGACAGCCCCATGCTGGTACTGGGAGTTACAGGTCAGTGCCCACTAAGAAAATGAGGAAAAAGATAACTAATATACAAGAGTTAGAGAGGAGAGAGAGAGAGAGAGGGAGAGGGAGAGGGAGAAGGAGGGAGGGAAGATGTAGAAGATTAAGGTTAGTCGTGATCCTACCCTCTCCAGTGTCTTGTGGTTCAGGTGTTCCTTGTAAGGGCCTGATGATGGATCAGCCATTTGGTCTGTCTTTTAGTAAGTAGAATTTTATGGTACCAGTGGCATTTGGGTCTAGATTTGTGTTTCCCACCCCTTTGATGCCCTCCCCTCCCTCCCCTTCCATCCTAGTGTCTAGTCCACGAGATGTTTGCTGCATATGTCAGGTATCTTGGGTAGATTCAGGTTAGGTGCTGTAGATGAGTGAGACTATGTGGTGATTTTTTTCTGTGGTTGGGTCAGTTCACTGAGAATGATCTGATCCAGGTTCAACCATTTTTCCTCAAATTTCATTGTGTCATTTTTTTCTTACTGCTGTATAAAATTCCATAGTGTAGATATACCACATCTTAGTTTTCCATTCTCCTAGTGATGGGCATCTGGGTTGATTCCAGGTCTTAGCTATTACAAATTGAGCTCCTACAAACATGGTTGAGCAAATCTCTCTAGCCTGTGGTTTGAAGATTTTAGGGTAGATGCCCCGTAAGGAATAACTGGGTGTGTTGGTATCTCTATACTCAGCTTTTTCTGAAGCCTCCATATTGCTTTCCAAAGTGGTTGTACCATCCTACATTCCCACCAACAGTGGATGAGTGTTCCTACTTCTCCACATCCTTGCCAGCATTTATTTTTATTTGATTTTTTGATGTTTGCTATCCTTATTGGGGTAAGGTGGAATCTCATAGTTGTTTTAATTTGCATTTCTCTGATGATTAGGGATGATGAACATTTTCTTAAGTGTGTGTTTACCATTTGTATTTCTTCCTCTGTGAACTGCCTGTTGAGCTCTTTGCCCCATTTTGTGAGTGGGGTGTTTGACTTCTTACTGTTTAGATTTTTGAGTTCTTTGTAGATTGTAGAGATTAGGCCTCTATCAGTTGGATAACCCGCAAATATTTTCTCCCATTCTGTGGGTAATCTATTGGCTTTGCTTATTGTATGCTTGTCTGTAAAGAAACTCTTCAGCTTCATGTGATACCATTGGTTGAGTGACTGTGTAAGAACGTGAGCTCCTGGGGTTTTGTTCAGGAAGTCTTTTAACATTCCTATATCATGGAAAGTATTTCCTAAATTTTCTTCCAGTACTATTCGAGTTTCTGGTCGTATATTTAGGTCTTTGATCCATTTAGACTTCAGTGTAGTGCATGGTGTATTGTGTGGATCAAGTTTCAGTCTCCTGCATATGGTTATCCAGTTTGTCCAGCACCATTTGTTGAAAATGCTGTCTTTTTTCCAGCCTATATTGTTCACGCCTTTATCGAATATCAACTAGCTATAGTGGCTTCACCCAAAGTCCGGGTCCTCAAGTCTATTCCATTGGTCTCTACTCCTGTTTTTATGCCAGTACCATGCTGCTTTTATTACTATGGCTTTGTAATATAGCTTTAGATCAGGTATGGTGATGCCTCCAGAGGTATTTCTTTCGCTGAGGATATGTTTGGATATGTGAGGCCTTCTGCCTTTCCATATGAAATTTGACATCATTTTTTATATCTCTGTGAAGAACACTGTAGGGATTTTAATTGGAATTGCATTAAATCTGTATATTGCCTTTGGTAGGATTGTCATCTTCACAATGTTAATTCTTCCTATCCAGGAGCATGGGAGGTCTTTCCATTTTCTCAAGTCCTCCTCAATTTCTTTTTTCAGTGTTTCTATGTTTTCATTGTATAGATCTTTCACTTCCTTGGTTAACATTATTCCAAGATTTTTTTTTTTTTTTTTTTTTTGCTATTGAAAATGGGACTATGTCCTTTATTTCTTTCTCTGTATCTTTGTCATTTGCATATAGGAATGCTACTGATTTTTGTGCATTGATTTTGTATCCTGCTACTTTGATATAGGAGTTAATCACCTTCAGGTGTTGTAGGATGGAGTCTCTAGGGTCTCTTACATATACAATCATGCCATCAGCGAATAGAGCTAAGTTAACATCTTCCTTTCCAAATTGTATCCCTTTTATTTCCTTCTCCTGTCTTATTGCTTGAGCTAGGACTTCCAGTACTATATTAAAAAGCAGAGGTGAGAGTGGGCAACCCTGTCTTGTTCCTTATCTTAAAGGTAGTTCCTCCAGTCTCTCTCCATTAAGTATTATTTGGGCCTTAGGAGCTTTGTATATTACCTTTGTTATGTTAAGATATGAACCAACCATGCCAGTTCTGTCCAATGTTTTCATCATGAAGTGACGTTGTGTCTTGTGAAAGGCCTTTTCTGCATCTATCGAAGTGATCATGTGGATTTTATGTTTAACCTTGTTTATGTGGTGTATTACATTGACAGATTTCCGTATGTTGAACAACCCCTGTGTTCCTGGGATGAATCCCATTTGGTCAAGGTGAATAATGCTTTTGATGTGTTGTTGGATTCGTTTTGCGAGGATTTTGTTCAGGATCTTTGCATCTAAATTCATCCGGGAAATAGGCCGGTAGTTTTCCTTTGTTGTGGCATTTCTGCCTGGTTTTGGAATTAGTGCTACCTTCGTAAAAGGAGTTGGGTAGCTTTCTCTGTTCGCCAATTGTGTGGCCCTGTTTGAGGAAGATTGGTTTGAGTTCTTCCATGAAGGTTTGATAGAATTCAGCTGAGAAGCCATCTGGTCCTGGACTCTTCTTTTTGGGAGGTTTTTTATTATTTTTCAATCTCCATGAGTGTGATGGGTTGATTGAGGTGATTTATCTGCTCTGAGTTTAGCTTTGATAGATGGTATGCATCCAGGAATTTATCCATCTCCTCCACATTATCTAGTTTTGTGGAGTAGAGGTTTTGAAATAAGTCCTGATGATTCTTCCAATTTCACTTATGTCTGTTGTGATGTCTCCTTCTTCATTTTGAATTTTGTTAATTTGAAGCTTCTCCTTTTTTTTGCTTGATCAAATTGGCCAAGGGTTTGTCAATCTTGTTTATTTTTTTCAAAGAACCAGCTCTTTGTTTTGTCAGTTGTCTTGTTTCCTTGGTTTCCAATTTATTAATTTCTGCTCTCATTTTAATTATTTCTTTCCTTCTGCAGCTCCTTGGGTTGGATTTTTGTTGTTTTTCCAGTGCCTTTAGGTGGATGGTTAGGTCATTGATTGGTGATCGTTCTGTCTTTTTTAAGAAATCATTGAGTGCTATGAATTTTCCCCTGAGGAGCGCCTTCATTGTGTCCCATAAGTTTTGGTACGATGTGTTGTCATTGTCATTCAATTCCAGAAATTTTGCAATTTCATATTTTATTTCATCCACTATCAATTTATTGCTTAAAAGTGTGCTGTTCAGTTTCCAGGTGCCATTGGGATTCTTGGTGGGTCTTTTGTTGTTGATTTCTAGCAATATAGCATTGTGATCTGATATCATGCAGGGAATTATGTCAATCTTCCTAAATATTTGCAAGCACTCTTTGTGACCCAGAATATGGTCTATTTCAGAGAATATTCCATGGGCTGCTGAGAAGAATGTGTAGTCTGTGGATTTGGGATGGAAAGTTCTGTAGATGTCCATTAGTTCTAAGTGATCTATGGTTTTGTTGAGCTCTCTTACTTCCCTGTTGTGTTTCTGTTTGGATGATCTGTCTATTACTGATGATAGTGTATTGAAGTCCCCAGCTATGTTGGTGTTGGTGGTTATTTCTGTTTTATTGTCAAGTAGGTTTTGTTTTATGAACTGTGGTGCCCGTGTGTTTGGTGCAAACAGATTTGTGATTGTAATATCCTCTTGATGGATTATTCCCTTGATAAGTAGGAAGTGGTCTTCTTTGTCTTTTTAAATTATTTTTGAAGTCTACTTTATCCGATATTAATATAGCTATGCCTGCTTGTTTCTTATTCCCATTTGCTTGGAATATTGTTTTCCACCCTTTCACACTGACAAGTGTCTGTCTTTAGTGGTGAGGTGGGTTTCTTGAAGACAACAGATTGAGGGGTCTAATTTTCTGATCCACCCTGTTTGCTTGTGTCTCTTGATGGGTGAATTAAGGCCATTACTATTTAGGATAATGACTGTGAGGTTTGATTTGATCCCTGCCATATTGTGTTGTATATGTGGTTTGGTGTTTTCATGGACTTTGAAGGTTTTTGTGCCTTCTCTTAGTTTGCTTATTGTGATCTGCCTCTTGTTGGCATTTGAGGTTGATTATTTGATTCTTCCTTGTGGAGAATTTCCTGAAATACTCTCTGTATGTTTAGTTTTGTTGTCATATAATTGTAAAGCTGAGTTTTGTCATGGAAAGTTTTTCATTCACCATCTGTTATGAGGGATACTTTTGCTGGGTAAAGTAGTTTGGGTTGGAAGCCATAGGTTCTTAGACTTGGCAGTGTTTCATTCCAGGCCTTGCTGGCTTTCAGGGTTTCCACTGAGAAGTCTGAAGTAATTCTGATGGGTTACCTTTAAAGGTGATGTGCTGTTTTTCCCTAGCTGCTTTTAGGATTTTCTCTTTGGTGTCAATGTTTAGAGTCTTAATGACAATATGTCTTGGAGATTTTCTCCTTTGGTCCAATCTGCTTGGAGTTTTGTTAGCTTCTTGTATCTTGATGGGTCTTTCTTTTGAGAGAGTGGGAAAGTTTTCTTCAATTATTTTGTGAAATAAGTTCTCCATGCCTTTGGTCTGAATTTCTTCCCCTTCTGGTATTCCCATGATCTGGATGTTAGGACGTTTAAGGGTATTCCACAATTCCTACATGTTCTTTCAGAGAAATTTTTGAACTTATTGTAACTTTTGAACTCTTGAACTGTTTCTTCTGTCTTGTCTTCAAGATCAGAGTTTCTATCTTACACATGCCTGACTTTATTCTTGACAGCTTCTGCAGAGTTTTGGGCTCGTTCAGTTAGGTTTGCAGTTTTCTACTAATTTTCTATGTATAGTTTCCATCCCTCTGTCAAGCTCCCTTTCCACATCATTTTCTGATTTTCTTGATGCTTCTTGGATTCATCCTTGCATTTCTTTATGTCTTCATTTATCATCACCATCTTATTTTTGAAGTCCTCTTTTTTTCACTCTCCTTCATATTTTTTAGTCTTTGAACTCTTTCCATTTTCTTATCTATTAGGTCTAGCTTAGTGATGGCAGCATCAAAACGATTATCAGTCCTTTGTTGCTTTCCTGAAAGTTCTACCAGTAGGTTGGTCAGGGTTTCATTGCTCATAGCTTCATTTTGGTGTTCTGATCCTAATGACTCTTCTATGTTTTGATTAGAGACATTCATAATAGGACTGGGTGATCTTACTGGATTTATTTGCATTTGATTTTTATTGTTATTTCTTTTGCACTATGGTCTGCCTATCACAGTGTATAATAAGGGAGAGTAGGACTATGATCTCGATTGCTGGGGTAAGTGCTGCCACTTGAGTGAGCTGGCCTGAGCTAGCAGGTGGGCAAGCAGATGGGCAGAATGGCCCTGAGCTAACGTGGGTGGGTGGATAAGACTGAGCTCGTGCACAGGGGGACACCAAAGCTGCCTGCACTCTCGTGGCGCATGAGCCAAAACAGCCTGAGTTTGCACGGCAGGACACCGGTGGGGGGCAGGCCCACAAGTGCGGCAGATAGGGGATTGGGCCTGAGCTGGCATGGGCGGACAGGCAAATTGAGCCTGAGGTCACGTGGGCAGGTGGAATGAGCCTCAGATTGTGCATGGATGGGCGGGCATCCAGAGCAATAAGCGGGCAAACGGGCAGAACAGGCTAAGCTTGCTCGGTTGGATAGGCTGTGTGCATGTTTCAGGCAGATGGATGGATGGAACCTGAGCTTGAGTGTGCCAGTGGGCAGAGCCTGCCCGCCATCACACATGGGCGGGGGTGGCCGGCAATTGCCCCTGCACAGTGAGGCAAGTGAAACTATGCTTGCCTGGCTCCCCTTTCCTACAGTAATTATCCTGAGGCGAGGACTATGGCTACGGCAGCTGCTTGGGGAGGTTGGGGGACTGGTGGGCTACCTGCAAGCAAGGGAATCAGTGATTCCCTTTATTTTCCACTCTGTGCCCTCCCACTGGCTCTCTATTAGAGATTTCTCTCCCATGAAAGACCCAGTGAACCCTTAATTCCTTGCCTTTATTTCCTGGGGAAGTGCAGGGCAGTTAGGTGGTCATCATTTTGAATGGAAGTTGTCATTTTTCAATATCATATACACTATTGGGTTTCATCTGCATTTTTTTTCCACCAGGCAAATCTCCACCTATCCATGTACTTGCACCAGTATGGAGGGAAATGAGGGGATTACTGATGATCTTATCACCTTTAGTCTGGATTTTCCTTGAATTCCATTTGTGTTAGATAAAAATAACAAAATCTTATTATAATAAGTTTTGGAGCACAGAAATCTGTAATCTGCTTTAGTAATCCATGATCAGGGTGTTGTCAGGCAGAGATCCCTGAAGGGACTCCCAGGGAGAGCCTGCTCATTTTCTTCCTGCTATTAGAGATGACAGCTCTCCCCAGCTGTGACCACATGGCTCTATTTCTGTCCTCCATTCCCATGGCCTTCTCCTATCCTGTCATTTCAAAATCACCTTCCATCTTTCCCTTACAAGGACACTTGCAATTGCATTTAGTGTCCACTTGGGTAATCCAAGATAATTTCCTTCTTAGATATTCTTACTTTATACCTGCAACACTCTTTTCCCATTTAAAGTGTTTTCACAGCATCTGTGGCATAAGTAGCCAATGAAATTAACCCTTCCTACATGTTCACACACCACTATCTTTCCTTTTCTTTTTCTTTCTCCCTCCATTTTTCCCTTCTCCTCTTCTTTCATGATCATCAATCACTTTGCTTCTCTGTGCATTCCATGTGACCACTATGTGGAAGGAAAAGCATAACCAAAGATAGTCCTTCACCATATGGGTTAAAGCTATTTCTTCAGAGAAAAGTCATGGGATGTTATCATCTGGTCTTTAGCGTGCTGTGGCCCTTAAACATCACTCCATGGATGGTTCTTGGTTTAAACTGATCAACCTGTATCTTCTATGTTACCCCTTTCCACTGACTGTTGACTGAACATGTGTTATGGACTCACTGAGATGACAAAGTATTTCATGTATGGCAGCCACTATGAATTTGGCTGCATTTGTAAGTTCATGAAGCATTTTGAAAGGTTTCACAAAGTTGTACGAGAATCAAACTTTGAGCTCTGATGTCATCAATGGATAGGAGACATCTTTTCCTTAAAATAACCAGGCTGGAAAGAAGTATCAGTGATTTAAAGCACTTGCTTGCAAAGTCTTAAAGCCCAGATGTGGTTCCTCAGTAACCATGTAAAGCCAGATGCACAAAGTGGCACAAACATCTGGAGTTAATTTGCAGTGGAAAGAGGCCCCAGAATGCCCATTCTCTCTTTCCTCTCCTTATTTCTCTCAAATGAATAAATAATTTTAAAAGAAATATAATAACCAACCATCTCTATAGTTTGGAACTAAAAACTCAGTGTTTGCCTACCCATCCCTCATTTGGACTCAACTTTGGCTGAGGATTGCTATAATGAGCTGCCTTTCCACCTACTTCTTACATTGCCCCTCTCAGAGCAAGTCACAGGGCTTTTATAGGCTTTCTCCTAATAGTGTCCAGTGATAAAGGAGATTATGGAGATCAGAAGCTCTGTAGGAACAAGGATTAACTGGATTCTTCTGTAATATCCACTAACATCAGCTGTTAATTTGGCATCCAGTTGGAACAGAAGTAGCCTCTCATTTTGAGAATAGAATGCACAGGTCCACTTTGTAGATATCTGTCTGGTTCTGGTGAGATCTCAGTTGCATCTTCTGGATGGAGCCTTGTGAATTGAGCAACACTGGTGTTTGACTTTGAACAGTCTCTGTGGGATCAAATGTATTTTCATTACCTTTACTACTTCCTTAAAACCGAACGTAGAGTAAGCCAGGTAGCACTGGGAGGACCTCAAAGAAGAGCCTTAGTTCAGGTCATCTGTTATGCAGATGGGCTCCAAGGCCACCTATACTATTTCCTGGATATCACTTGGATTTCAGAGCAGCTCTGACAGATAACCATCTGTCCAGCACCACTCCTCTTGCCTTTATGTTCAGAAACTGCAAGACCTGTGAACACTCCAAAATGAGTTTCCTGGCTGTGCTCCTCTGACCCCTGGTGATGGGTTTTCAGAGTAAGTATATTTTGCCTGCAGATCTTGAGCTGGTGCATTAGTTCCTGACACAAAGACACTGTTTCAAGTCTATCTGGGTAATCAGTGTAATATGTGAAGTTCTTTTCACTTAACTCTTGTTAGGAAACAAAGGTATAGAGTACAAACACTAACAAACAGGAAGAGACACAGCACCAATGAACTCATCCTCTTCCTCCTCAAGGGATGTGGGGTGCTCTGTTCTCTTCTAACTGTTTGAGAGATGTAATACATTGTGTTGCCTGGTTGGTAGTGTTCTTGCAGGTTGCAGGGGACAGTTCATCCTGACACAGTCTCCAGACACCTTAGCAGCATCTCAAGGTGTCTTTGTCTCCATCACTTGTTGAAGTAACATGGATATATGCACCTCCATGGCTTTGTGCCAACAGAAACCAATGGAGGCTCCCAGGCTAGTCATATTTGAACTTCTGCCCATGCCGCTGGAACTTCTTCCAGGTTTCAGGGAATTCGTTCTGGATTTGATTTTTTCCTTCTCCATCCATGGAATGGGTGTTTTACTGCCAGCAGCACTTCACCCACCCTCTCACAGAGACAGATCCCCAAACAAAAACACCTTTGCTCTACCATAGACAACTGCTTAGCTACAGAGACAGTTCTTCCTGCAGGAGGCACAAGATGAGAGGTGGCAAGAGCCATAACTACAGATGCCCATATTCTCAGAGTGTGTTTTCTGACCTTGTGGAACAGAGGCAGGTGGAAGAACTGTGACCTCCTACTTGTACCAATTTGAAACAAGGAAAAGATAGAAAGGATTAGAGCTGAGCTGTGCTCTAGGCAGAGGCTTCAACATGGCTTTATGAACTAATGTTTCCATGATATATTGTACTGTAATAGAACTCCTCAAATTTAGGAGGTTAAAATGATTTTTTTGTTGTTGTTGCAATTTTGTGGTGTGGTTGGGTGATTTCTTTGCTTCATTGTCTGGACCCATTTATCCAATAAAGGCAGCTGGGCCATCTGAACTGGGGTTCATGCTGGTCTCACTCACCTGTTTGCCAGTTGGAGATGATTATCAGATGGGATACTTCAGTTCTCCTTTCAGTGATAGATACCAATTGGAGGAGTGATAGGAACATTGTACCACAGCTTCATGTATGTGTGTGTGTTTTTTAAAGATTTTATTTTTTATTTATTTATTAGAGGCAGAGAGAGGGAGAGAGAGAGGGAGGCATGCCAGGGCCTAGAGCCACTACAAACGAACTCCAGACACATGTGCCACCATGTGCATCTGGCTTATGTGGGACCTGGAGAATTGAACCAGGGTCCTTAGGCTTTGCAGGCATGCACCTTAACCACTAAGCCATCTCTCCAGCCCAAAGGGTGAATTCTCTGTAGAGAATTTTAAGATAATAATTATGAAACTTCATTTACCACCAAGCACCAGCAGTTCTGATATAAAAATACTCCTTCCCATATAGCTAGCCATACCCATTGCTTATCCCTACCTGCCCTTATTGAACATCTGGAAGGCTTTATTCATATATCTGGTGTTGATATGGTTATTGGCTGGGTGCCTCCATTACTACCATATAACCCCTGCATTCTAAGAAGGTGAAAGTGTTGAGGTTCTGAGTCCTGGACTCTTGGACAGTGTTGCTTTCACCACATTCAAGGAATCAAGGAAGCCAGAGTATAAGGCTCTTCATTTTGTTTGGAAGATGTTGAGAAGGATTGGTATTAGTGCTTTAAATTTTTTATAAAATTCATTATTTTATTTTATTATTTATTCCATTTCATCACTTCCCATCAATCTATTAAAGGTTTTGTATTTCTTTATGAATCACCATTGGTTGGTTGTTTGGGTCTAAGAATTTTTAGATTTTTTTTCTAGTTTATTCAATTTGTTGTCATATTTATTGGGGTCTCAGAAATCTTTGTACTTATATAGTAGAGGACTTAATGTTTTCTCTTTCATTTCTGATTTTTTTTTTGAGTTTTATTTTTTTCTCATTTTAACTAAAAAGATAAGAAACTAAACACTGGAAATAAACCAATATGGATTATTTGTCAATATTATTTATCTTTCCTTAGAATTAATGTTTTGTTTTGTTTATTTTCTATTATTTTGTAGCATCTAAGTTATTTCTATTATGATTTTTATTATATTCTTTCTGCTATCTTTGGGCTTAGTTTGTTCTTCTTTCCTAGTTGTAGATGAAATGTTAGGTTTTTTGAAATTCTTCCTCTTCATTTTTTATTTTTTTTGAGAAATAGTCTAGCCCAACTGGTGGTCCCAGGCCCTTGAGTGTCCAAGGCTTAGGGGCTGGCTTGGCAGATTCAGAGGCTTACACCTCCTTGTCCAGAGACCTGGGTACTGATTGCCCCAAGATTTCAAATCCTGAGGACTTAGAGTACTAAGTAGTCAGTACTGTAGCTGCTGGAATACTTGCAGAATAATTGTGCAGTGTCCAAAGCAATTGGTCTGCCATGGGCACAGTATGATGGCTGCCCTTAAGGGCTTCTTGTCTTACAGTTTCAGTCTCAAGGTTGTCAGGTGTATTAGACAGGGTTCTCTAGAGGAACAGAACTGATAGAATGAATAGTATTAAAAGGGAATTTATTGGATTAGCTTATGGCAGTCCAACAATAGCAGTTTGTAGGCCTGAGAGTCAAGGAACCCTATAGCTGCCCAGTCCACAAAGCTAGATGCCTCAGCAGTCCCAATCCAATGCTGAAGGCCTAGAGGCTTCCTGGAGAGCCCCTGTTCTTTAGTTCATGCTGGTCTTTAGTCCACACTGGAAAGCAGCAAGCAGGGAGCAGCAAGCAGCAAGCAGCAAGCAGCAAGCAGAAAACAGCCAGGTGGGAGGAGGAGATACCTTCCTTCCCACAGCTTCCTTAGCTAAAGCCCACCCCCCTCCTGAGAGGGACCACCCACTCTGGGGGAAGGGCTCACCCTGGGGGAAGGATTCCCCCTGTAGTCAGTCCTCCCTGGAAGCAACCTCACAGACCCACTTACAGATAATGCCTGTGGATTCCTAAAGAGATCAAGTTGACAAAAAATTTAACTATCACAGCAGGAAACTGTCAAACAGCCAACTCTTAACAGGGCTGGCCACATAAAACAGTAACGTGGTGTTTATAATAAAGGCTCAACACAGATAGCATTTAATATACTTAAAATTGTTAACCATGATAAACTCTTAACTCTTCATTGGCATGGTATCCCAAGAAGAGTTGAGTCTATGTGATTAGTCCTACATGCATGCGCACACACACATATGTGCATACACACATGCACATACACACACTTAACCTTTTATTGACTTGACTTCTTTACCATTATATAGTGACCTTTAAACAGCCTTGCTCAGTTTTCATCTTAAGGTCTATTTTGCCTGATATTGCCATAGTAACCTGTGCTCTATTTGGTCCCTATTTGCAAGGGATAGCTTTTTCTTCCCTTTATTTTCATTTGATGCCTGCCCTTAAAGCTGAGGTGGATCTCTTTTGGGCAGAATATAATTGGTTCTTTTTTTAAATTCATTCAGGCATGCCTCTGGTGAGATATTTTAACTTATTTGCATTTTGGTAATTATTGATAAGCAAAGACTACTGCCATTTTGTTAACATTTTTTTCTGGTTGCTTTTTTAGATTACTGTTCCTTTCTTCTTCCTTTGCTGTATTCCTTTATTATTTGATGATTTTCTATTGGTGACATGTTGATTCATTCTTCTTTACCTTTAGGGTGTTGACTAGAGGTTTTGGTATTATGCTTATCTGAGACTTATGGAAAACACCTATAGTCGTTAATAGTCTATTATACACTGATAACCACTAAACTTTGATCAAATGCAAAAACTCTCATCTTTTTATTGGTAGATACTGATTGTATGAAATAATGGATTTTATTGTGACATATTCATGTATGTATATTAAGTACCTTGATCATATGCAACTCCATTCCTCTCTTACCCATTCTTTCCCCCATATTCTACTAACTGATATAGCCCCAGCTGCTGTTTTCCTTTATGAGCTGAGCAATACTCCATTGCATATGTGACCACATTTTGCTTATCAATTTACCCATGGGTGGGCACCTTGACTTCTGTGACTATTGTCATGATATACATGGGCATGCAGATATTTCTATCATCTGCAGAGTTTTTTTTCAGCTGTATAACCAGGAGTGGTATAGATGGATCATATAGTGTTTCTATTCTTAGTTTCTTTGGGAACTCCCATGCTGATAACAATAGTGGCTATACTTGATTTACATCCCTGTCAACAATGTATATTTTTTCTCCTCTGCAAACATGCCAGCATTTGTTGCTATTGTTTTCTGACTAAGATGAAGTGGATTCTAAATTTGGTTTTGATTTTAGCTTATCTGGTTACCAAGAGTTTTGAATTGTTTGCATATTATTGGCCATTTGTAATTTTTCTTTTGAGAAATGCCTGTTTAATTCAGTTACTAATTGACTGTTCATATTATTTGCTCTTATATTGGTTATGGTGGTGGTATCTCTGTTTGTGTGTGTGAGTTGGTATCCTTAAATGGTTCTGCAGAATAAAGTGATTTCATGAAATGTGTTTGAAAGAATTTCCTTTACTGTTGCAGTTTTCTTCTCATTGCTAGCACAAAGCACTTGGCTAAAGCAGTATATGAGAGGAAAGAGTTTATTTTGGCTTATTGACTCAACAGGAAGTTCTATGATAGCAGGGAAGCCATGGAATTAGTAGAAGCTGGACATCACATCTGGCTAACATCATATGGACAACAGCAGCAGGGGAGTGTGTCAACACTGGCAAAGGAGAACAGGCAATAACACCATTAAGCCAGCCCCTAACCACACACCTTTTCTAGCAAGGCTCCAATTCCTAAAATGTCCTTAGCTGGGGATCAAGCATTCATACAACATGAGTTTATGGTGGCCATTTAATTCAAACCACCACATTCTGTCCCTGGATTTCATAAACTGTTACTTATCCATATGTTAAATTCCATGCATTAAGCCCAACTTTAAGTCTTCAAGGTTTATCAATTCCAGTGCTATTCAAATGTCCTCATAGTCCAAAATCTCTTAACTGAGATATAAAACCAAAAAACAGACAAACAAATAAACATAAAGGCAGAGAATAAACATTCACACTGCAAAATATAGCATTTGGTATAGCAAAGAAGATTCAACCAATACAAGACTTAAACAAACAAAGCAAGCATCAAACCCTGTAGCTCCAACTTCTACAAATCTCACCAATGATGAGTCTGTAGAGCTTCAATCCCATGATTCCAACTGGGCTGCTCATAGCCGAAGGTGGGGGTGGAGGCTCCATGTAAAGCTGGCAGCTCTCTTTGGTAGCCACTGTCTCACAGTCCTGGCATGTCAAAAAGTCCTGGAGTTCTCCATTGCAACCCACAGTCCATCCTCATGGCTCAATTGGGCCTTCATGCAGGGACTTCAAGCCTACTTGACATCATTCAGTAACCATTTCCAAAAACCAAAACCCCATTGCAAATGCAGTGTCCCTCTCTTTCCTGCATTTGTTATACTCTGTAGTACCAGGTAGGCTGCCAAATTTGTTAATCTAGGGAGGAACCAGGGCAACTTTAAGGAGCAGGAAAACTTTAGCATTTTGGCCCACTACTTTCAAATAGCCTTCTGCTGCTCTAATGCAGAAGAGGTGGCCCAATCTCAATAATGATGACCTCTTAAAGAATTCAGTTGAACAGGTGCCATCTCCAAGCTCAAACTTTCATTTATTTCTGTGTCATATCCATCTGTTCACACCAATCTATTTCTACACAAAGCAACACTGCACAAGTTCTTGGCATACAGGCAGAATGCAGCAAACTTCTCACCAAACTGTTTCTAGCCTAGTCTGGACAGTTATTTTTTCCCTTCACAAACCAAACCTCAAAGTCCACAGTGTTTTTCTGCATTTAAGTCCTTCAAATTTGACTAGAATCATACATGAAACTTAGCATTCACTACTGTAAAGCATTTTCTAGACCAAGGTTTCAAATCCTTCCACATACTTCCCACAAATCAGTTTCAAAAGACCAAAAGCCACACAGTCAGGTTTCTAGCAACAACTACCATACTTTTTGGTACCAATTTGGCTATTGCACAATAGCACAAAGCACTCATGCAAAGATTATGGGAAGAAAGGATTTATTTTGACTTACTCTAGGGGAAGCTTCATGATGGCAGGGGTAACTGTAGCACAAGGAGAGGCTGGACATTACCAACATCAAGTGGACAACAGCAGCAGGAGAGTATTCCAAACACAGGAAAAGGATATATTGCTATAACACCCAACAACATGCCTCTTCCAGCAAGGCTCCAATGTACAAATTGTCATCAGCTGAGTATCAAGCATTCTGAATACATGAATTTATGAAGGAACACCTCATTCAAATGATCACACTTACACTTCTGTTTTATGTAATAGTTTGAGGGAAACTGGAGTTAGCTCCTCTTTAAAGGGTTGCATGGTTTCAGCTGGGGCCATGGTGAAGTGTGATGGGCTGTCTCTCTCTGCAGGTCCTGTTTCCATCTGAAAGAGAAACAGATTTAGTGAAGTCATCACAGGTTAAATGGGATAGCCATTGTTAATTGAGAGAGAATTTAATGGGTGTAAGCCCTGAGGTAGCCCAAGATTGGTGGGAGATTGGTACTGGAGAGTGAATTCATTATCTGGATATGATTCTGACTTGTTCCCAAATAATGTTCCATTTCCAGCTATAGATTCCTTTCCACTGAGAAGATCTGTTAGCTAATTCAAGAGCAGTTGAATTACCATGGCTGTGTGCCACTATTGCACTTGTGTGACCATCATGTCAGGTTGTTCGCTTCTGAGTAGCTTAGACCTCGAGTTGCTCAGACAGATGTTGGCCACTTTCCCCCAGTAGCTCATGAAGCACATTTGACCACTAGATGAGCTGTCTGGGGACTGGCTCTCTTCCATATTCCATCCAGGTCTCTCCATGCTCCGTATTGACAGCATATGGTGTCTTTGGCAGTAGGGTTTTACTATCAACCTCTGGTGGGTAATCAAGTGCTCTGACAGAAGTATGTCTTCTTCTGGGAAACCTTGTATGTCTCTCTGATCAACTGCTAATTGTGGGTGTTAGCCACATTCTGGTACTTGGAGTTATAGGCCAGAGCTAAGGGTAAATGAAGAAGAAAAAGAAGGAAAATACAAAAAGAAAGAAAGAAAGAGGGAAAGAGAGAGAAACAGGGAAAAATAATGTTAAATAATGTTAAAAATGATGTTAGGCTTCATCTCATCCTATTCAGGGCCCTTTGAATCAGGTGTTCCGTCTAAGGTCCTGATGAGGGTTCAACCTTTTAGTCTGTCTTCCAAGATATAACATTTTACATATCAGTTCCATTTGAGTCCAGTTCTTTCTTTTTAAAAATATTTTATTTATTTATTTATTTGAAAGAAAGACAGAGAGAGGCAGATAGAAATAATGAGTATGGCTTTATGTGAATACTGACTGGGAAACTGAACCTAGGTATCCCTTCTATTTTAATGTGAGGGTCTCCTTGGGAGACAGTATCTCCTCAGGGTTAAATGTTAGAACTACCTGGAAAGGAGTAAACAAACTACAGTTACAGTCACAACATAAAAGCAAACTATAGGTAGCAATTCAATAAATATTACTAAAAGACAATTACTGAAGGACTAATGAGAACAGACCAAAAATGTGTAAAAAATAGAATACACATTAGAGCTAAAAACTAATAAATCAAAGTAGCAATAAAAAATAACAAAAGGGACTTCTGAGTAAGATGGTGGAATAGGAGCCACACCAAACCAGCCTAGGGAGGGATTTAAGTAAAACTACAGCAAAATACACTCTTCTAAAAAGTGAAGGAGTATAATTTATTCTTAGGCACAGCAGAAAAGCAGGAGAGACCAAGATCCAGAAGAAAGGAGGAAAATGGCCAGAATCACACTGAGGCACTTGTGGCCCACCAATCTGTATGATCCATGAACCTGCACAGCCCCGCTGCACCTGGCACGACAAGCAGCAGCAGCAGAGACCAAACAAGGGGATTTTTCAACTTCATCAGCCTTCTTGCAAAGTTAAGAAATCTGAAGGAAAGACAGCTGAGATCAACTAAGGATCTACTGAAAGGGATACAGGTGGAACTGCATGAGCAACTCCAGGAGTCTACACTCTCCCATTCCCCAACAATCAGAACTGTGAACCTCTGGCATTCAGCCCCCAGTGGCAGTGCATCCAGCACAGCTGATCTGAACTCCAACTCCGCACAGCACAACAAGGAGGGATCAAGGTGGGAACTCAGCATTGATGAGATTGGAAGCCAACCCAAAAGGTAATGAGGCTGACTGACCAAAAAAAAAAAAAAAAAAAAAAGCAGGTACCTGGGCCTGCATTGGAAGAGCTAATCTCTCTTTCCATGTCTGGGCAGGTTATGGGTTACATATTTTGGTTGGCTTTACCATTTTCAAATAAGCTGTATTTGGGGTTGAATATTGTTGCCTTTGATACTTTTCATACGGCCTTTGTCTTTTGCTTCTGTCATTACTGGGAGCAGGGTCTGATTCAGATCCAGGCTGACATGAAACCCAATTCATAACAGAAATCTCCCTCCCAGCTGACAAGATCAAGGGTGTAGAGCAACACACACCCTTAGGGATTTTGGCATTATAAGATTATCTGTTTTAATCCCCACAATTGCATACTCTGTGCTGGTTTTTATTGAATACGTATACACATTGCTCAGGTGAAGTTTAGAATTTTCCAGTAAATTGTTCCACCAAGCCCACTGGAATACTTGCTTAGCAAGCAAACTCAACACCTAGGATTACTTCTGTGGCTTTATTGGGGTACAAGAGCTACAACTGACACTTTAAACTCATTTCAAAAAAAGATTAAAAAAAAAACCAACTGTATCTATACTCCAACAAATAAAAGAAGAAATGAAAGGAATCAAAGAATAAAGCAAAGGAATTACAGAAGAAACCAAATTTCTGAAAGAGAACACAGGAAACCAGCTTAATGAAATAGGGAGGTCACTATAAGACATGAGCAAAGAAATAGAAATACTGAAGAAAAACCAGGCTGAAATCCTAGCTCTGAAGAAAACAGTCAGTCAAAAAAAAAAAAAAAAAAAAAAAAAAACTCTGTGGAAAGTTACACCAGTAGAATGGATGAAGGAGAGGACAGAATATCTAAACTAGAAGACCATATGTCAGACCTAATATGGTTCAACAAAGAGAAAAAGAAGGTAATAACAAGGTATGAGTGAGAATTTCAAGATACCCAGGACACTATGAAATGATTGAAGGTAAGAATTCAGGGTAGAGTAAAAGGAGAATTTCAATTCAGAGACTTAGTAGGTGTTTTCAACAAAATCATAGAAGAAAAATTTCACCAAACTGGGAAAGAAATGCCAATGCAGATACAAGAAGGTTTTACAACACCAAACAGAAAAAACCTGGAAGGAACCTCTCCTTGTTACGTTTTAATTAAACTATATACACACAAACCAAAGAAAATAAATTGAAAGCAGTGAGAGAGAAAAAGCAAGTCACCTACAAAGGCAAGCCCATCAGAATAACTGCAAATTACTCAACGCAAACTTTAAAAGCCAGATGGGTTTGGAATGATGTATTCCAAGTTCTAAAAGGCAACAACTGTCAAACCAAGATTGCTTTATCTTACAAAGCTATCTACCTAAATTGATGGAGAAATAAGGACATTCCACAACAAAAAAAGGCTAAAGGAATTTATGATAACTAAACCAGCTCTACAGACACTACTCCCAGGGATCCTTCATGTTGAATAGAAAGCAAAATACACACAGGAGGAAGTAGGAAAAATAAACCACACTCAAATAACAGTTAAAACAAGTAAGTAAAGGGAAAACAGTAAATGCTACAAAATAAGAAGAATGGCAAGAATAAATACATACCTTTCAATAGTAACTCTTAATATCAATGGTCTCAATGCACCAATCAAAAGATACAGGCTTGCAGACTGGATTAAAAGTCAGGATCCTGCCAGTTTTTGCCTCCAGGAAACTCATCTCTCAATAAAAGATAGACACTGTCTTAGGGTAAAAGGATGGAAAGTGGTGTTTCAAGCAAATGGGCCTAGGAAACAGGCAGGGGTTGCTATCCCAATATCTGACAGGATAGACTTCAAACCAACATTAGTGAGCAAAGATAAAGACTGTCATTTTATACTGATTAAAGTAACACTTCAACAGGAAGACATTACAATCCTAAACATATATGCACCTAGCATGGGGGCTCCCAATTTTATCAAACAAACCCTATCAAGACTTAAGGTTACAGATAACACCAAACACAGTTGTAGTGGGTAACTCTCATCAATTGTCAAGTCATCCCAGCAAAAATTAAACAGAGAGACATCTGGATTAAATGATGTCATAGAACAAATAGACCTAACAGATATCTATTGAACATTCCATCCAAATTCTGCAAAACATACATTTTTATCAGCAGCACATGGAACATTCTCTAAAATAGACCATATATTAGGACACAAAGCAAATCTCAACAAATACAGGAAAATTGAAATAAGCTCTTGTACTTTATCAGACCACAATGGGATTAAACTGCAAACCAGCAACAAGAAAAGCTACAGAGCATGCAGAAATTCCTGGAAACTAAACAGTACACTACTGCATTATGAATGGGTCATTAAAGAAATAAAAAACGATATCAGTAAGTCATAGATAAAATGATGATGAGAAAACAACATACCAAAACGTTTGGGACATGATGAAGGCAGTCCTAAGAGGGAAATTTATGGCTCTAAATGCCTATGTTAATAAATTAGAGAGGAGTCTTCAGGTCAAGATGGCATCCATCAAACCACATTGCACCTCCTGGGGAAGGAAAGGCAAGACATTAAGGGTTCATTGGGTCTATTAGGGGGAGAAGATTCCAGTGGGAGAGGGCGGAGGGCAAAAAAAAGGGAATTGGCTGATTCCCATGCTCTTGGATAGACCACCAGTTCCTCAAACCCCCCAAACAGCCATCCTAGCCATAGTCCCAGCCACAGGTTCCTCTTGCAGTAACTGCAGGCAATGGGACCCAGGCCAGCATAGCACCACCTGTGCCACTGCGCATGGGCAAATGCCTTCCCTGTCCTGTGTGACCCCTGTCCATGTCCCATTTCTCCCCTGCCCCATGCTACTGCAGTCTCACTTCCCTGCCCCCCACCCCACGTGACCACCGTCCCACTACCCCAACCCTGCATAACCACCATCCACCTCCTCCCCCACATGGCTGCCATCCCACTCCACCCCACCCTGTGTAACCGCCATCCCACTCACTGCCACACACCATTGCCTTCCCACTCGCCTCCACATGGGGCGCCAATGCTATCCCACTCGCTGCAACAGGCAACAATGCCCTCCCACTCGCCATCACCCCACACCCCATGCCCAGATCCAAGCCAGTGGGCCTGATAGCTCCACCTGTGCATACAGGTTCGGGAACACCATCCCACTCCCGACCCACCCCCATCCCAGTGGGTGAACCCAAGCCAGCAAGCCAGTGTAGCTACACCCATGCCTCCAGGCTTGGGATCACCTTCCCACTTGCCGCTGCCCCCCCCAGCCTCTTGTGTGGACCCAGGCAGGCCTGTGTAGCTCCAACTGTGCCTCTAGGCTCATGAGTAGTCATCCCACTCACCTTCACCCTCCCTTGATCAGACCCAGGCAGGCCAGATTAGCTACACCCAGCCTCCAGGCTCAGGAATGCTATCCCACTTGCCCCCACCCCCACCCCTGTGTGCAGGCCCAGGCATACCAGAGTAGCTCCACAAGTGCCTCCAGGCTCAAGAACACCATCCAAATGGCCACCATCCTCCTGTCCATTTCGGGCCACCTGACCACGCACTTACATACCTGAATCATGGAACAACAAGCCTGTACATCAGGTCCTCGGGCCCCCACTATAACCTCACAGGCTCCTTCCCACTGAGCAGGCAGGCCCAATTCCCACCAGAAGCCTAGTGGAAGCAAATATAAAAGGGGATAACCACTGAACACACTTCAAGGGTAGACTATAGCTTTCTCCTCAATTAAATAAGGCTCCTTCACTATGATGGCCAGACAAGAGAGCTAAAGGAATAACATGAAAAATCAAATGCAAGTAAGTACAATAAGATTGCCCAGCCCCACAATGGATGTCTATAATCAAATCATAGAAGAGACACAAGGAATAGAACCCCAAAATGAAGATATAAGCTATGAAAACCTAACTGAGCAAATGGAAGAATTGCAGAAAAGCAACAAAGCACCAATAATCATGTGAATGCTATCCTTGCTAGACTAGACCTCATAGATAAGGACCTGGAAGGGGTCCAAAAGCAATTAAATGATCTGAAAGAAAGCAAAAATAAAAAAATGAGGACCTCGATAACCAGCTAAGCTCAATGAAGACATAAACAAATGCAAGGATGAATTCCAAGAAGCATCAAGAAAATCTGAAAATGATGTGAAAAGGAAACTTGACAAATGTATGGAAACTATACATAAGAAATTAATAGAAAATGCAAACCAAATTGAACAAGCCCAAAACTCTATAGAAGCTCTCAAGGATAGAGTAAGCCATGTGGAGAATAGAAACTCAGAACTGGAAGACAAAACCAGAACAAACAGTTCATGAGTCCAAAAGTTTCAATAAGTTCAAAAATTTTTGTGAACAGAACATGAGGGAACTGTGGGATACCCTCAAATGTCCAAACATTTGGATCATGGGAATAGCAGAAGGGGAAGAAATTCAAACCAAAGGCATGGAGAACTTGTTCAAAAAAATTATCGAAGAAAACTTTCCCACTCTCTCAAAAGAAGGCCCATCAAGTTACAAGAACCTAACAGAACTACAAACCTACTGTACCAAAGGAGAAATTCTCCAAGACATGTTGTCATTAAGACTCTAAATATTGATACCAAAGAGAAAATCCTAAAAGCAGATAGGGCAAAACAACACATTATATACAAAGGCAACCCTATCAGAATTACTTCAGGCTTATAAATGGAAACCCTGAAAGGCAGAAGGGCCTGGAATGGAACAGTGCAAAGTCTAAGAATCTATGGCTTCCAACCCAAACTACTCTACCCAGCAAAAGTTCCCCTCATAATAGATTTTGAAAGAAAAACTTTCCACAATAAAACTCAGCTTTACAACTATATGAACACAAAGCCAAACCTGCAGAGAGTATTTCAGGAAATTCTCCACACAAAAGAATCAAATAATCAACCTCAAGTGCCTATAAGAATCAGATCACAATAACCAAACTCAGAAAAGGCCAAAGAAAACACCAAACCACATAACTCACCAAAATATGGCAGGGATCAAATCAGGCCTCACAGTCATTACCCTAAATATTAATAGCCTTAATTCACCCATCAAGAGGTATAAGATAACAGGGTGTGAAAATTAGACCCCTCAATCTATTGTGTTCAAGAAACCAACCTTAGCACTAAAGACAGACACCTCCTCAGGGTAAAAGGGTGGAAAATGATATTTCAAGCAAATGGGAATAAGAAAAAAGTAGGTGTAGCTATAGTAATATTGGATAAAATAGACTTCAAGCCAAAAGTAATCAAAAAAGACAAAGATGGCCACTTCCTACTTATCAAGAGAATAATCCAACAAGAGTATAACAAAATCATAAATTATGCACCAAACACAAGGACACCACAATTCATAAAAGAAAACCTACTTGACAACAAAACAGAAATAACCACCAACACTATCATAGTTGGGGACTTCAATACTCCACTATCAGCAATAGATAGATCATCCAAACAGAAAATCAACAGGGAAGTGAGAGACCTCAATAACACCATAGAACAATTTGTCCAAATGACATCTACAGAACATTCCACCCCAAATATGCAGACTACACATTCTTCTCAGCAGCTCATAGGACCTCCTCTAAAATTGATCATATACTCAATCACAAAGCCTGCTTCCATATATTTACGAAGATCGACATAATTTCCTGCATGACATCAGATCACAATGCTGTATTGATATAAATGAACAACAAAAGATACACCAGGAATCTTATCTGCTCCTGGAAAGTGAACAACACCTTTTTAAACAATAAATTAGTAGTGGGCAAAATAAAAAAATGAAATTGCAAAAATTCTACACTTGAATCACAATGATAACACAAAGTACCAAAACTTATGGGACACAATGAAGACAGTCCTCAGGGGAAAATTCATAGCATTGAATTCCTTCATAACAAACACAAAGAGATCTCAAATCAATAACCTAACCATACACCTAAAGGCACTGGAAAAGCAAGAAGAATCCAACCAAAAAAGCTACAGATGGAAAGAAATAATTAAGATCAGAGCAGAAACTAATGAATTGAAAACTAAGAAAACTGATGAAACAAAGAGCTGGTTCTTTGAAAAAATAAACAAAGTTGGCAAACCTCTGGCCAATTTGATCAAGCAAAAAAAGAGATGCTTCAATTAACAAAATTAGAAATGAAAAAGGAGAGATCACAACAGACATAAGTGAAACTGGGAGAATCATCAGAACTTATTTCAAAAACCTCTACTCCACAAAACTGGATAATATGGAGGAAATGGATGAATTCCTGGACACATACTACCTACTGAACCTAAACTCAGAGCAGATTAATCTCCTAAACAAACCTATCAAACCCATCAAGATTTTAAAGGTAATCAAAAACCTCCCCAAAAAGAGGAGTCTGGGACCAGATGTCTTCTCAGCTAAATTCTATCAAACTTTCGTGGAAGAACTGAAACCAATTTTTCTCAAACTGTTCCACACAATTGCAGAACAGGGAAAGCGCCCCAACTCCTTCCATGAAGCTAGTATCACCCTAATACCAAAACCAGGCAGAGATGGCACAAGAAAAGAAAACTATAGGCCTATTTCCCTGATGAACTTAGATGCAAAGATCCTGAACAAAATCATCACAAACTGAATCCAACAACACATCAAAAGCATTATCAACCTTGATAAAGTAGGCTTCATCTGTGGCACACAGGGGTTGTTCAACATACTGAAGTCTGTCATCAATGTAATACACCACATAAATAAACTTAAACACAAAAATCACATGTTCATTTAGATAGATGCAGAAAAGGTGTTTGACAAAATACAACATCACTTCCTGATCAAAACACTGAAGAGTATTTGCATGGACAGTTTATATCTCAACATAATAAAGGCTACATATAAAGCTCCTAGAGCCCAAATAATGCTTAATGAGGAGAGACTGAAGGAATCCCATTGAGATCAGGAACAAGACAGGGCTGTCTACTCTCACCTCTGCTCTTCAATATAATGCTGGAAGTACTAACTCAAGCAGTAAGACAGGAGAAAGAAATAAAAGGGATACAAATTGGAAATGAAGAAGTTAAGTTACTTCTAATTGCAGATGAAGTGATTCTATACATAAGAGACCTAACAGCCTCCATCTCAAAACACTTACATGGGATTAACTCCTTCAGCAAATAGTACGATGCAAAATCAATGCACAAAAATTAACAGTCTTTCTATATGCAAAAGACATAGATACAGAGAAAGGAAGAAGTGACACTGTCCCATTTTCAATAGCAACAAAAAATAATAAAAAAAGTAAAATACCTTGGAATAACATTAACCAAGGATGTGAAAGACCTATACAATTAAAATATAAAAACACTCAAAAAAGAAATTGAGGATCACTTGAGAAAATGGAAAGACCACAAATGCTCCTGGATAGGCAGGATTAGCATTGTGAAAATGGCAATCTTACCAAAGGCAATATACAGATTTAATGCAATGCCAATCAGAACCCCAACACAAAACTGAACCCAAATGGCAATGTTACCATAAAATTCTACATCCTAAAAGGCTCTCTCTCTCTTTTTCATATTACCCAGCTTTTTCTTCCTTTGTTTCTTTGGTGCTGACCTGTAACTCCCAGTACCAGCATGTGGCTACCATGCACAATGAGCTGTTGATCAGAGAGACCTACCAGGTTTTCCAAAAGAAGACAGATTTTTATCAGAGTACTTGATGACCCACCAAAGGATAGTGGTAGACCCTACTGCCAAAGACACCATATGCTGATGGTACAGGATATGGAGTGACCTGGCTGGAAACTGGAAGAAAGTCAGTCCCCAGACATCTCATCTGTTGCCAGAAGGTGCTACATGAGTGACTGGGGGAAAATGACCAACATATGTCCAAGCATCTCATGGTCTAAGCTACTCAACAGCAAGCAACATGACATGATGCTCACACAAGTGCAATAGTGGCACACATTCATGATGGGAAACCACTTGTTCTTGACTTGGCTAACTTATCTGCTCAGTGGAATGGAACCCATAGCTAGAACTGAGAAAGAAGTCAGAACCATATCCAAAAATGAGCCTGCTCTCCATTATCAAGCTCCAACCAATGGTGGGCCACCAGAGGGCCTACACCTATTAAATTCACTCTAAAAACACAATAGTTATCCCATTTATTGGGTGCTAACTTTACTTTCCATTGGATAATTTGCTTCTCTTTTTCAGATGTATGCAGATCCTAAGGAGAGAACCAATTCATCACACCTCAAAAGGGACCCAGCTGAAACTAAGAGTAATTGGAAAAATAAGCAAGAGTGCTGCTTTTTTGGTGAACCTGGTACCAGCACAAGGGTGAAGGAGATAGACACAAAGAACAATCAACTCCTACCAAACCATATATCCAGAGATACAGAGGCTCCCAAGACATCATTATTGAAGCAGACCTAAAATGAACCCAACATGACTCAGGGAAATTTGTGGAAGAGGAGGTGGAAAGAATGTTAGAGCCACACCTTGGGTAATTATGCACAGAGACATTGCCTCTTAACCATAACTGATGGCTAACTCCACAATTCATGACCCATATTCCCCAACTAGGAGGATCCTTGCAGAGGGGGTAGGGCAGGGAAGAAGCTAACGATGGTACAAACATGACTGTATATGCTGTGTTATGTATTAGTTATGTAACTAATAAAAAAAGAAAGGGACTTCTGGGTAAGATGGTGGCATAGGAGCCATTCCAAGTAAGACTCTACCAGGCCTATAGCAGATACAAGTCGAGTCTGTTTCCCTGTACTAACAGAAATTTCTACCAAACCATTATAGTTCTTACTGTAGTTGATTTCTCTCCAAACTTAAATATAAGGAAAAATTCACATAACTTTTTAAGTGGGAAAAATAGGGGAAACTATGAGCCTGAGGAAACAGATACTTCAACAGATGTGCAAAATACAATTTAAAAAAACACAAACAAAATGAGAGAAGGCTCCACTATGACAGCCCTACAAGCCTTTTAATACCAGAAATCAAAAAGCATGAGATGATTGAAAATGCCATAAAAAGATTTCAGAGTCCGACTTCTGGGTAAGACGGTGGCTTAGGAGCCACACCAAACCAGCCTAGGGAGGGATTTAAGCAAAACCCCAGCAAAATACACTCTTCTTCTGAAAAGTGAAGGAGTATAGGTTATTCTTAGGAACAGCAGAGAAGCTGGACAGACCAAGATCAACGAAAAAGGAGGAAAATGGCCAGAGTCCCACTGAGGCACTTGTGGCCCATGGATCTGCATGATCCGCACTGTGCACCCACCAGGCATCGCCCCACCAGGTGCGCCAAGCAGCAGCAGCAGCAGAGCCCAAACAAGGGGATGTTTCAACTTCATCAGCCTCCTTGGAATATTAAAAATTCTGAAGGAAAGACAGTTGAGATCAACTAAAGGGCTACTGATAGGGACCTAGATGGAACTATGTGAGTAACTCCATAAGTATGAACTATCCCATCCCCCACCTCCAGCATTCAGTCCTAAGTGGCATCACTGGGTCAGCACAGCTGATCAGAGCTCCAGCTCCACAGCACAACACTGAGGGATAGAGGTGGGCACTCAGCATTGGTGAGATTTGAAGCCACCCCAAAAGGTACATAAAACAGGTACATAGGCCTACATTGGAAGAGCTAATGAGATAATCTCTCTTTCCTTGTCAGGGCAGGTTATGGGTTATATATTCTTGGTTGGCTTTACCATTTTCAAATAACTCATATTTGGGGGTTGAATATTGTTGCCTTTGATGCTTTTATGTTGATAGGGCCTTTGTCTTTTGCTTCTGTCATTACTGGCGACAGGGTTTGATCCAGATCCAGGTTGACTTGGAAAGCAATTCAGAACAGAAATCTCTACCTCCATGCTGACAAGATTAAGGGTGTAGAACAACACACATCCTTAGGGATTATGGCATTATAAAATTATCTGTTTGTTTTAATCCCCACAATTGCATATGTTGTGCTGGTTTTATTGATTGTGTATATTGCTTGGTTGAAGTTTAGAATTTGTCAGTAAATTGTTCCACCAAGTCCACTAGAACACTTGCTTAGCAAGCAAATTTAGCACCTAGGATTACATCTGTGGCTGGATTGGGGTACAAGAGCTACACCTGGCACCTTGAACTCATATCCTCAGGGTATATAAAGGTGGATTGCCATGTCTGGGAACATTGCCAATGTTTTGCAGGTTTTATAAGCATCAAATAAATTCAGGGTGGAAATGTCACTTCATTATAATACAAGAAACTCAGAGAATCAAGAAAGACAATACAGTTCCACCAGAAATTATAAGTCCATCAGAAATGATCACCAATAAGACTGTTTTAGATGAACTGCCTGACAAAGATTTCATGAAAATGATGGTATGTATGCTCAAAGAAATCAGAGGAGAAATGAAGGGAGTCAAAGAAGACAACAAAGGAATTAAAGAAGAAAACAAACTGATGAAAGAGAACACAGGTAACCAGCTTAATGAAATAAGGTCATTGTAAGACATGAGTAAAGAAATAGAAATAATGAAGAAAAATCAGGCTGAAATCCTAGCTCTGAAGAATACAGTAGGTGAAATAAAAAAACAAAAACTCTTTGGAAAGTCTCACCAGTAGAATGGATGAAGGAGAGAACAGAACATCTAAACTAGAACACCAGATGGCAGACCTAATACAGTCCAACAAAGAGAAAGACAAGCTAATAGCAAGGTATGAATGGGAATTTCAAGATATCCAGGACACTATGAAAAGGTCAAACATAAGAATTAAGGGTATAATAGGAGAACCATTTCAATCCAGAGACTTAGTAGGTGTTTTCAACAAAATAATGGAAGAAAATTTTCCCCAAATTGGGAAAGAAATGCCAATGCAGGTACAAGAAACTTTTAGAACACCAAACAGACAAACCTGGAAAGAACCTCTCCTCACCATGTTATAATTAAACTACTAAACACACAAACCAAAGAAAATATATTGCAAGAAGTTAGAGAGAAAGAGCAAATCACCTACAAAGAATAACTGCAGATTACTCAACACAAACTTTAAAAGCCAGAAGGGTTAGAATGAGGTATTACAAATTCTGTAAGATAACTGTCAACCAAGATTACTTAATCCTGAAAAACTATCTATCCAAATTGATGGAGAAATAAAGACATTCCACAACAAAAACAGGCTAAAGGAATTTATGACAACTAAACCAGCTCTACAGAAAATATTTGAAGGAATTTTTAATACCAAAGAGAAAGCAAAACACACACAAGAGGAAATAGAAAAAAATAAACCACACTCAAATAACAGTTGAAACAAATGAGTAAAATGAAAACAGGAAACACTAAAAAATAAGAAGAGTGGCGAGAATAAATGATGATGATAATACAATATAACAAAACTTTTGGGACACAATGAAGGCACTCCTAAGAGAGAAATTTATAGCTCTAAGTGCCTATTTGGAGAGTTCACAAATAAACAATTTAATGCTTCACTTTAAGGCTTTGGAAAAGGAAGAACAAGGCAAACCAAAAATCAGTAAATGAGAAAAAATAATAAAGATTACAGCAGAAATTAATGAAGTAGAAACAAAGAAGTGGTTCTTTGAAAGGATAAACAAGATTGATAAACACTTAGCAAATCTGACCAGAAGAAAGAGAGACAAAAATTAATAAAATTAGAGGTTAAAAAGGCACCATTATAACAGGTACCAAAGAAATTCAGAAAATTATAATGACATAATTTAAGAATATATATGGCTCTGTTTTAAAATCTGAAAGAAATGGATGATTTCCTTGATTCATATGAATGACCTACCAAAATTAAATCAAGATGAGATAACCTATAGACCTACAACAAGTACAGATATCCAAGCAGTTATAAAAAGTCTCCAAACTAAAAAAAGTCCAGGTCCAGATGGATTCACTTGTGAATTTTGCCAGCCATTCATGGAAGAACTAACACCACTGCTTCTCAAACTTTTACATAAAATAAAAAATGAAGGAATTCTACTGAACTTCTTCTATGAAGCCAGCATCACCCTCATACCAAAACCAAACAAAGACATAAAAAAAAGAAAATTAGAGACCAATCTCCCTCATGGACATAGATGCAAAAATTCTGAAAAAAAATATTGGCAAAGAGAATACAAGAATATATCAGAAAAATCATTCACCCTAACCAAGCTGACTCTGTCCACAGATGCAGGGTTGGTTCAACATACATAAATCGATAAATGTAATACATCATAAGTGGTCTGAAAGACAAAAACCACATGATCATCTCAATAGATGCAGAAAAAGCATCCAGAAAAGAACAACATACCTTCATGGTAAAAATATTACAGAAACTGGGAAGAGAAGGAACATAACTCAACAAAATAAAAGCTATTGATGACAAGCCTACAGCCAACATGATACTAAATGGGGAAAAACTTGAAGCTTTTCCAATAAATTCAGGACCAAAACAAGGGTGTCCACTGTCCCCACTTTTATTGAATATAGTACTGGAATTCTTAGCTATAGCAATAAAGCAAGATACACTCATATAAGGGATACAAATTGGAAAGGAAGAGATCAAATTATCATTATTTGCAGATGATATGATTCTATATAGAAAGGACCCTAAACACTCTACCAGCAAACTTTTCATGCTGATAAACATGTTTAGCAATGTATCAGGATAAAAAATGAATACACAGAAATCATTAGCTTTCCTATATAGTAACAACAAACATGTGGAGGATGAAATCAGGGAATCTCTCCCATTCACAATTGCCTCAATAATTAAATAAGTAAAGTACCTTGGAATAACCTTAACCAAGAAAGAAAAGGTCTCCACAATGAGAACTTTAAAACACTGAAGACAGGAATTGCAGAAGACACAAGGAAATGGAAAGACATCCCAGGTCCTTGGATTGGAAGAATCAATATTGTGAAAATGTCAATCGTACCCAAGGCAATCTGTAAATTTAATGCAATCCCCATTAAAATTCCAATGGCATTCTTCACAAAAATAGAAAAAAAAAACAATCCAAAATGACCAGTATCTGTCGAAGCAACGCATGGTCTAACCTACTTAGCAGCAAATAACTTGTGATGCCCACACAAGTGCAGTGGTGGCACACAGCCATGGTGGGGAACCAACTGCTCTCAATTTGGCTAACTGATCCCCTCACTGGTATGGGACCCATAGCTGGAGCTGGAAAACAAGTCAGAACCATATCCAAACATAAGCCCACTCTCCAATATCAAGCTACCATCAATTGTGGGATACAAGAGGGCCTACACCTATTAAATTCTCTATAAAAAAAAAAGTAAGGGTTATCTCATTTGTCCTGGTGCTAACTTACTCTTCGTTGGAGAATCTGCTTCTCTTTTTCAGACAGATGTAGATCCTAAGGAGAGAGCCACCCCATCATACCTCAAAAGGGCCCCAGCTGAAACTAAGAAAAATTGCAGAAACAAGCAAGGGGGCTGTTTTCCTGAACTGGATACCAGCACAAGGGGGAAGGAGATCAGCACAGAGAAAAATCAACTCCTACAGAATCAGAGAGGCAGAACCTCAGAGGCCCCCAACACCTCACCACTGAAGCAGACCAAAAATGAACCCAACATGGCTCAGGGAAATTTTGCAGAATAGGGGGCGGAAAGAATGTTAGAGCCACATGTTGGGTCATGATATGCAGAGACATTTAGCTTACCCATAACTGTGGGCTAACTGCACAATTCATTTGGAAGCACAAAAAATGAATAACCAAAACAATTTTGAGCAACAAAAATAGGTCTGGTGGCATCACCATACTCGATTTTAAGCTCTGTTACTAAGCCATAGTAGCAAGAACAGTATGGTCTTAGCAGAAAGACAGACATGTTGATCAATGGAACAGTGTAGAGGACCTAGATATTAATCCAGGCAGCTACAGCCATCTGATTTTTGACAAAAATGCCAAAAATATTCATTGGAGAAAAGACAGCCTCTTCAACAAGTGGTACTGGGAAAACTGGATATCTATATGTACAAAGATGAAAATAGACCCTTGTCTTTCTGCATGGACAAGAATCAAATCCAAGTGTATAAGGGATCTAAATATCAGACCTAAAACTCTGAAAGTGCTAGAGGAAAAGTTAGGAGAAACCCTTCAACATATTGGCATAGGTAATGACTTTCTGAATATAACCCCAATTGCTCAGAAAATAAAACCACTAATCAACCCCTGGGATTTCATGAAATTACAAAGCTTTTGTACAGCAAAGGACACTGTGAATAGAGCAAAGATAAAACCTACAGAATGGGAGAAAATCTTTGCTAGCTTCACATTTGACAGAAGATTAATATCAAGAATATACAAAGAACTCAAAAAACTAAACAATAAGAAATCAAACAACCCAATTTAAAAAGGGGCTATAGAACTAAATAGAGAGTTCTCATCAGAAGAAATACAGACGACATCCTTAGCCATCAGGGAAATGCAAATTAAAACTACTTTGAGATTCCATCTCTCTCATGTCAGACTGGTTACCATCAAGAAAGCAAATGACAATAAATGTTGGCAAGGATGTGGCAAAATGGGAACCCTTATACACTGTTGGTGAGAATGTAATCTGGTACAGCTATTGTGGAAACCAGTGTGGAGGTTCTTGAGACAGCTAAAAATAGATTTACCATATGATCGAGCTATAGCAATCCTAGGCATATATCCTAATGACTCTTCTCATTCCCTTAGAGTTACTTCTTGCACAACCATGTTTATTGCTCCTCTATTCACAATAGCTAGGAAATGGAGCCAGCATAAATGCCCCTCCACAGATGAATGAATAATAAAGATGCAGTACATTTACACAATGGAGTTCTATGCAGTGGGAAAGAAAAATGAAATTATAAAATTTGCAAGGAAATGGATGGATCTGGAAAGGATTATACTAAGTGAAGTAATCCAGGCCCAGAAGGCCAAACGTCACATGTTCTCTCTCATATGTGGATCCTAGCTACAAATGTATAGACTTGTGTGTGAGCTGAAACCAAAAATCTATAGCAGAGGCCAGTAATCTAGGAAAAGGCTATAAGGGAAGGAGGAGAAGGATGGAGTTAAGGGAATGGTATTGTATATATGTAAGTAGGAGAACAGATTACAGGGAGGGGTGTGGCCTAAGTGGGGTCAGGGGAAGATATTGTATAGAAGAAGGCTGAGGGAGAGGGTCAATGAAAATTCAAGGTATTCTGAATAATATATATGAAAACCTACTTTCTTGAATAATGGCACACCCAGAAGCCATAGATTGTTACTAGAAAATTTTCAATGCCAGGGGTGTGATACCTTCCAGTGAGTTGTTGGCCAGGGAGGTCGCTGTTGCCTCCAAAACATTACAGGTTATTGCCAAGGCCCTTGTTTTCCCATGAGAAAGAGATGGTAAGACCCTATTGCTGAAGATTTCACATGACTGAGTGGCAGAGTCACTGAGAAATCATGCTGGTCCTGAGCAGAAACCTTCTCCCTGTAGCCCAGCCAACTGAAAGCTGGAAAAAGCTGCACTGTATGCAACCTTATAGTAGACAGAAGTCATCAGTGGTGAAAACAGTGGACACTGGAGCCTCAAGTTTGGCCAGACAGGCCAAATGACTGATCAAGTGCAATAGTGGCACATCTGTTCTGGGGAAAACCACCTGCTCTCTAATCAGACTGAAGGCCTGCTCTATGGGAGGGTACTGAAAACATAATCAAAATGCCTGATACTGAAAACCTAGTCAAAAGCCTATGGCAGAGAAGGTCATGAGCCTTAGTGGTATAAAGCCTGCTGTTGTCTGGATAAATGCATATATTACTCTCACCAAATTGCCCTGAAAGCACTACACTTAATGTTCATATATATTAATGCTACTCTCACTTCTGGTTAGAGAAGCTTCTCTTTTCAGATGGCTATGAGCACTGGGATGACCCAAAAGGCAACATAGTGCTGAAAAGAAAGGGCAGAGGAGTGTCCATCACTGAAACATTTCACACCCTCCAAGGCTCAGAGTCCATTGCTGAAGAGGTGGCAGAAAGAATGTAAGAGGCAAAGGAAGGGTGCCACTCCTTCCATACAACTGTCCAGACAGAATTTGGCCTCGATATCCAAGACCTCCCAGTGCCTATAAATACCTACACAAGACCCTCATAATAGGTGAAAAAAGATGGTGACATCAAATTTAAAGAGAGACTAGCGGAGAGAGGGAGGGGATATGACAGAGTGCAGAGTTATGAAGGAGAAAGTGGGGGAGGGGTAGGAAATACCAAGGTTTGTTGTCTGTAAGTATAGAAATTGTCAAATATATATATATGTATGTATATTAAAAGTGGGGGGTTATGCTGCCCTGCTTTATTCCCCAGGGGCAAGAAGTAGATCAGGAATAGTTAAGTTCTGGGTCAGCCTCAGGCAGATGCTAGAACCTAGGAAAAACTGTCTTGCTTTCACATACTGTGACTGGGGAACTTTTCTATATAGCAAGTACAAAAGTAGGGGACTACACACAAGCAGGCACCTGCGATGTGTCAGCTAGTGCTTTCCCCTGAAGGGTTTTATCTGCAGATGGCCAGGTGACACTGGGAGTAAGAGGGGGAACCCAACACACAAGGATCATTATTGGACAGAGAGACAAGACACAGAACTCTTTGGAGTTTATACTTTCCCCAGGAAAATGCCTGATGGCTGTTAGTTTCCCCGTCTTGCAGAGCCATGTGGGTTGCAGGCACAGAGACTCTCAAGATCCTGGTGCTAGTATGATGATGGGTGAGTCCCAAATTGCTTTGAAAATCTGGGGACTTCTTATAACAAATTTGCAAGTGTTTTTAAGTTTACTTTATTTCTCTGTGCGTCTATGGGACTACTAACAGACAACAGCTTCAAGATTTATGTTTTAATTTAGAAGTACTCAATACTGAGTTTCTCAGAAATTTTCTAAAAATGTTTGAATCTGCTTTCATATTTTTTCCTTTTTTTTTTTTTTTTTTTTTTTTTTTCCAGGTAGGCTTTCACTCTAGCTCAGGCTGACCTGGAATTCACTATGTGGTCTCAGGGTGGCCTCAAACTCATGGCGATCGATCCTCCTACCTCTGCCTCCTGAATGCTGGGATTAAAGGCATATGCCACCACACCCGGCCCCTTTCATATTTTTTTAAAATGTGTTTCAGGATATTCTGGGTAGATAGTATAAGTCAAGTCTGGTCTACTCTTCTGTAAAAAGCTATTTCAAAAAGCCCTTTGAGGACCAAAAAAAAAAAAAAAAAAATCCCTTAAGTGGTCATATTAAAAGTCTTATGGTGGGGCTGGCTTAGCAGTTAAAGTGCTTGCCTGCAAAGCCAAAGGACCTCAGTTTGATTCCCCAGGACCCACGTAAGCTAGAAGCACAATGTGGTGCATGTGTCAGGAGTTCGTTTGCAGTGGCTGGAGGCCCTGGAATGCCCATCCCCCCCCCTTTTTAACGTCTTATGGCAAACACAATGAAAGTTTTTGTTGATAGTTATGGGATGAACTGGCTAAGGTAGATAAACTGGAGAGAAAACTTTAAATGTTTGGTGAAAAAGATTGTTACAGAGTGGTTACATAGATTGTAAGGTAAAAGCATGTAGATGAAGGTATGAGTAAGCTTAAACAGAAGGCTAAAGACAAAGTTGATCAAGTCTTAAAATACTTGATCAGATTACATATTTCTTGAGATATAAAATGACTATTAGCCTAGGGCTTACATCAAACTAACAAAGAATGTCCCTGGCTCCTGGAAGGTTGCAATGGTATTCAGGTTGTAAACTTAAAACTAACTCATTGATGTTAGTCTGGTCATGATAATGGTCGTGAAAGGCTTACTTTAGAGTACTCAACCAAGTTAGCTATGTTCATGTATTTGTCAACCTTTTAACTAAATCTTAAGGTTAAAATTGGCTCATTAGTATTTAATTCTCTCATAAGGTTATTATATCTAAAAAACCTTGCCTCCAAAAGAAAAACCTCACAGAGGAATTATTTACTCTCTTTTATAAAGCAAATAGGCCACATTTGGAGACACTGAACAGCATTTATTTGTGATATACTTGGAAACTATTTACTATGTGGGGAACAGTAAAAGAAAATTCTAAACAAAGTTATGTTGTGATTTAAGATGTAATTCTTCAATTCTTCCAACAATCACAGTCTTAACACTTTAGATTTAACTTACGTTATTACTGAGCAAGTTGACCAAAGTGACACAGGCAAAATTATAGAGTTGGTTAAGGTTTGATTAGTTATAGATTGTGTCATGAAATTTTATGTATGTATGTTCTATAAAATTGATTTGGAGGAGATTGAAAATTTTTCTTTCTGGCTTGGCAGCTAAGGGCGCTCGTTTGCAAAACCAGATGGTCTGGGTTTGATTCCCCACTACCCATATAAAGGCAGATACACATAATGGAGCATGCATTTAGAGATTGCTTGCAGTGGCAAGTGGCCTTGGCACATCCATTCCCTCTCTTTTCCATGAGACTTGTCTCTTTATTCATTAGATCATGGCAGTTTAGTCTAGTTCCTCTATTCTCTGGGTATGTTAGATATTGCTGAATTAATTTCAGAAAATGACTTACAGATTGGGTGAACATCTTATTTAGCTTTTAAAAGTTATATGAAAATATTATATAAATGTGTCCCGATTGCAGTGAGCTTTAAAAATTGTAAAGTTTTTCATGACTTCATATTTAAGCCAAAAAATGTTACTATGTAATACAGATTTCTTGTTTATTTTGAATTCTCTTAGTAGATCTTTTGTTCATAGTTTACTCTCTGTAGTCTCATGTGCCTCAAATATGTTAACTCCACTTTTTGTCAATATCAGACTTTTCCAGATATCAGAATATGGTAATTTGGTTTATACAAACTCCATGATGTTTGACTACCAGTAAGCAAAACTATTCAGCTGAAGCAATCAGTAGTAATAGAATACAAAAGAAAATACAAACTTTAGATCTTACATTTCATTTGCTTAATGTTATTTTTGGCTAGTTAGATTATTGAAAAACACCTAAAATTTTACTTAATGTGTTTTTTTTTTCTTGAGAAAAGTTAAAGGGTAGGGTAATTTTTATTTATTTACTTTTTTCCAGGTAGGGGTCTCACTCTGTGTTCTATGCTGGCCTTGCATTCATAGTGATCTTGCCTCTGCCTCCCAAATGCTGAGATTAAAGGCATTCACCACCATGCCTGGCTAAAACCCTATAATTTTAAGATGGTTCCTGTCTTGTTCATGCTGGTTTTGCTGGGTGGTTATCCCTGATATTATAAGCTAAGCCTAATAAAAATTGACTTAGTCATTGTGACTTTGTTCTTAGGAAAACTGAGGAATCTCCCCATATCTTAGGGAAATCTACTGCATACAAACAATGTTAATATAGTTTGTCTAAGTTTTATATATTCTAACAGTCATGAATTTTTATGTTAAGGTATAAAATTATTCAATGGTAAAAGGTATTTACTTACAAAAGTACTTTGTGTCTGTGAAAATGCCTCTAATGTATAGTTAAGTTTTGGTAGGTTGTGTTTACATTATCATTCAATTCTGGTAATTTAACAATTTTTTTTAAATTTCTTCCACAACACATTCATTGTTTTATAGTGTGTTGTTTAAGCTGGGCATGGTGGCACATGCCTTCAATCCCAGCACTTTGGAGGCAGAGTGTAAAAGGATTGCTGAGAGTTCAAGGCCACCCTGAGAATGCATAGTGAATTCCTGGTCAACCTGGGCTAGTGTGAGACCGTACCTAGAAAAAATAACGTGTGTTTAGTCTCCAGTAGCTGGTGGAGTTCTTGATAAGTCTCTTGTTGTTGATTTATAACTTTAAAGCATTATGATCTGATATGATGCAGGAAGTTACTTCAGTTTTCTTGACTTTATGGAGGCACACTTATGGCCTAATATATGGTCTATTTTGGAGGAGGTTCCATGGGCTTCTGAGATGAATATGTGTTCTGGAGAGTTGGGGTGGAAAGTTCTATAGATGTCCATTAGATCTAGTTAATCTATGGTTTTTTTTGTTTGTTTGTTTGTTTTGTTTTGGTTTGGTTTGGTTTGGTTTGGTTTATTTTGGTTTGGTTTGGTTTTTCAAGGTAGGGTCTCACTCTGGCCCAGGCTGATCTGAATTTCACTATGTAGTCTCAGGGTGGCCTTGAACTCATGGCAATCCTTCTACCTCTGCCTCCTGAGTGCTGGGATTAAAGGCATGCACCACCATGCCTGGTTTGTTTTTGAGATCTATTATTTCCCTGTTGATTTTCTTTATAACCCCTGACCAGATGGAACTTGGGGCTGTACTCTTCTGTTCCCAGCTTGAAGTATAGTCCTGGCCATAACAAATGCCTTTATTTTATTATTATCATACTTGTGTCAGACTGGTGAATCTCTGAGTGATCTCAGGCCCATTACAATCCTAGCTACTCAAGAAGCTGAGATAGGAGGACCACCAATTCATTCAAGGCTTCAATGTGATAGATGGACTGCATGGCTTTTAAATTGCTTGGTAAAAATAAGTAAATACTAGCCTGGGCGTGGTGGCGCATGCCTTTAATCCCAGCACTTGGGAGGCAGAGGGAGGAGGATTGCCATGAGTTCAAGGCCACCCTGAGACTCCATAGTGAATTCCAGGTCAGCCTGGGCTAGAGTGAGACCCTACCTCGAAAAAAAAAATAAAAAAAATAAGTAAATACTTGTAATTGATTTTTCCAAATTTCTTAATGATTATAGATACCTTTTTTTTTTTTTTTTTTTTTTTTTTTTTTTTAGTCATGTGTGATAAATTACAGTATGGCTTTCCTAATCCAAATACTTCAACAGAGCTCTCCTAAAGATTTTGTTGACATTTGATATATTTCAAGGATTTTTGGCTTTTATTTAAGTATCAGTTTTAGCTAAAGTGAGCTAAATTTTTATATAAACAGGCCATAACTTGCTACATGATATCATAAATATAATTAGTGAGTTTATGTTATAGGGCAACTTCAAATCCCATAGAGGACTATTGAGAACAACAAAATTCTCCCAGAGGTGGTGGCTCATAATATGCCAGGTATTTTAAAAGATTGTAATGCTTTATCACTTAAAAGGAGGAAGCAACTGGCCCAAGTTCCAGCCCAACCTGCCTCAAGCCAATAAAAATCATCTATAGCTATTTTCAATAAAAATATTTCCAAGTGTTTTAAAGGTATTGATAAAAATTATCCCCCAAATAGTTGTCATGTTTTTTCTGTATTCATAGCCTTATATCTTATAAAAATGTACTTTATGGGCGGGAGAGATGGCTTGGCAGATAAGGCGCTTGCCTGTGAAGCCTAAGGACCCACATTTGACTCTCCAGATCCCACATAAACCAGATGCACAGAGGTGAGGCAAGTGCAAGGTCGCACATGCCCACTAGGTGGCACAACCATCTAGAGTTCAATTGCAGTGGCTGAGGTCCTGGTGTGTCAATTTTCTCTCTCTCTCCCTCTCTCTAAAAATAAAATTTTAGAAAAAGGAAAAACCATATTTTATGGAGTTTATTAACAGGGGATGTCTCAAATCAAAGGGTTATATAAAATTGATAGGCATTTATAGGTTATGGGTATTATAAGACAAGTTTGATTGTCAGGTAGAGATTTTTGGTGACATAAATAATAAGATTCTAAGTTTTCCTGCTAAGGTTGTTTCTCTACAAATTTCCAATAATGAAAATCTTCAACCACCACTGCACTCTCGTTTGTGCTTTTCACTTTCCTCCTCTGCACCCTGGAGCCGGAGTGGTAGCCCACCCGGGAACCCAGTCTGCTGTGGAGGCTCTTGGCCCCGGGAAAGGGTCCATTGGACCGGTGAAGCCTGGTTTTCGCAGTCGTACACGATGGCACCGGGTTGGGACCCAGAATGTAGGTGCCTGGCGGTTGCCATGAGCTCGGAAGCCATGAGGATCCCCAGCAAAGGACGTTTCCAGGACAGATATTCCAGCACACCCTTCCTGGATTGGAAAACAGACTCCTTCGCCACAGGAGCCATCAGCACCAGGTGTTGTCAGAGCAGCCACAATACCAGTGACCTCCCTGCTGCTTTCAGCCAATCCTGACAGAGCCTCTTCCCGAGTCTTGACTTCCTGGATAGCTGCCTCAATAAAGTAGGACTCAGGAGTGTTCTTCTGCTAGTTGCTGCTCCAAGGCTACTTTCTCTTCCAGAACTACCTGGTGCAGCACCTGCTCCTTAGAGGCCTGCAGCAACTTGGAGTACTGGCTGTGCTGTTCATCTACTAGATTCAATAGGATGATCTAAATTCATCCATTTGGATTTTGGTAAGGCCACCAACACTCTTTTTCTCTCTTCATCAGCTGCATTGTAATAGTATCACCCACAACATATTGGCGTGACTCTGTGGCAACAACACTCTTGAGATCCTTTTCATGAACAGAACTGTAACAGATGGGACATTTACTCCAAGTCTTCTCACTTAATGGAAGGTAGTGCAAGATGTATGTCCAGCAGAAGATGTGTCCACAAGGGGTTATCTTGACTGCAAAGCCAAAGGACCTCAGTTTGATTCCCCAGGACCCACGTAAGCTAGAAGCACAATGTGGTGCATGTGTCAGGAGTTCGTTTGCAGTGGCTGGAGGCCCTGGAATGCCCATCCCCCCCCCTTTTTAACGTCTTATGGCAAACACAATGAAAGTTTTTGTTGATAGTTATGGGATGAACTGGCTAAGGTAGATAAACTGGAGAGAAAACTTTAAATGTTTGGTGAAAAAGATTGTTACAGAGTGGTTACATAGATTGTAAGGTAAAAGCATGTAGATGAAGGTATGAGTAAGCTTAAACAGAAGGCTAAAGACAAAGTTGATCAAGTCTTAAAATACTTGATCAGATTACATATTTCTTGAGATATAAAATGACTATTAGCCTAGGGCTTACATCAAACTAACAAAGAATGTCCCTGGCTCCTGGAAGGTTGCAATGGTATTCAGGTTGTAAACTTAAAACTAACTCATTGATGTTAGTCTGGTCATGATAATGGTCGTGAAAGGCTTACTTTAGAGTACTCAACCAAGTTAGCTATGTTCATGTATTTGTCAACCTTTTAACTAAATCTTAAGGTTAAAATTGGCTCATTAGTATTTAATTCTCTCATAAGGTTATTATATCTAAAAAACCTTGCCTCCAAAAGAAAAACCTCACAGAGGAATTATTTACTCTCTTTTATAAAGCAAATAGGCCACATTTGGAGACACTGAACAGCATTTATTTGTGATATACTTGGAAACTATTTACTATGTGGGGAACAGTAAAAGAAAATTCTAAACAAAGTTATGTTGTGATTTAAGATGTAATTCTTCAATTCTTCCAACAATCACAGTCTTAACACTTTAGATTTAACTTACGTTATTACTGAGCAAGTTGACCAAAGTGACACAGGCAAAATTATAGAGTTGGTTAAGGTTTGATTAGTTATAGATTGTGTCATGAAATTTTATGTATGTATGTTCTATAAAATTGATTTGGAGGAGATTGAAAATTTTTCTTTCTGGCTTGGCAGCTAAGGGCGCTCGTTTGCAAAACCAGATGGTCTGGGTTTGATTCCCCACTACCCATATAAAGGCAGATACACATAATGGAGCATGCATTTAGAGATTGCTTGCAGTGGCAAGTGGCCTTGGCACATCCATTCCCTCTCTTTTCCATGAGACTTGTCTCTTTATTCATTAGATCATGGCAGTTTAGTCTAGTTCCTCTATTCTCTGGGTATGTTAGATATTGCTGAATTAATTTCAGAAAATGACTTACAGATTGGGTGAACATCTTATTTAGCTTTTAAAAGTTATATGAAAATATTATATAAATGTGTCCCGATTGCAGTGAGCTTTAAAAATTGTAAAGTTTTTCATGACTTCATATTTAAGCCAAAAAATGTTACTATGTAATACAGATTTCTTGTTTATTTTGAATTCTCTTAGTAGATCTTTTGTTCATAGTTTACTCTCTGTAGTCTCATGTGCCTCAAATATGTTAACTCCACTTTTTGTCAATATCAGACTTTTCCAGATATCAGAATATGGTAATTTGGTTTATACAAACTCCATGATGTTTGACTACCAGTAAGCAAAACTATTCAGCTGAAGCAATCAGTAGTAATAGAATACAAAAGAAAATACAAACTTTAGATCTTACATTTCATTTGCTTAATGTTATTTTTGGCTAGTTAGATTATTGAAAAACACCTAAAATTTTACTTAATGTGTTTTTTTTTTTCTTGAGAAAAGTTAAAGGGTAGGGTAATTTTTATTTATTTACTTTTTTCCAGGTAGGGGTCTCACTCTGTGTTCTATGCTGGCCTTGCATTCATAGTGATCTTGCCTCTGCCTCCCAAATGCTGAGATTAAAGGCATTCACCACCATGCCTGGCTAAAACCCTATAATTTTAAGATGGTTCCTGTCTTGTTCATGCTGGTTTTGCTGGGTGGTTATCCCTGATATTATAAGCTAAGCCTAATAAAAATTGACTTAGTCATTGTGACTTTGTTCTTAGGAAAACTGAGGAATTCTCCCCATATCTTAGGGAAATCTACTGCATACAAACAATGTTAATATAGTTTGTCTAAGTTTTATATATTCTAACAGTCATGAATTTTTATGTTAAGGTATAAAATTATTCAATGGTAAAAGGTATTTACTTACAAAAGTACTTTGTGTCTGTGAAAATGCCTCTAATGTATAGTTAAGTTTTGGTAGGTTGTGTTTACATTATCATTCAATTCTGGTAATTTAACAATTTTTTTTAAATTTCTTCCACAACACATTCATTGTTTTATAGTGTGTTGTTTAAGCTGGGCATGGTGGCACATGCCTTCAATCCCAGCACTTTGGAGGCAGAGTGTAAAAGGATTGCTGAGAGTTCAAGGCCACCCTGAGAATGCATAGTGAATTCCTGGTCAACCTGGGCTAGTGTGAGACCGTACCTAGAAAAAATAACGTGTGTTTAGTCTCCAGTAGCTGGTGGAGTTCTTGATAAGTCTCTTGTTGTTGATTTATAACTTTAAAGCATTATGATCTGATATGATGCAGGAAGTTACTTCAGTTTTCTTGACTTTATGGAGGCACACTTATGGCCTAATATATGGTCTATTTTGGAGGAGGTTCCATGGGCTTCTGAGATGAATATGTGTTCTGGAGAGTTGGGGTGGAAAGTTCTATAGATGTCCATTAGATCTAGTTAATCTATGGTTTTTTTTGTTTGTTTGTTTGTTTTGTTTTGTTTTGGTTTGGTTTGGTTTGGTTTATTTTGGTTTGGTTTGGTTTTTCAAGGTAGGGTCTCACTCTGGCCCAGGCTGATCTGAATTTCACTATGTAGTCTCAGGGTGGCCTTGAACTCATGGCAATCCTTCTACCTCTGCCTCCTGAGTGCTGGGATTAAAGGCATGCACCACCATGCCTGGTTTGTTTTTGAGATCTATTATTTCCCTGTTGATTTTCTTTATAACCCCTGACCAGATGGAACTTGGGGCTGTACTCTTCTGTTCCCAGCTTGAAGTATAGTCCTGGCCATAACAAATGCCTTTATTTTATTATTATCATACTTGTGTCAGACTGGTGAATCTCTGAGTGATCTCAGGCCCATTACAATCCTAGCTACTCAAGAAGCTGAGATAGGAGGACCACCAATTCATTCAAGGCTTCAATGTGATAGATGGACTGCATGGCTTTTAAATTGCTTGGTAAAAATAAGTAAATACTAGCTGGGCGTGGTGGCGCATGCCTTTAATCCCAGCACTTGGGAGGCAGAGGGAGGAGGATTGCCATGAGTTCAAGGCCACCCTGAGACTCCATAGTGAATTCCAGGTCAGCCTGGGCTAGAGTGAGACCCTACCTCGAAAAAAAAAATAAAAAAAATAAGTAAATACTTGTAATTGATTTTTCCAAATTTCTTAATGATTATAGATACCTTTTTTTTTTTTTTTTTTTTTTTTTTTTTTTTTTTTTTAGTCATGTGTGATAAATTACAGTATGGCTTTCCTAATCCAAATACTTCAACAGAGCTCTCCTAAAGATTTTGTTGACATTTGATATATTTCAAGGATTTTTGGCTTTTATTTAAGTATCAGTTTTAGCTAAAGTGAGCTAAATTTTTATATAAACAGGCCATAACTTGCTACATGATATCATAAATATAATTAGTGAGTTTATGTTATAGGGCAACTTCAAATCCCATAGAGGACTATTGAGAACAACAAAATTCTCCCAGAGGTGGTGGCTCATAATATGCCAGGTATTTTAAAAGATTGTAATGCTTTATCACTTAAAAGGAGGAAGCAACTGGCCCAAGTTCCAGCCCAACCTGCCTCAAGCCAATAAAAATCATCTATAGCTATTTTCAATAAAAATATTTCCAAGTGTTTTAAAGGTATTGATAAAAATTATCCCCCAAATAGTTGTCATGTTTTTTCTGTATTCATAGCCTTATATCTTATAAAAATGTACTTTATGGGCGGGAGAGATGGCTTGGCAGATAAGGCGCTTGCCTGTGAAGCCTAAGGACCCACATTTGACTCTCCAGATCCCACATAAACCAGATGCACAGAGGTGAGGCAAGTGCAAGGTCGCACATGCCCACTAGGTGGCACAACCATCTAGAGTTCAATTGCAGTGGCTGAGGTCCTGGTGTGTCAATTTTCTCTCTCTCTCCCTCTCTCTAAAAATAAAATTTTAGAAAAAGGAAAAACCATATTTTATGGAGTTTATTAACAGGGGATGTCTCAAATCAAAGGGTTATATAAAATTGATAGGCATTTATAGGTTATGGGTATTATAAGACAAGTTTGATTGTCAGGTAGAGATTTTTGGTGACATAAATAATAAGATTCTAAGTTTTCCTGCTAAGGTTGTTTCTCTACAAATTTCCAATAATGAAAATCTTCAACCACCACTGCACTCTCGTTTGTGCTTTTCACTTTCCTCCTCTGCACCCTGGAGCCGGAGTGGTAGCCCACCCGGGAACCCAGTCTGCTGTGGAGGCTCTTGGCCCCGGGAAAGGGTCCATTGGACCGGTGAAGCCTGGTTTTCGCAGTCGTACACGATGGCACCGGGTTGGGACCCAGAATGTAGGTGCCTGGCGGTTGCCATGAGCTCGGAAGCCATGAGGATCCCCAGCAAAGGACGTTTCCAGGACAGATATTCCAGCACACCCTTCCTGGATTGGAAAACAGACTCCTTCGCCACAGGAGCCATCAGCACCAGGTGTTGTCAGAGCAGCCACAATACCAGTGACCTCCCTGCTGCTTTCAGCCAATCCTGACAGAGCCTCTTCCCGAGTCTTGACTTCCTGGATAGCTGCCTCAATAAAGTAGGACTCAGGAGTGTTCTTCTGCTAGTTGCTGCTCCAAGGCTACTTTCTCTTCCAGAACTACCTGGTGCAGCACCTGCTCCTTAGAGGCCTGCAGCAACTTGGAGTACTGGCTGTGCTGTTCATCTACTAGATTCAATAGGATGATCTAAATTCATCCATTTGGATTTTGGTAAGGCCACCAACACTCTTTTTCTCTCTTCATCAGCTGCATTGTAATAGTATCACCCACAACATATTGGCGTGACTCTGTGGCAACAACACTCTTGAGATCCTTTTCATGAACAGAACTGTAACAGATGGGACATTTACTCCAAGTCTTCTCACTTAATGGAAGGTAGTGCAAGATGTATGTCCAGCAGAAGATGTGTCCACAAGGGGTTATCTTGACTACAGTAGGTGGATAGAGGCATATTGGGCAAGACGGCAGTTCATGGCTACAGATGAACACTTGTTCCACAAAGTTCCAGTTAACTAAGGTATCGGGATCAATAAAATGAGCTGTGTAGTCTTGGTCTTCAGACACCACAAACTGGCAGTTGGCCTGTAAAACGAAGTTCCTTGTTAAAAGGCTTATATGTCCCCACTTCTTCCTTTTCACCCAGCTGCCGTATCCACTGCCTTCATAGTGACCTGTCTGGCCACAGAGTTCAAAGGTGAAATTCAACAAGTGGTTCAGGTTGATCTTAGGGCCAGAAAACTGGGCAGAGTTAACCTCTGCCTGTTGAGTCTCTGCTATCTCATCTCTTGTGTTTACTGCTGCCACCACCTCTTTGAGGAGGCATCTTATTAAAAGTTTTGCTTTTCTGTGAATTGGAGCTATGGGATTGGCTGCTAAAGTTTTCATTTTGGGGGTAGGAAGGTTCACACTTGCAATTATAATGCTTGGATCCATTTGCATTCTTTCCATCGCTTGTGGGTTTAGACTCACTGGATGGTCACTGCCCCTGCATTCGGGGAGCTCTGTGGCATCAAAGGGAGCCTTGGCTGTCGGAGCGGACTTTTAAAGACAAAAACCAAAAAACCTTGAAATAAATCAAATACCAACAAAAGCTTTAGGAGAGACCTGTTGCACTATTTGGATTAATAAAGAAACCAAAAGGTAGGCTGGAGGGATGGTCTAGCAGATAAGGCATTTGTCTACAAAGCCAAAGGACTCAGGTTTGATTCCCAAGGACCTACGTAAGCCAGATGCATAAGGGGAACACACATCTGGAGTTCATTTGCAATGGCTGGAGCCCTTGCGTGCCCATTCTCTCTGTCCCTCTTTCTGTCAAATAAGAAAATAAAAATTAAAAAAAAACACAAATGGTTTAAAAAAAGTTTCCAATAATAAGATTGATAATTAATCCTTTAAGTCTAGACTTACTTCTTTGTCAATGAGTAATGAGATGAGTCAACTAGGTGTAGTTTCTCTTAATAATCATAATAAGAAGAAAATGGTTATTTATGGGTTGCAATAAGATGATTGAAGGAACTGGGAAGAAATTTCTCACTGTTGGACATAGAATGCTTGCTAAGAATACTTTCTTTGAATGGAACTTAGGTTAGAATGTTAAAATATGTTGGACATAAGGTACGTGTATGTAAAAAGAATATAAGAGATATAAAAAGACCAAATTTTGCTTAAAATTAATTTCCTTTTATAAGAAACAAAACCTTAAAATTAGCATTTTAAGGCTAAACATAGATGGCTAAACCATGCCTAAAAGTAAGGATTGTTCAACTGTTTATAGACCCTTAATGATGATCTAAACTTTTTATACAGAGAAATAGACTTTGTCTAAATTCAGCTTACATTAGACACAGGTGATATCCTGTCAGAGGTGGATCACAAAGTCATAATCCCAGATATAATTCACATTCTTTGGAGGTCTAACCAGGTTAGAGACAGACAAGACCCCATTACAAATGGGTCAAATAAATTTCCTAGGTAAAAAAAAAAAATTCAAAATAGGACAAAGAATGTCAGGATGCTTAACTATGCTCTGTCATTTCCTTTTGTTCTTACTTACTGTTACATGCTATTTAAAGTCATGACAAGATAGAATCTGAAAAAGGGATGGCAGCTCCTTTATCTCAGACCCCATGTAGGTTTAAGCCAAGTGTCCTCCAGACCCTGTCCAGAAATAAAATGGCCAATTGTCTCTGACAAAGAAAAAGGAGTAACAAGCAGCATATAACTGTGATTCTCTTTATAGTTCATCTCTTCAAAACACTTAAAGTCCCCTCTGTCAGATAAAATTTTTCACTAGACAAAAGAGGTCAAATAGACAAACTGAGTCAAGGAATTTGATCAGGTTACAAACTCCTTATGTACGATAAGCATCAACCTTACCTAAAGTATACATCAGGGTAAAAACAGATATGATAAAAAGACATCAAGTAAGTGATCTCTCTCATTTCTCTCTGTCTCTCTCGAGTAGCAACCAAGTGTAAGAAAAGCTGCTGGATGTGATAGATCACACCTCTAATTCCTATATTTAAGGTAATAAAACCAAAGATTGCCTTTAAAATAATACCCTTTAGTCCCTAGACCATTCTGAAACATTCACAGACCAGGGGAACCCATATCCCAGGCTTCTACAGAGGGGAGAAGGAAAATATCTCCCAGGAAACCCCCAGTAGGACATCTAAGATATCTAGATGGGAGTAAGGGCAGAAGTCTTTACACTTGGACTTAGAATGCCAGTGGAAGTCATTATATGCTGTGATATAAGGTACATGCAAGGAGTTGGGGGAGAAATCTGGAGGAACTTGAGCTTGGAAGCTGACCTTGTTGGATGAGCATGAATATCCTATCTTGGCCCTTCCCTGCTCTGGGAGGCACAGACTACACTATGAGTCCCCTTTTGATTGGGGAGAAAACAGGGAACTTTGGGTTAGGACTCCTGTGGGAAGGAGATTATAAAAACCCTAATCTCTTCTCTCAAATCTGGCTGGAGGAATGCCTTCCTCTGGCAAGAAGGTGTGAGAGAAGATAGGGCATAACCTGACTCTAGATTCTTCTTTCACTTTCCTCCACTTCATTTCAGAAGGCTTCTAACATATCCCAAAAGTCTCCGCTAGTCTTTCTCCTTAAAATCTGTGCTTATTTAGATAATGCAGGGAGAAAAGGAATTGCCCATTACTTTCCTCCAGAGACTAAAGGACACAATTTGAAAACATACTAACATAACTCCCGATAAAATGAAAAAGAAATTTCTTCTCAAATATAAATTTTTAACTCAGTTAACACCTGAAACAAAGATTGTTAGCCAAACCAAACAAGGTAAGGTTCTCATACTTAAAAACATCATGATTTTAGAGATAACTCTTGTTTTGTTTATGCTAAGTCAATCAGATGGTTATCATTAGGTTTAGTCACTTAGGTTTAAGTGATTCAATTTCAGTCACTATAATTTTTATCCTCCTGTTAGGTAAAATATGTTGGGATAGCTTGCTTACCTAAGACTTATCAATTTTAACTCATGGGTAAGACATAAAATTGCTATATGTTATTAAATTTTTCTAGTGTATATCAGATTAATTGCTATATAAGATTAAGCTAAAAACATTGGTTGTCAAATAATGTTTCTCTTTCAAAACAGACTTGTCAAGGGTTGTATTAAAGCCTTGTTGTTTTGGCTCAACCATAACCAGGGTCTGCTCTATTACGTGTAATCAAATAATTTAAATCAAGATTTTATTTAAATAACAATCTCATTTTTGATCTCACAAATAAATTGCATGCAATAAAATTAACTCTTTAGATATATTCCCCATTTTAGGATACATCCTCATGCACAAACAATGGTCCTCATCTGAGATAAATAATTTCAAGCTCTATGGCTCTGTTTCCAAGGTTCCCTGGGTAATTAGTACCCACACAAGTATCTAAACTAATCAAGTATGTTTTCAAACACAGGTGCCAAGTCTGTGTACTGCCTTACTTTTTTTTTTTTTTTTTTTTTTTGCTGACAATTTGTAGGTTAAACTAATTGGTTTTGATTTGTTGGCAAAATATTGTTTCCATGACTAGTAAAATGTTCTGCTTGTTAGTTATTTAAAGAATAAGTCATATCTGCTTTCTATGCTTCAGGTATGATCTATGCCATGACAGGATAACGAAACTTAGAGGTCAGGCAAAATAAAGTATTTGTGTCATTCTTTAACTGGATATGTTTTACTAATCAAAAGTGATACATATGTATACCCATCAAGGTTGATGTAACTTCCTTTCTAAGTGTTCTAATAACCTATGTAAAAAGCCAAAGCCAATTGGATTCACAAAATCTAAAAAGGCCAATATTTTGGCCCCTGCTCCCAAGTCATGAGATCACTGGAGATGATAGGAAACTTCTACAATGGCCCCTGGCAAGTCACCTGTCTTCCTGATCATGAAGGATATGGAGACCCAGAAAGAAAGAAATGCTTATAGTTCAAAACAGGAGAATCACAACTGAAGAGAAATCAGTCCTTCTGGCTTCCTAAAGGAGGAAAAAACCACTTGGCCAGTATGGCTATGAATCATCCTAACAGATAATACCAGTATCAGAGAAGTTATAGGGCTACTCCTTGGTCCCTAAAGTCTTCTTTGGAGAACCATTCATGGTGTACAAAGTTAATCCTTGATTAAAGTTTGGCTACCTGCTTGGTCTTAAACACTTACAGAGAAATGCATAACCAAAGATAAAGGGATGCCTCAAATATTGTATGAATGACATATTAAGTAACACAACAAGAGCTTTCCAAATGGGGAAACATACACAGCCTTAAGACATATTGGACCCCTCTCTAATAGTTCTAATTCTACAATAAGGAAAAACAACCATAGATGCCAAAATGGTATTTTCTAACTTTTTTTGTTTATTTTTTATTTATTTATTTGAGAGCAAAAGACAGAGAGAGAAAGAGGCAGATAGAGAGAGACAGAGATTGGGCATGCCAGGGCATCCAGCCACTACAAACAAACTCCAGATGCATGTGCCCCCTTGTGCATCTGGCTAACGTGGGCCTGGGGAATCGAGCCTCGAACCAGGGTCCTTAGGCTTCACAGGCAAGCTCTTAATGGCTAAGCCATCTCTCCAGCCCCCAAAATGGTATTTTCAAATCTAAAAAACACATGCTTGACTCTGACCAAGGGTTGCTTAAGTCAAAAGACCTCCCTATACTGGAAACAATAGTGAGTCCCTTTTAACATGTGCCAGAACATCATTAACTAACTACTGAGGTCAAAAATTTTTACATCCCATAATGCACCCAATGGCTCTATGGTAACAACTTTTGGCCCTGACTGCTCCAAGACAGATTTAAAGAGGTATATTCTGGAAGGCTATTATACAAAATATGGTATATTTGCCATTATCAAGGTTAAATGCTATGTATGTATCCCTGATAACCCTGCCAATATTTCATCTGTTTTACAAGGAAAAGATTCAGACCATGTCAGACACTACTGTGCCATTCAATGAACAGTTCTTGGAGAAAATTGCAGCCAGCTCATGCTCAGATGGTCCTTAAAAAATCCAACTCCATCTACCTGGGTTCCTCCAAATGCTCCCTAAGACCTAAAAAGTCCACAAGCAGGGAAAGCATGAAGGCAACCAGTTTGCTCTGTGTCCACTTCTCATTAATTTCTTGCTTTCTCCCTAACATTTCTTCCAGTACTATCTTCCTGAACTCCATCAATAACACTTTCAGGGTCCTATAAAAATGTTCCCCTCTATGGGAGAAATTCTATAACTACCACATTTCTATACCCCCATTCAGCCAGAAACAGTTAAAGCCTGACCAGTCATCATCCTCTTTTCCTCTATCTTTGACTAAGTTTGACAGTTTAATGGTCATGTGGGCTGTTTATGCTTTTTGGCTATGGTAAGAAACAGTGCTTTAAAAATTCTTACAGGACTTTGTGTAGATATTTGCTTTTATTAATCTTGGGTAAATTTCTGTAAGTAGAAATGATGAGAACTGTTACAAATTAATGGTTAATTTCCTCCCTTTTGACAATTTCCCAACACTATTAACCTCAGTAGTACATTTTCAACATTTCTCAACATCCTCAACCATAATTTTCACTTTCTTTAATACAGGAAAATGTGCACATACAAACGTATAAAATGATAATTATGGTGGATGTAAAAGCAGGTTATTTGGCATCCAATTTGCTTTTTTTTCTAAACAAGATCAGGTGTGTTGAGGGTGGTATGGCTGTAGAGAAATTTACTTCATTCTAGTCACTGAAAAGGCTGAGAAACTTTTCAGGTGCTGAATTACCATTACTATTATGATCATTTGGAGGTTTTTTTAATTTCTCTTACTATATTTTGTTTTTGTCTTATTAAATGAGAATAGTTATTTTTAATATCATGAATATTTGATAAATTACTCATACATATTACTTCTAGACCATGGGTTCTCACTTTGTCTCCATACTTTCTTAAATATAACTACTTAATAGGTAGTATAATCTCTGAAAATATAGCTCATTGACATCATCCCCCACGTTGCTGATATGGACCCTCTGAAATCATAATGGTTGCCCACAGCCATATTATTAATTCAGGGAAGAAATAAATTGTGACATTGAAGAGTAGGTTCCTTCCTTTCAGTCAACTCCTTTCATAAGAGTTTACATTTCTACCATTCAGTCTTTCCTCAGGTATCCTTTCCATTGTTTCATTGTAAAGTACTTGGGTGATCTTCCTTAAAATTTCTAATATATTTGGCAATAGAAACTTCAGTAACCTAAAACCAGTCTCTGTGCCAGTAACCTTAAAATTGTTTGAATATCTCTCAGTTCTGTATCTTTAGCCAAGTACATCAGTCGATTACAAATTTAACCTCAATCAAATTCTCTGTACAAGGGCAGAAGAATGTGTTCAGCCTTTATGCCAGTAACCCAGTTTCAACAAACTTCTCTGTAGTCTTTCCTTCCTTCCCCTTAGAAAGTTCATAAGCCAAGCCTTCAAATAAAATTCTCTCTGTACTTAGCATTTTCAAATTCTCAACAGAATAGTCCATAAAATTTGGCTTACCACTCTGGAAGGCATCTTCAATTGCAAGTACCAAATCCATATCCCTTCCTCCAGAACAAAAGTTCCAATACATGATCAGATTAATCATACTTCTGGGACCAATTCTGTCATAGTCAGCTTCATATTCCTGGGATGAACTTATAAACCAGACACAGTTTGTGGAAGGAAAAGGATTTATTGAAGCATACAGATTAAAAATCCATTAGAAGTTCCATAATGGCAGAAGAAGGTGGTCTTTTTTCACAGGTCCGTACAGAGAGAAATACCACTACCAGCACCGTAAGCCAGCACACTCCAGGAACCCCAGGCAGAGCTCAAGCACTCTGCATACCTTTAGGCTGGGATTTCTTATCCTTCTAAACACACTTTAGGGCTGGACCCTAGGATCTTCCCACAATGATACATCTTTCAGCCAGGCAGCTGGAAATCCAAGAAGCTGTAATAAAACTGAGTCAAATCACCACATTTGGAATTAAATTTTCTTTATTTGTCTTACTATATGTTATTTGTATCTTATTAAATTATAATAATTATTTTTAATAACCTGTATATTTGTCTGATAAATGACTCATAAACATTATGTCTTGACCATGGGTAGTCTCTTTGTCTCCATAATTTCTTTTTTTTTTTTTGTTAGTTTTTAAATTTTATTTATTTATTTTTTTTTCTCCATTTTTATTAATATTTTCCATGATAACAAAAAAAATCCCATGGTATTACCCTCCCCCCTTTCCCCTTTGAAATTCCATTCTCCATCATATCCCCTCCCCATCTCAATCTTTCTACTTACATATATACAATACCAACCTAATAAAAGCCCTCCTCCCTTTCTTTCTCTTCCCTTTCTATCTCCTTTTTTAACTTACTGGCCTCTGCTACTGAGTTTTTTCCTTCTCACACAGAAGCCCAATCATCTCTAGCTAAGATCCACATATGAGGGAGAACATGTGGCGCTTGGCTTTCTGGGCCTGGGTTACCTCACTTAGTATAATTCTTTCCAGATCCATCCACTTTTCTGCAAATTTCATAACTTCATTCCTCTTTACTGCTGAGTAAAACTCCATTGTATAAATGTGCCACATTTTCATTATCCACTCATCAGTTGAGGGACATCTAGGCTGTTTCCATTTCCCAGCTATTATAAATTGAGCAGCAATAAACATGGTTGAGCAAGTATCTCTAAGGTAATGAGATGAGTCCTTAGGATATATGCCTAGGAGAGCTATAGCTGGGTCATATGGTAGATCAATCTTTAGCTGTTTTAGGAACCTCCACACTGATTTCCACAATGGCTGGACCAGATTGCATTCCCACCAACAATGTAGAAGGGTTCCTCTTTTTCCACATCCCCGCCAACATTTATGATCATTTGTTTTCATGATGGTAGCCAATCTGACAGGAGTGAGATGGAATCTCAATGTAGTCTTAATCTGCATTTCCCTGATGACTAGGGATGTAGAACATTTTTTTAGATGCGTATATGCCATTCGTATTTCTTCCTTTGAGAATTCTCTATTTAGCTCCATTTCCCATTTTTTGATTGGTTTGTTTGATTCCTTATTATTTAACTTCTTGAGTTCTTTGTATATCTTAGATATTAATCCTCTATCAGATGTATAGCTGGTGAAGATTTTTTCCCATTCTGTAGGTTGCCTCTTTGCTTTCTTCACCGTGTCCTTTGCAGTGCAGAATCTTTGTATTTTCATGAGGTCCCAGTGGTTAATCTGTGGTTTTGTTGGGAAAACTGGATATATATCTGTAGAAGGATGAAAATAGATTCTTCTCTTTCTCCGTGCACAAGAATTAAGTCCAAATGGATTAAGGACCTTAACATCAGACCTGAAACTCTGAAACTGCTAGAGGAAAAAGTAGGGGAAACCCTTCAACATATTGGTCTTGGCAAAGACTTTCTGAATACAACCCCAATTGCTCAGGCAATAAATCCATAATTTCTTAAATACACCTATTTAACAGATAGTATATTCTCTGAAAAAGTAGCTCATTGACATCATCTCCCATGTTGAAATCATAATGGTATAGCCAAGTCATGAGAAGAAGAGATCTAGGTTAAGTTAATCAACACAAGAATGTTCAAATAAAATCAAAACACACTAGTAACTAGAGATGCTGGCATTATCTTCAGAGGGAGCTCCTCTGAATGAGTTCAAGGGTAGATTTTATTGGGTAGAACTGACTTAATTCAGGCAAAGTGCATAACTGATCTACTTCTCCCTTCTTGCTGGTTTGGCTGTTGAATTCCCATGTGTCAAGGAATTCTAATTACCTATAGGAATTTAGGGTGCCCACTAGACAAGAACCTCAGAAATGAAGTTCTAAAAAAGTCAAAATTTCAAGAATATGGATGACCTCAGAACCATGTTCTTCAAACATCATGTGAGATGGAAGCCTGGACAACTCCCTCAACACAACCTGTGAGATCCTCAGGAACCAGACACACCTTGTCCAGATTGCCAACTCATAAAAATACTATAATGATGTATACCAGCTGACAGAAAGCTGGAAGAAGCCATTCTGCATGAAGTTCACTGGGAGAGAGAGAGAGAGGAATCAACAGTGGACACTACAGGCCTTATATTTGGCCAGCCAGACCAAATGAGCCAACGGGTACAATAGTGGCACATCTGTCATGGTGGAAACCAACTGCCCTCTAATTGGGCTGGAGGCAGTCTCCATGGGAAGGAATACATCCCTGATGCTGAAAACTTAAAACAGGGGTAGTCATGAGCCCTAGGGGTGTAACGTCTGCTGCTGTCTGGCTAAATGTATATACTATGCTTATCAAACTGCCCGGTAAGCACTTCTCTTAATGTTCATACTTAATACTACTCTTAAATTTGGTAGAGAATCTTCTCTTTTAAGATGGCAGTGACCTTGGAGTAATTCAGAATGCATCATGGTGCTGGAAGAAATGACAGGAGTGCTCAGCACTGCAGTATCTCTATCATACCTTCCAAGGTTCAGGGTCCATTTTGGAAAAGGTGGTGGAAAGGATGTAAGAGCCAAAGGTAAGGTAGGATTCCTTACAACGTGTTCTCCCCAGACACAAAATGGCCTGGATATCCATGACCTCATAGTGCCTAACACTACCTACACAAGACTATCATAATAGGAGAAAAAAATCATGACATCAAAATAAAAGAGAGAATGATTGAGAGAGGGAGAAGATATGATGGAGAATGGAGTTTCAAAGGGGAAAATTGGGGGAGGGAGAGCATTACCATGGGATATTTTTTATAATCATGGAAGTTGTTAATAAAAAAAATTGGAAAAGAAAAAAGATACTATGATGATAAATGTGTGTGTTTAATGGGAATGTGATTTTGTTAGTTTGATATAGAACTATAGAGAACAATGATAAAATACAATATAAGTATATCACCAGAGGACTTTCAATCTGGAAATTTACCTTTGTTATGGATCAAGGGCCATTATGTTGAGTCTCCTAGTTTGCTTAGTGGAGGGTCTAAACTGTGAAGATCAAAGGGTGAGGTAATAGATAATCTTTTCTTGATTGTAACTGTACATACTTAGGCTTCTCCAATCCATTCTACCTTTACTTCTAGCACAATTAGCAATATAAAAAGATGCGAAGAGTAGATATAGGAAATATCAAAACAGGATGTAGAAATTGGATGAAGATAAAAGATTTAGAATTTGTATCTAAAATCCAGTACCCAGCTTTTGGGAAAGCTTGGAGAATGTGTTGTGTTCATGGTGACAGTGTTTCCAGCAGAGGAGCCAATAACACACCTGTCTCCACTCAAGCATCAAGGGTAGCAGGGCTGCCAATCATGGTCACACAAGGAGCAAGATAAATAGCTTTAAGCTCTTGATCTACTTGTCATGCAACAATACCTCCAGGGTCTCTGCCAATTCCTTGAGTGGCCTGGGCATATTTCATTCTCATGATCACCCTGTGGAGGCTGGCAATCTTGCAATTTTTTTTTTTTGTATTTGAGCCTGTAAAGCTTCTATTACATCTCTGGCTCAGGAGGATCACCTGTCACACCTGCTTATCTTTTCTTACCATTGCAGACAGGACAAGCTGATACCACTACAAAGGAGCTCATGCTAAAGTCTAAAAGAATAATGCTTGTTAGCATCCAACACGTTTGCACAAGATGAGAGATAGTAAACACCAAAAGAAAACACATATAACAAAGTGTTGCTGTCAGGTTCACATTCTGGCAGAAATCGCCCAACTAAGAGCAGCTTTGCGGGGAAAAGGGTTTATTTAGGCTTACAGACTCGAGGGGAAGCTCCATGATGGCAGGGGAAATAATTACATCAGCAGAAGGTAGACATCACCCCTTGGCCAACAAAAGGTGGACAATAGCAACAGGAGAGTGTACCAAACACTGTCATGGGCAAATTGGCTATAGTACCCATAAGCCTGCTCCCAGCAATACACCAACTCCAGGAGGCTTTAATTTCCAATTACCATCAGCTGGAGAGACTAGCATTCAGAATACCTAAGTTTATGGGGGGGACACCTGAATCAAACCACCACATTCATCCAACATTAAAAGTCCCCATAGTTTTTATCAGTCCCACTGATGTTCAAACATCCCCATAGTCCAAGGTCTTTTAACTGAGCCACAATACCAAAAAATCCCCCCAAAACCCATAATGACACAAAATGAACAATTTACACTGCAAAAGATGGCATTGGGCATAGCAAAGAAACATTCAGTCAATACAAGATTTAAAACAATCAGGGAAAACATCAAACTCTGTAGCTCCAAGTCCAACAACACTAGCTAGTGACAAATCTCCAACTCATATAATTCTAACCAGCAACAAGTTTCTGGAGTTCCAATTCTGCCTCTGCAGCTAGGCTACTCACATTCCTGGAAAATTTTATCCAGGGATAGAAGCTTTCTTTAGCAGCCATCTCATGGTCCCAGCATCTCCACTGGGTCTCCACTGCAATCCATTGCTCATCCTCATGTGTCCATCAGGTCTCCATGCAGGCATCCAGCAAACCTGCTTCACATTGCCCATGGCCATTTCCAAAATATAAGACCATGTTGCAAACTCAACAACCATCTCTTTCCTGCATTTCTTATACTCCACAATACCAGGTAGAATGCCAATTTGTTAATCCAGGGGGCAATAAAGCAGACTTTGAAGAATAGGACACTCCTTGAGCATTCAGGCTCTTTCAAAAAAGTCTACATTCTTCCTGTTGCCCCAGTGCAGGTCAGCTGGCCCAGTCTCAAAGGTTGTAATCTCTCATATAATTGCAGCTGAACAGGCAGCAGTTTCAGCCCAAAGATTTCATTTCTGTGCCATATCCCTCTGCTCATACCAGTCTATTTCTATGCAAAGAAAACTTGCACAAGTTCTTGGGACATGGACATAACAGCAAGCCTCTCACACAAACTGCTTCTAGCCCAGTCCAGGCAAAGCTCTTTCTCACCCTAACAAGCCAAACCTCAGAGTCCATAGTTCTTACTTCATTTAGGTCTTTCAAATCTGAGCAGAATAGTCCATCAAGCTGTACTTATAGTACTGCAAGGCATCTCTTAGTCCAATGTTTCAAATCCTTCCACAATCCTTTTGAAAATCAACTCCAAAAGGCCAAATCCACACAGTCAGGTATCTAGCAGCAAATGACACCACTCCTAGATACCAACATTATTTTTGCAGTCAGGTTCACATTTCTGGGAGAAATCACCCAACCAAGAGCAGCTTTGGGGGTAAAAATGGTTTATTTGGCTTACAGACTTAAGGGGAAGGTCCATGATGGCAGGGGAAAACAATGGCATGAACAGAGGGTGGACATTACCCTCTGACCAACATCAGGTGGACAACAGGAACAGGAGCATGTGCCAAACAATGGCATAGGTAAACTGACTATAACACCCATAAGCCTGACCCCCAAAATATACCACCTCTAGGTGGCTTTAATTTCCAATTGCCATCAGCTGGAGAGACTAGCATTCAGAATACCTAAATTTATGTGGGACACCTGAATCAAATTACCACACAAAGGAAGCCTTATAATTATATAAGGGGCATGCCATGTACATAATTACATTATTCAACCAAGCAATGTTTTCATAAAATTCTCTTTGGCTAAAATGAAGTGTTTTGTTAGTTTTCTTTACACCAAAATACTAATATTGACTGTATTTATGAGCCACAGAGTTATATCAAATGTTGAAATACATTTACTCACTTGATTGAAGGTGGCATATACAGGAGGATAAGAAAAGCAACTTACTAAAATATCAGAATGAGGATAAATAGATAAGTCTGTGTATAGCTCCTTGAAATTTAAGAATTTATCAATGCAAAAGATACAAAGAGTAGATCCTAAGATTTACCATCTAAATTATAGAATAAAAATTGAGACCTTTGATATTTTATCAAAAAGCAAGGAAGTTCCAAGAAAATCTTATTTTCCTGTGGCTTAAGTGTTTATAGAAGTTGAAAGAATTGTCAAGTTTAGGTATTTTGTGAAGAGTGAAAGATAGTGAAAATTTGTAATGTATATCTTGGCTCTGAAATGGTATTCATATTGTTATGCTATAGTCAGTCATTTACCACACATATATGATGCTATCACTTGGTGCAAAATCTGGATACATTCCACAGGAAAAAAAATACAGTTAAAATTATTCTAGAAAGAAGGCATAATTGAAACTGTCCTGGTTTAATCATGAAAAATAGCCACAGTTACCTTCACCACTTAATTGTGATCTTTTTTTCTTCAGAGTTCCAGAAGGAGGATTATTCTCATTGAATATTTGTGAGATTTTCATGATATTATAAAAATATATTACATGTTTGACAGAGTTGTGATTATATTATAAAATATTTATCTTTTAGATATTTTAATGAATAATTTTTGAATAACTATTACACCTTGATTCTACTTGAAAATACTCATATTAGATAGGTAATAAGCAAGGTTAAAGACACAAAATTGATAAATTGTGGCCCAGATGTTGTATATGACCCACTAATTGTTATATATAAAGTTTTATTAGAAAACACAAATATACATACTCACAACAAAATGTGTGAAAATAACCAATATATAACAAGGATCTGATGATGCTGGAATAATGTGGCTTCCAGGCTGAAGCCTCTCTGAGTACAGAACTATGACAGAGGACAGATATAGGGAGGACCTAGATCTTAGCCATGCAGATGACCTTTGGCTTAAGCTTTCCTGAAGACTTCCTTACATTTTCTTTTGCTTCACTGTTCACTGAAATATCAATTTAAATTTCAAATGATTGCAAGTGAAAATTTGTCAAAAACCAATCTGTAGCTAGTGTGCTTTGGTGATGACATTGAAAGCATGCCCATTTTATTTCAGACCTGTAATATCAAGTTCTGGCAACATAAACTAAACATAGTTTTAAATATATCTATTCTTATTCTGGAGAACAATTAAAAATTCATGCCAAAATTTGCATATATTAGTATTTATACAAAAGAAACTCCTTCAGCCATAAGGTTGATAAAACATTAGAGATCTAAAAACGATGTAAGTTCTCTTAACCTGATACATAGTTTCAGTCTTTGTCTAACAACTGACACAGAGTATGGCTTTGTTAAGAAGTGAATATTTTGTGGAAGAGGGGGTGGAAAGAATGTCAGAGCCACATGTTGGGTCATGATATGCAGAGACATTTAGCTTACCCATAACTGTGGGCTAACTCCACAATGCATGACCCATATACCTCAACAAGGAGGGGATAAGGGGAGGGGGTAGGTCATGGATGAGCCTAATAATGGTACCAAACTGACTGTATTTGCAGAATACAAAACTGACTAATAAAGAAAAAAAAACTCAAGATATTCTGAATAAGACATACGAAAATCTACTTTCTTGAATAATGGCACATCCAGAAGCCATAGACTGTTACTAGAAAATTTTCAGTGCCAGGGATGGGATATCTTCCAGTGAGTTGTTGGCCAGGGAGGTCTCTGTTGCCTCCAAAACATTATAGGATATTGCCGAGGCCCTTGGTTTCTTGTGAAAAAGAGATAGTAAGACCCTATTGCTGAAGACTTCACATGCCTGAATGGCAAAGTCACTGAGAAATCAAGCTGGTGGATCAGAAAACCTTCTCCCTGTAGCCTAGCCAACTGAAAGCTGGAAAAAGCTACACTGTATGCAGCCTTATGGGAGACAGAAGTCATAAGCAGTGAAAACAGTGGACACTGGAAGCCTCAAGTTTGGCCAGACAGGCCAAATGACTGAACATATGCAATAGTGGCATGTCTGCTCTGGGGGAAACCAGCTGCTCTCTAATTGGACAGAAGGCCTGCTCTGTGGGAGAAAATATATGCCTGGTACTGAAAATCTAATCAAAAGCCTATGGCAGGGGAGGTCATGAGCCTTAGTGGTATAAAACCTGTTCTTGTCTGGATAAATGCATATATTACTCTCACCAAATTGCCCTGAAAGGACTACACTTAATGTTCATACTCATATACTAATGCTACTCTCACTTCTGATTAGAAAAGCTTCTCTTGGGCTGGAGAGATGGCTTAGTGGTTAAGTGCTTTCCTGTGAAGCCTGGTTCAAGGAACGATTCCCCAGGACCCAAGTTAGCCAGATGCACAAGGGGACACATGTGTCTGGAATTCATTTGCAGTGGCTGGAAGCCTTGGCACGCCCATTCTCTCTCCCTCTCTCTATCTGCCTCTTTCTCTCTCTGTTGCTCTCAAATAAATAAAAATTAATTTAAAAAAAGAAAAAATAAATAAAAAAATAAAAAAGAAGTGATACAGAAGGCAGGGTGGATTTGAACACATACTTTTTAAATCTGTTTTCAGCTGTTTTACTTTTTAGTTTCCTCATGTGACAGAGTGGATTTACTGCTTGTCTTTTTGCATCTTGTTATTACATTTAACATTTCGCTTTAAACCACATGATTTCACTTCTTTGTTAAAATATTTATTTGGACATAGTAAGTGCATGAGAGAGAGAGAGAGAGAGAAAGAGAGAGAGAGAGAGAGAGAGAGAGAGAGAGAGAGAGAAAGGGAGGATGTATGTTTCAGGGCCTCCTGCCACTGCAAAGAAACTCCAGATGCATGCACCACTTGGTGCATATAACTTTACATGGGTGCTAATGAATCAAATCCAGGCCATTAGGCTTTGCAAGCAAGTGCCTTTAACTACTGAACCACCTCTCCAGACCCAGGATTCAATTCTTTATGACTGAAAAGCACTTTACATATATATTACATATCTTAATTGCCATGGACAGTGCCAAAAATGAACATAAACATGCAAATATCTCCTTTGTATACTTAATCCTTTTCCTGGATGTATACACAACAGTGTTAAACCGGGATCATATGGCAGTTCCATCTTTAGCATATTTTGGGGAACATTCACATTGCTTACCATAGTGGCTATACTAATTTATGTTCCCACCAAGAAGATTTTCTTTTCCACGACTTCATAAACACTTTACTATTACTTTTCTATAGCTATTATCACTGGGATAAGATAGTATCTCATTACAGTTTTTATTTCTGTTTCCCTAATGATTAGTGATATTGAACATTTTTTCATATATTCACTGGCTGCTCATATTTTTTTGAGAAATTTCTATTCAGGTCATTTGCATATTAAAATACAGTTCATTTAAAAAAATTGACTTTTTTATATATTTGAATGTTAACTCTTTCAAAGATAAATAGTGAGTAAATGTCATAGACTGTATCCTCACCCTATTGATTATTATCTTTTTTTTTTTTTAGTCAGTTCTGTATTCAGCAAATACAGTCAGTTTGGTACCATTATTAGGCTCATCCGTGACCTACCCCCTCCCCTTGGCCCCTCCTTGTTGAGGTATATGGGTCATGCATTGTGGAGTTAGCCCACAGTTATGGGTAAGCTAAATGTCTCTGCATGTCATGACCCAACATGTGACTCTGACATTCTTTCCGCCCCCTCTTCCACAAAATTTCCCTGAGCCATGTTGGGTTCATTTTTAGTCTGCTTCAGTGATGAGGTGTTGGGGGCCTCTGAGGCTCTGGCTCTCTGATTTGGTAGGAGTTGATTTTTCTCTGTGCTGATCTCCTTCCCCCTTCTGCTGGTATCCGGTTCATCAGGAAAACAGCCCCCTTGCTTGTTTCTCCAATTTTTCTTAGTTTCAGCCGGGGCCCTTTTGAGGTATGATGGGGTGGCTCTCTCCTTAGGATCTACATCTATCTGAAAAAGAGAAGCAGATTCTCCAATGGAGAGTAAGTTAGCACCAGGACAAATGAGATAACCCTTACCTTTTTTTTTTATATATAGAGAGAATTTAATAGGTGTAGGCCCTCTTGTAGCCCACAATTGATAGTAGCTTGATATTGGAGAGTGGGCTTATGATTGGATATGGTTCTGACTTGTTTCCCAGCTCCAGCTATGGGTCCCATACCAGTGAGGGGATCAGTTAGCCAAATTGAGAGCAGTTGGTTCCCCACCATGGCTGTGTGCCACCACTGCACTTGTGTGGGCATCACAAGTTATTTGCTGCTAAGTAGGTTAGACCATGCGTTGCTTTGATAGATATTGGTCAATTTCCCCCAGTTGCCCATGTAGCACCTTCTGGCACTAGATGCACTGACTGTCTGGGGACTGACTCTCATCCAATTTCCAGCCATGCCATTCTAATTTGCATGTCAATCACATAAGGTATCTTCAGCAGTAGGGTCTTACCACTAACCTTTGGTGGGTCATCAAGTACTCTGACAGAAATCTGTCTCTCTTTTAGGAAACCCTGTAGGTCTCTCTGATCAAAAGCTCATTATGGATGACAGCCCCATGCTGGATCTGGGAGTTACAGGTCAGTGCCCACTAAGAAAATGAGGAAAAAGATAACTAATATACAAGAGTTAGAGATAAGAGAGAGAGAGACAGGGAGAGGGGAAGTGAGGGAGGGAAGATGTATGAGATTAAGGTTAGTCTTAATCTTACCCTCTCCAGTGTCTTGTGGTTCAGGTGTTCCCTGTAAGGGCCTGGTGAAGGATCAGCCATTTGGTCTGTCTTTTAGTAAGTGGAAGATTATGGTACCATTGCCGTTTGGGTCTAGATTTGTGTTTCCTACCCCTTTGATGCCCTCCCTTCCCTCCCCTTCCATCCTAGTGTCTAGTCCACGAGATGCTTGCTGGGTATGTAAGGTATCTTCGGTAGATTCAGGTTAGGTGCTGTAGATGAGTGAGACTATGTGGCGATTTTTTTTCTGTGATTGGGTAAGTTCACTGAGAATGATCTGTTCCAGGTTCAACCATTTTTTCTCAAATTTCATTGTGTCATTTTTTCTTACTGCTGTATAGAATTCCATTGTGTAGATATACCACATCTTAGTTATCCATTCTTCTAGTGATGGACATCTGGGTTGATTCCAGCTCTTAGCTATTACAAATTGAGCCGCTATAAACATGGTTGAGCAAACCTCTTTAGTCTGTGGTTTGAAGGTTTTAGGGTAGATGCCCAGCAAGGGAATAACTGGGTCTGTTGTTATCTCTATACTCAGCTTTTTCAGAAGTCTCCATATTGTTTTCAACGTGGTTGTACCATCCTACATTCCCACCAACAGTGGATGAGTGTTCCTATTTCTCCACATCCTCGCCAGCATTTATTTTTATTTGATTTTTTGATGTTTGCTATCCTTATTGGGGTAAGGTGGAATCTCATAGTTGTTTTAATTTGCATTTCTCTGATGATTAGGGATGCTGAACATTTTCTTAAGTGTATGTTTGCCATTTCTATTTCTTCCTCTGTGAACTGCCTGTTCAGCTCTTTGCCCCATTTTGTGAGTGGGCTGTTTGACTTCTTACTGTTTAGATTTTTAAGTTCTTTGTAGATTCTAGAGATTAGTCCTCTATCAGTTGGATAACCCACAATATTTTCTTCCATTCTGTGGGTAATCTATTGGCTTTGCTTATTGTATGCTTGTCTGTAAAGAAACTCTTCAGCTTCATGTGCTCCCATTGGTTGAGTGACGGTTTAAGTTCATGAGCTACTGGGGTTTTGTTCAGGAAGTCTTTTTCCATTCCTATATCATGGAAAGTACTTGTTAAAGTTTCTTCCAGTAGTATTCGAGTTTCTGGTCTTATATTGAGATCTTTGATCCATTTGGACTTGAGTGTAGTGCATGGTGAAATGTGTGGGTCAAGTTTCAGTTTCCTGCATATGGTTATCCAGTTTGTCCAGCACCATTTGTTGAAGATGCTGTCTTTTTTCCAGCCTATATTGTTTGGGCCTTTATCGAATATCAAGTAGCTATAGTTGCTTGACCCAAAGTCCGGGTCCTCAAGTCTATTCCATTGATCTATAGTCCTGTTTTTACGCCAGTACCATGCTGTTTTTATTACTATGGCTTTGTAATATAGCTTTAGATCAGGTATGGTGATGCCTCCAGAGGTATTTCTTTTGCTGAGGATATGTTTGGAAATGCGAGGTCTTCTGCCTTTCCATATGAAATTTGAGATCATTTTTTCTATCTCTGTGAAGAACACTGTGGGGATTTTAATTGAAATTGCATTAAATCTGTAAATTGCCTTTGGTAGGATTGTCATCTTCACAATGTTAATTCTGCCTATCCAGGAACATGGGAGGTTTTTCCATTTTCTCAAGTCCGCCTCAATTTCTTTTTTGAGTGTTTTTATGTTTTCATTGTATAGATCTTTCACTTCCTTGGTTAACGTTATTCCTAGGTATTTTTTTTGTTGTTGTTGCAATTGAAAATGGGACTATGTCCCTTATTTCTTTTTCTGTATCTTTGTCCTTTGCATAAAGGAAGGCTACTGATTTTTGTGCGTTGATTTTGTATCCTGCTACTTTGCTATAGGAGTTAATCACCTTCAGGAGTTTTGGGATGGAGTCTCTCGGGTCTCTTACATATATAATCATGTCATCAGCGAATAAAGCTAACTTAACTTTCTCCTTTCCAAATTGTATCTCTTTTGTTTCCTTCTCTTGTCTTATTGCTTGAGCTAGGACTTCCAGTACTATATTGAAAAGCAGAGGTCAGAGTGGACAACCCTGTCTTTTTCCTGATCTTAATGGGAATTCCTCCAGTCTCTCTCCATTAAGTATTATTTGGGCCTTTGGAGCTTCGTATATTGCCTTTATTAGGTTAAGATATGAACCAACCATGCCAACTCTCTCCAATGTTTTGAACATGAAGTGATGTTGAATCTTGTCAAAGGCCTTTTCTGCATGTATCGAACTGATCATGTGGTTTTTATGTTTAACCTTGTTTATGTGGTGTATTACATTGACAGATTTCCGTATGTTGGACCACCCCTGTGTTCCTGGAATGAATCCCACTTGGTCAAGGTGGATAATGCTTTTGATGTGTTGTTGGATTCGGTTTGCAAGGATTTTGTTTAGGATCTTTGCATCTAAATTCATCAGGGAAATAGGCCGGTAGTTTTCTTTTCTTGTGGCATCTCTGCCTGGTTTTGGAATTAGGGTGATGCTATCTTCATAAAAGGAGTTGGGTAGCTTTCCCTGTTCACCAATTGTGTGGCACAGTTTGAGGAAGATTGGTTTGAGTTCTTCCATGAAGGTTTGATAGAATTCAGCTGAGAAGCCATCTGGTCCTGGGCTCTTCTTTTTTGGGAGGTTTTTTATTACTTTTTCAATCTCCATGAGTGTGATGGGTTGATTAAGGTGATTAATCTGCTCTGTGTTTAGCTTTGGTAGATGGTATGCGTCCAAGAATTTATCCATCTCCTCCACATTATCCAGTTTTGCGGAGTAGAGATTTTTGAAATAAGTCCTGATGATTCTCCCAATTTTACTTATGTCTGTTGTGATCTCTCCTTTTTCATTTTGAATTTTGTTAATTTGAAGCTTCACCTTTTTTTGCTTGATCAGATTGGCCAGGGGTTTGTCAATCTTGTTTATTTTTTCAAAGAACCAGCTCTTTGTTTTGTCAATTGTCTTAATTGTTTCCTTGGTTTCCAATTCATTGATTTCTGCTCTGATTTTAGTTATTTCTTTCCTTCTGGAGCTCTTTGGGTTGGATTTTTCTTGTTTTTCCAGTGCCTTTAGGTGGATGGTTAGGTTATTGATTTGGGACCTTTCTGTCTTTTTTACGAAGGCATTGAGTGCTATGAATTTTCCCCTGAGGACCGCCTTCATTGTGTCCCATAAGTTTTGGTACGATGTGTTCTCATTGTCGTTCAATTCCAGAAATTTTGCAATTTCATTTTTTATTTCATCCACTATCCATTTATTGTTTAAAAGTGTGCTGTTCAGTTTCCAGGTGTCCTTTGGCATTCTTGGTGGGTCTTTTGTTGTTGATTTCTAGCAATATAGCATTGTGATCTGATATCATGCAGGGAATTATGTCAATCTTCCTAAATATGTGGAGGTAGTCTTTGTGACCCAATATATGGTCTATTTTAGAGAATGTTCCATGGACTGCTGAGAAGAATGTGTAATCTGTGGATTTGGGATGGAAGGTTCTGTAGATGTCCGTTAGGTCTACGTGATCTATGGTTTTGTTGAGCTCTCTTACTTCCTGTTGAGTTTCTGTTTGGATGATCTGTCTATTACTGATAATGGTGTATTGAAGTCCCCAGCTATGATGGTGTTTGTGGTTATTTCTGTTTTATTGTCAAGTAGGTTTTGTTTTATGAACTGTGGTGCCCCTGTGTTTGGTGCATACAGATTTATGATTGTAATATCCTCTTGATGTATCGTTCCCTTAATATGTAGGAAGTGGCCTTCTTTGTCTTTTTTGATTATTTTTGGTTTGAAGTCTATTTTATCCGATATTAATATAGCTACACCTGCTTGTTTCTTATTCCCGTTTGCTTGGAATACTGTTTTCCACCCTTTCACCCTGAGGAGATGTCTGTCTTTAATGGTGAGGTGAGTTTCTTGAAGGCAACAGATTGAGGGGTCTAATTTTTTGATCCATCCTGTTAGCTTCTGTCTCTTGATGGGTGAATTAAGGCCATTAATATTTAGGGTAATGACTGTGAGATTTGATTTGATCCATGCCATATTGTGATGGTAAATGTGGGTTGGAGTTTTCATGGACATTGAAGTTTTTTGTGCCTACTCTGAGTTTGGTTGTTGTGATCTGCTTCTTGTAGGCAATTGTGTTCGATTATTTTTTTCTTCTCTGTGGAGAATTTCCTGAAATACTCTCTGTAGGTTTGGTTTTGTGTTCATATAATTGTAAAGCTGAGTTTTGTCATGGAAAGTTTTTCTTTCACCATCTATTATGAGGGATACTTTTGCTGGGTAGAGTAGTTTGGGTTGGAAGCCATAGGTTCTTAGACTTTGCAGTGTTTCATTCCAGGCCCTTCTATCTTTCAGGGTTTCCATTGAGAAGTCTGAAGTAATTCTGATGGGGTTACCTCTGAAGGTGGTGTGCTGTTTTTCCCTAGCTGCTTTTAGGATTTTCTCTTTGGTGTCAATGTTTAGAGTCTTAATGATAATATGTCTTGGAGAGTTTCTCCTTTGGTCCAGTCTGTTTGGAGTTCTATTGGCTTCTTGTATCTTGATGGGCCTTTCTTTTAAGAGACTAGGGAAGTTTTCTTCAATTATTTTGTTAAATAAGTTCTCCATGCCTTTGGTCTGGATTTCTTCTCCTTCTGGTATTCCAGTGATCCTGATATTGGGACGTTTAACTGTATTCCACAATTCCCTCATGTTCTGTTCACAGGAGCTTTTAAACTTACTGAAATTTTTGAACTCTCTAACTGTTTCTTCCATCTTGTCTTCCAGATCAGAGTTTCTATCCTCCACTTGGCTGACTCTATTCTTGAGAGCTTCTAGTGAGTTTTGGACTTGTTCAATTAAGTTTGCATTTTCTATTACTTTTCTATGTATAATTTCCATCCCTCTGTCAAGCTCCCTTTTCACATCATTGTCTGATTTTCTTGATGATTCTTGGAGTTCATCCTTGCATTTCTTTATGTCTTCATTTAGCATGGCCAGCTGAGTTTTAAGGTCTTCTTTTTTTTCACTCTCCCTCAAGTCTCTTAACTCTCTTTGAAATCCTTCCATTTTCTTATCTATTAGTTCTAGTTTAGTGATGGCAGCATCCACACGATTGTCGGCCCTTTGTTGCTTTCCTGCAAGTTCTACCAATAGGTTGGTTAGAGTTGCATTGCTCATAGCTTCAGTTTGGTGTTCTGGTCCTATTGGTTCTTCTATGTTTTGGTTAGATGTATTCATTGTGGGACTGGGTGATCTAATTGGATTTTCTTGCATTTGATTTTTCATGTTATTTCTTTTGCGCTGTGTTCTGCCCATGATAGTGTATGGGCAGATAGGTGGGCGTATCAGCCTGGGCTCAAGAACAATGGGAATCTTATGCAGCCTGGGGGCATTGCCAAGAAGCCTGGGCTTTGGCTGTCACTTGCCAAAGCCGCCTATCTACTGCCTGGCAGGGGCGCCGAAGTTGCCTGAGTTCTCAAGCAGTAATGTGCCAAAGCTGCCTGCGTTCGAACTAGGAGTGGCACTGAGTCACCAAGCACTGATGCCGCCCGAACTCTGGCTGGGCACGCTGTGAACCGGAAACAGTCTGCGCTCCCCTGCCACAGGACAATTGTGGATGGCCGCGTGGCAGACAGATAGGAGATGGGACCTGACCTGGTGCAAGAAAGAGACACAGTCTGAGCTTGCGTGGCACCTGCTGTGGGACTGTGCTTGCTCAGTAAGTGGGCGAGTGGACGAGAGTGCGGAGCAGTCTAAGCTTCCGCACGCAGGGAACAATCTCACTTGCCAAAGCCGCCTATCTACTACCTGGCAGGGGCGCCAATGTTGCCTGAGTTCTCAAGCGGTAATGTGCCACATCTGCCTGCATTCGAGCTAGGAGTGGCACTGAGGCACCAAGCACTGAAGCCACCCAAACTTTGGCTGGGAACGCTGGGAAGTGGAAGCAGTCTGTGCTCCCCCGCCACAGGACAATGGCATCCCGCCGGTGCGGCAGGCAGGTAGGGGGTGGCACCTGAGCTGACGCAAGCGAGAGATACAGTCTGAGCTTGTGGGGCAGCTGCTGTGGGACTGGGCACACTCAGTAAGTGGGCGAGTGGATGAGGGTGCGGAGCAGTCTAAGCTTCCGCACGCAGGGAACAATCTCACTTGCCAAAGCCGCCTATCTACTACCTGGCAGGGGCACCAAAGTTGCCTGAGTTCTCAAGCAGTAATGTGCCACAGCTGCCTGCATTCGAGCTAGGAGTGGCACTGAGGCACCAAGCACTGAAGCCGCCCTAACTTTGGCTGGGAACGCTGGGAACCGGAAGCAGTCTGCGCTCCCCTGCCACAGGACAATGGCGGCCCACCGGTGCGGCAGGCAGGTAGGGGGTGGCACCTGAGCTGACGCAAGGGAGAGATACAGTCTGAGCTTATGGGGCAGCTACTGTGGGACTGGGCACACTCAGTAAGTGGGCAAGTGGACAAGGGTGCGGAGCAGTCTAAGCTTCCGCGCGCAGGGAACGATCGGCGCGCAGGTGGCAGCTGTGCGGGCTGTGGAGCAGCAGCAGCGGCAGGGGTGGAGCTGTGAACACGGCAGTTATTTGGGACGAGGGGTGCCTACCCGCCCTGCAAGGGGATCAGCGATTCCCTGTTCCCCCACCTCTGTGCCCTCCCAGATTTCTCTCCCCTAAAAGCCACTATATACCCTTAATATCTTGCCTTTCTCTCCCCAGGATTTGCAGTGCAGCTAGGCGGTCGCCATCTTGGCCGGAAAATCTGAACACATACTTTTAAAACAAAAAACATAGTGAAGCCAGGCATGGTTGACCTGTATCCCCAATGAAGACTGCCTCTTCAAAAACCTTTAAGTTTGGATTCACATGGCAGAAATGTGTTCAATAAAGTGAAAGGAGGTCTATTACTTAACCATTAAGTAATTTTAATTGTTTAATTAAAACTTTGATTAAGGGCTGGAGAGATGGATTAGCAGTTAAGGTGCTTGTCTACAAAGCCTAGGGACCCAGATTCAATTCCCCAGTACCACGTAAAGCACAGGTGGAGCATGTATCTGGATTTTGTTTGCAGGGGCTGAGGCCCTGGTGCACACATTCCACCTCTGTCCATCTGTCTCTTTCTCTCTGTTTCCCAAATAAATAAAACTATTTTTTAAAACTTTGATTAGGATGAAAATTATTTACATCTTGGGTTATGATATAATGCTTTCATACCTATACAGATTGAATATTAGTGTCATCCTAATATAATCACTTTAAGCACATATAACTTCTTTCTGATGAGACTTTCAAAGTCTTACATGTATGATGTAATACAAAGATGCAATTGCTAGAAATGGGGAATTTTTTTGATTTTCCATTGGCAGCCAGTGTGCATTTTCATTAAAGAATATAAAATATTTAAGAGGACTGAAGAGGTATCCCAGAAGTCCAAGGAAGAAGGTACTGATGGTCAATACCAGGGTAACTCACAGTTGATTTTAAAATATAGCTCACTGCCTGTGGTGATAGGGCAATAGAGAATCCTTCTCTTCTAATTTACAAACCACACAGAGGGTTCTCTTTAAAGAACTCTATGGGAAACCAGAGAAGGAAAGGATCAATGACAGCTATACATTTTAAACGATGGTGACGATGGAGAATTGGTAGCTGATGGTCAAATGTAATCTCTTTTTGCCAACCAACCATTGTCAATTAGGCCTTGGAATACACTAGAAATTGCTTCATAGATGATATCAGGATTATTTAATGGCCATGTGATGAATAATTATGAAATACATTAAATGAATATGTATAAGCATCATTTGACACACAAGTCAAATACATACTCACCTAAACAACCTCCTCACACAGTGGAATGTGATACTTGTTCTTATTAGTAGATAAACAATCTTTATAAAAATACTTAAACATTAAAAAAATTCATGGTATAAAAACTCATAAATTTAAAATTTATTTTTATTAAATTGAAGGTGTTAAAGTATAAGTTTTCTCAATAGTATGATCTTATCACTTGAAAATATAATGGAATAATGGTTTTTAGTAACTTGGGGAATTATCAGGACAAAATAAAAGTGGTTCTCTTTTGTCTCATTTTTTCATTGTTTTTTAATTTTTTTAATTTTTACTTATTTTTTATTTATTTAATTTATTTTTTATTTATTTTAATAATTAGTTTTGTACTCAGCGAATACAGTCAATTTGGTACCATTATTAGCCTCATCCGTTACCTAATCCTTCCCCTTGGCCCCTCCTTGTTGAAGTATATGGGTCATATATTCTGGAGTTAGCCCACAGTTATGGGTAGGAGAAATGTCTGCATATCATGACCCAACATGTGGCTCTGACATTCTTTCTGCCCCCTCTTCCACAAAATTTCCCTGAGCCAGGTTGGGTTCATTTTTGGTCTGCTTCAGTGATGAGGTGTCGGGGGCCTCTGGGTCTCTGGATCTCTGATTTGGTAGGAGTTGATTTTTCTCTGTGTTGATCTCCTTCACACTTGTGCTGGTACCCGGTTCACCAAGAAACAGCAATATACGTTCAAGTTGGTTCAGAAGCTTCTTGTCCAGGTGACTTGCCAAAGATATACACACACATGTTTCTATGTTGGTTTGCTTTCCCAGGTTTCAATGCTCTGCGTTCACTTTAGAGTGGCTTGTCATTTTCTAAGGGCCTTCCATCCCATTCTCAAACTTTTGTGAGCATGGATTTTAGTTCATCTTTAGGGCCATTTCTTTACAAAACCTTCAATGATTCTAAAAGAAGAAACATGTACCAAAAGAATGAATTCCTTTCACTGTTTGGTTGCTAAGTGTAGCCACTGTAAACTTCATTATTTTGTACTTTCCACATGGTTTTGTTTCCCATTCATTCATTTTCAGTTGTAATTGTAATCTACAATTGATTATAGACCACCATATTGACTGAGAGAGGGAATGAAAGTTTGTTAGTTTGGAGGCTTCTGAACTCTCAATGACAATCTGCCAAAGAGTTGCACTCATGGTGCTAATAGTGGTTTGAATTACTGAGTTTCAGTAAGTTTGGGTTCATCATAGCATTTTGTAGACGTGGCAAATACAACCAAAGTCAATATCATTTAGGCATCAAATGTGAGTACTTTGAACTTCATTGTTTGGTACTTTCCAGCACAACAACTTCTTTTGTAAATCCCTTCATTTCAGTTGTAATTCATAAGGTAGGTCACCTATTAGTCTTATACAACATCATAGTACACAGTAGGAATATAGGTTTTTGTGTTTAGGTGTTTCTTGATATCGGATGGGAGTCTACCAAAGTACCACACGCATGTGATTCCAATACTAAGCTGAAACACCTAGGTTCATTGAAGTACCTGAGTTTTTAGAACTAATTGACATTTCGTAAAGAATGGCCATACTATCTTCCCTATGATTTGTTAGAACCGATTGTGGTACAGCATCACTATGACACAAACTCAGTAGGTCTTTTTTGCTTGAAACCTTCATGAATTTAAACACAGTAAACATGAACCAAAGGAGCAGTACCTTTCACTGTTTTATCATTAAGTGTAACTGCTTTAAACTTTATTAATTTGTACATTCTAACCTGATATGTTAGTTTGCAAGCTGATCTAAGTTTTAATTCTCAACGTTAGGTATAACAATGATTGTCAAATACCATATTGTGTGAGGGAGTGATGTCAGTTTTTCTGTTTAGATGCCTCCTAAATCCTGATGAGCCTTTTCCAAAGAACTGCACTCATGTGTTTGTAATTTCAGCTGGAATTCCTACGTTTGGAGGTATTTTTTTGTGAGTGACTTCCATCCCATTCTCACAATCATTTGTAAATATTGATTGTAGTTCATCTTCAGCACGAAACAAATAAAGTCGGTCTTTTGTTTGAAATCTCCATTAGTTTGAACAGAGCAGACATGTGCCAAATGAATGAGCTCCTTTTCATATTTTGTCTATGAGAGCAAAGTCTTTCAATGTCCTTTGCAACACAACGTGTTTGTTTGCAAGTTCGTTCATTTTCAGTTGTAATTTGCTACATTAAGTAACACAATGATTGTAGAACACCATGCTGCCAGAGAGAGGGATTATAAATTTGTTAGTTGAGAGGCCTCTTAGCTCTTAGCCAAAGAAATGTACTCCCCTGTGTTTCTAGTATTGGTTTGAGTTACCAAATATGATGATATACTTCGGTTCCCCTCAGAGCTGGTTCTACTTTTCTAAGTAACTACCATCCTGAGGAGCATATTCCATAACTTTTGTAAACATAGATTATAGGTCATCCTCACTATGAAACAAAATCAGTAGTTCTTTTTTCTTCGAAATCCATTAATTTCAACAAAACGACCATGCACTAAAGGAATGACATCCTTTCAATGTTTTGTCTTTGACTCTAGTCCATTAGAACTACAATGGTTTGTTCTTTTGTAATATGACATGTTAGTTTGCCAATAACATAAACTTTGTAGAACGCCACAGTTTTTGACACAAGTAATGTGACATTTATTGTTGGTTTAGATGCTTCTTTAAGGGTCGATGTGACTTTGCCAAAGATATGCACTCCTGTGTTTCCAGTAATGGGTTGAATCTACTTCTATTCAGTTAGACCTGTCATGTTATAAGTAACTTCCATCCCATATCCTCCAGCTTTTGTAAACATCAATTGTAGTACATCTTCAGTATGAAGTGAACACAGCAGGTCTTTTCATTCAAAATCTTCATTGACTTGACCAGAACAAACATGCCCCAAAGGTATGAGTTTCTTCCAATGTTTTCTTTTTGACACTAGTCCATTGGAACTTCATTGTTTTGTCTTTCTCAACATGTCATGTTAGTTTTCAAGTTCATTTAACTACAGATAGGTAAGAAAATGAATGTAGAACACCATAGTGTTTGACCCAAGCAATATATGTTCAAGTTGGTTTCTTTTTGACACTAGTCCATTGGAACTTCATTGCTTTCTCATGTCTTTCTCATGTCTTTCTCATGTCTTTCTCAACACGTCATGTTAGTTTGCAAGTTCATTTAACTACAGATAGGTAAGAAAATGAATGTAGAACATCATAGTGTTTGACCCAAGCAATACATATTTAAGTTGGTTCAGAAGCTTCTTGTCTAGGAGACTTGCCAATGTTATACACACATGTGTTTCTAACATTGGTTTGAGTTCCCAGGTTTTGATGCTCTATAAGTGTTCACTTTAGAGCAGCTTGTCATTTTATAAGTACCTTCCATCCTATTCTCAACCTTTTGTGAACATCGATTGTAATTCATCTTTAGGGCCATTTCTTTACAAAATCTTCAATGATTCTAAAAGAAGAAAAATGCACCAAATGAACAAATTCCTCTCACTATATGGTTGTTCAGTGTAGCCACTGTAAACTTCATGTTTTGTACTTTCAATTGTTTTGTTTTTTTTTCCCCATTCATTCATTTTTAGTTTACTTGTAAACTATAATGATTGTAGACCACCATATTGACTGACAGAGGGAATGAAAGTTTGTTAGTTTGGATGCTTCTGAACTCTCAGTGACAATCTGCCAAAGAGCTGCACTCGCGTTGCCGATTAGTGGTTTGAACTACTGAGTTTCAGTAAGTTTGGGTTCACTGTAGCATTTTGTAGACATAATAAACACAACCAAAATGAATAACTCCAGTTATATACATTGGGTGATATACATTCTAACCCTGACAGAGGGAATGTAAGTTTGTTAGTTTAGAGGTGTCTTAGCGCTCAGCCAAAGAAATGCACTCCCATGTGTTCTGGTATTGGTTTGAGTTACCAAATATGATGATATACTTCGGTTCCCCTCAGAGCTGGTTCTACTTTTCTAAGTAACTACCATCCTGAGGAGCATATTCCATAACTTTTGTAAACATAGATTATAGGTCATCCTCACTATGAAACAAAATCAGTAGTTCTTTTTTCTTCGAAATCCATTAATTTCAACAAAACGACCATGCACTAAAGGAATGACATCCTTTCAATGTTTTGTCTTTGACTCTAGTCCATTAGAACTACAATGGTTTGTTCTTTTGTAATATGACATGTTAGTTTGCCAATAACCATAAACTTTGTAGAACGCCCACAGTTTTTGACACAAGTAATGTGACATTTATTGTTGGTTTAGATGCTTCTTTAAGGGTCGATGTGACTTTGCAAAGATATGCACTCCTGTGTTTCCAGTAATGGGTTGAATCTACTTCTATTCAGTTAGACCTGTCATGTTATAAGTAACTTCCATCCCATATCCTCCAGCTTTTGTAAACATCAATTGTAGTACATCTTCAGTATGAAGTGAACACAGCAGGTCTTTTCATTCAAAATCTTCATTGACTTGACCAGAACAAACATGCCCCAAAGGTATGAGTTTCTTCCAATGTTTTCTTTTTGACACTAGTCCATTGGAACTTCATTGTTTTGTCTTTCTCAACATGTCATGTTAGTTTTCAAGTTCATTTAACTACAGATAGGTAAGAAAATGAATGTAGAACACCATAGTGTTTGACCCAAGCAATATATGTTCAAGTTGGTTTCTTTTTGACACTAGTCCATTGGAACTTCATTGCTTTCTCATGTCTTTCTCATGTCTTTCTCATGTCTTTCTCAACACGTCATGTTAGTTTGCAAGTTCATTTAACTACAGATAGGTAAGAAAATGAATGTAGAACATCATAGTGTTTGACCCAAGCAATACATATTTAAGTTGGTTCAGAAGCTTCTTGTCTAGGAGACTTGCCAATGTTATACACACATGTGTTTCTAACATTGGTTTGAGTTCCCAGGTTTTGATGCTCTATAAGTGTTCACTTTAGAGCAGCTTGTCATTTTATAAGTACCTTCCATCCTATTCTCAACCTTTTGTGAACATCGATTGTAATTCATCTTTAGGGCCATTTCTTTACAAAATCTTCAATGATTCTAAAAGAAGAAAAATGCACCAAATGAACAAATTCCTCTCACTATATGGTTGTTCAGTGTAGCCACTGTAAACTTCATGTTTTGTACTTTCCACATTGTTTTTTTTCCCCATTCATTCATTTTTAGTTTTAATTGTAAACTATAATGATTGTAGACCACCATATTGACTGACAGAGGGAATGAAAGTTTGTTAGTTTGGATGCTTCTGAACTCTCAGTGACAATCTGCCAAAGAGCTGCACTCGCGTTGCCAGTAGTGGTTTGAACTACTGAGTTTCAGTAAGTTTGGGTTCACTGTAGCATTTTGTAGACATAATAAACACAACCAAAATGAATAACTCCAGTTATATACATTGGGTGATATACATTCTAACCCTGACAGAGGGAATGTATGTTTGTTAGTTTAGAGGTGTCTTAGCGCTCAGCCAAAGAAATGCACTCCCATGTGTTCTGGTATTGGTTTGAGTTACCAAGATTCGACGATATAGTTGGGTTCACCTGAGAGCTGATTCTCCTTTTCTAAGTAACTACCATCCTGAGGAGTATATTCCCTAACTTTTGTAAACATAGATTGTAGGTCATCCTCACTTTGAAACAAAATCAGTAGTTCTTTTTCTTCGAAATCTTCATTAATTTCAACAGAGCAACCATGCACTAAAGGAATGACATCCTTTCAATGTTCTGTCTTTGAGTCTAGTCTACTGGAACTTCAATGATTTGTTCTTTTGCAATATGACGTGTTAGTTTGCCAGTAACGTAAACTTTGTAGAATGCCAGATTTTGACACAAGTAATGAGACATTCATTTTTGGTTTAGATGCTTCTTCAAGGGTTGATGTGACTTTGCCGAAGATATGCACTCCTGTGTTTCCAGTAATGGGTTGAATCTACTTGTTCGGTTAGACCTGTTATTTTGTGAGTCACTTCTATCCCATATCCTCAGGCTTTTGTAAACATCAATAGTACATTGTAGTACATCTTCAGTATGAAGAAAACTCAGGAGGTCTTTTCATTCGAAATCTTCATTGACTTGAACAGAGCACACAAGCCCCAAAGGAATGAGTTCCTTTCACTGTTTCCTGTTTGACACTAGTCCGTTGTTTTGTCCTTCCCAACACCTCGTGTTAGTTTGCAAGTTCTCTTAACTACAGTTAGGTAAGAAAATGAATGTAGAATACCATAGTGTTTGACCCAAGCAATACACATTCAAGTTGTTTCAGAAGCTTCTTGTCCAGGTGACTTGCCAAAGATATACACAAGTGTTTATAATGCTGGTTTGACTTCCAAGGATATGATGTTCTATCTGTGTTCACTTTAAAGTGGTTTATCATTTTATAAGTACATTCCATCCCGTTTTCAGACTTTTGTGAACATTGATTGTAGTTCATCTTTAGGGCCATTTCTTTACAAAGTCTTCAATGATTCTAAAAGAAGAAACAGTCACCAAAGGAATTAATTCCTTTCACTGTTTGGCCGTTGAGTGTAGCCACTGTAAACTTCATTGTTTTGTACTTTCCACATTGTTTTCTTGGTTCATTCATTAATTGATTTTTCAGTTGTAATTTTAATCTACAATGATTGTAGACCACCATATTGACTGACACCCCTATGCAAGATTTGTAATATGAGTTTCAATTTTCGACATTGGATCATGTGTGTGGATTCACTTTAGAGCTCCTTGTTATTGTCTAAAGGCACTCAATTCTCAATACTCTCAAACTTTGGCCAAAAGTGACTGCAATTCATCATTAATATAAACCAATGTCAGGAAGCATTTTCTGCAGAATGATTAACTTATGCAAACTAAGCAGATGCATTCCAATTGGATGAGTTTATTTCACCAAATGCATGAACAGTGTAACAAATTTAAACCTCATTGTTGTGTTCTATCTAACACGTCTTAATGTGAGATTTTATTTCTTTTCAGTTTCAAAATTCTCAGTTAATTAACACAATGACTACAGAACAGCATATTGTATGAAATAAGTAATGTAAGTTTGTTTGTTTCAATGAGTCCTAACAGGGTAGCAGATGAGAAAATGAAAGTTAAGTAATATGAGTTAGAATGACCCACATTCCAATATAGATTTGGATACATAGTTTGATAATATCTTTGGATTCATTTCAGAGATTGTTGTTACTGGGGAGATAAGCCATTCCATTCCACTATCTCAAATGACAATCGTTTTGTAACACGAACATTTGAAAATACTGGAATGGAATGGTTTCATACAAAACTGTAATTTATTTTTAATGTAAACCAACATGTCCAAAGTTTTAACTTAGAAATATTCATTTATGGAAACTAGGCAAATGCATATAAATTGGAAGAGATTCTTTCTACGATTGGGCAATGAGTGTAACTTCTTTGAGTTTGATGAATTGGACCCTGTAACACAATGTTCTAACGTGTAAGTTCAATTCATTTTGCTTGTAATTTGTTCCTCTAAGTACATTGGTGATTACAGAACACAATATTGTTAAATAAGTAATTCAATTTTATTTTGTTTGGTACATCTTAGTCTACAAAACTCTAACATCAAAGCCCACTCATGTGTCTTATGCCTTTCATTGACCTGCATTCAATCATGTAATTTGGTTCACATTAGAACTGGTAGTTATTGTGTAATTAAATACCATTCGTATATTCCCAATCTTTGGCAAAAAGTAACATAAGGATTGTAGAACACACTAGTATGTGAAATATATAATGTAAGTTTGTTTCCATATGTTTCTTCACTGTCCAATACACTGATGCAAGAATTGTAATATGATTTTCAATTTCCTACATTTAATCATGAGTTTGGATTCACTTTAGACCTCATTGTTGTAGTCTAATGACACTCCATTCCAATATTCTCAAACTTTGGCCAAAATTGCCTGTATTTTGTCTCTAATATAAATAATGTCAGGAAGCATTTTTGCAGAAAGATTGATTCATTTATGGAAACTAAGCAGATGTATATGAATTGGATGAGTTTATTTCACCAATTGTATGAAGCGTGTAACAAACTTGAACCTCATTGTTTTGTACTATGTAACACACTGTCTTAGTGTGGAATTTCATTTAATTTCAGTTTCAATTTGGTAAGTTAATTAACACAATGATTGCAGAACAGCATATCGTGTGAAATAATAATATGTTTCATTCTTTTGGTGGGTTCTAACAGGGTAGCACACTAGAAATTGAAAGTTTTGTAACATGAGTTCAAATGACCCACCTTCTTTCTAATATGAATTTGGATATATAGGTTGATCATATCTTTGGATTCACTCCAGAGATAGTTGTTATTGTGGAGCTAAACCATTCCATACCACTATCTCAAAAACAATCTTTCTTTTTATTACCAAACTTTCAGAGTACTGGAATGAAATGGTTTTGCAAATGAAGGTAGTTCATTTTTAATGTAAACCAATACGTCCAAGGTTTTCCTTACAAATATTCACTTATAGAAACCAGGCAAATGCACATGAGTTGGAAGAGTTTCATTCACAGATTGGACAATGAGTGTAACTTCTTTGACTTCATTGTATTGTACTGTCTAACACAATGTCTTAGTGTGTAAGTTCAAATAATTTTGCTTGTAATTTGCTCCTCTAAGTACATTAATGATTACAGAACACAATATTTTGAAATAACTAATGCAAGTTGGTTTTGTTCAGTGTGCCTTAGTCTACAAAACTCTGACATCAAAGTCCACTCATGTGTCTAATGACTTTCATTACCTACGTTCCATTATGTAATTGGATTCACATTAGAACTAGTAGTAATAGTGTAATTAAATAGCATTTTTATATTCTCAAGCTTTGACAAAAAGTAATGTGATCGCAGAACACCCTGCTCTTGGAAATATATAATGTAAGTATGTTTATTTACATTAGCTTCTAGAGTGTCCAACACCCTGATGCAAGAATTGTTATATGAGTTTCAATGTCCTACACTGAAACTTGAGTTTGGATTCATGTTGGAGCTCGTTGTTACTGTCTAATGACACTCCATTCCAGGATTGTCAAACTTTGTCCAAAAGTGACTGTAGTTGATCTTTCATATAAAACAATGTCAGTAAGCATTTTCTGCAGAAAGATTAATTTATGGAAACTAAGCAGATGTGTATGAATTGGATGAGTTTATTTCACCAATTATATGAAGAGTGTAACAAACTTGAACCTCATTGTTTTGTACTATGTAACACACTGTCTTAGTGTGGGATTTCATTTCATTTCGGTTTCAATTTGCTCAGTTAATTAACACAATGATTGCATAACAGGATATTCTGTGAAATAAGTAATGTAAGTTTGGTTCTTTCAGTGGGTCCTAACAGGGTAGCACACTAGAAATTGAAAGTTTTGTAATATGAGTTCAAATAACCCACCTTCTACTAATATGGATTTGGATACATAGGTTGATCATAGCTTTGTATTCACTTCAGAGATAGTTGTTATTCTGGAAATAAACCATTCCATTCTATTATCTAAAACAACAATCTTTATTTTTAGCACCGAAGTTAGAGAATACTGGAATGGAATGGTTTTGTAAAATAGTGTAGTTCATTTTTAACATAAATCAACATGTCCAAGGTTTTTCCTTAGAAATATTCCTTTATGGAAACCAGGCAAATGAATATGAATTGCAGATTGGACAAGTAGTGTATAACGTCCTTTTTTTTTTTTTTTTTTGAGGTAGGGTCTCGCTCTAGCCCAGGCTGACCTGGAATTCATTGTGAAGTCTCAGGGTGGCCTCGAATTCACGGCAATCCTCCTACCTCTGCCTCCCAAGTGCTGGGATTAAAGGCGGGCACCAGCATGCCCGGCTGTGTATAACTTCTTTGAGCTCATTGTATTGTACTGTCTAACCCAATGTCTTAGCATGTAAGTTAAATTCATTTTGCTTGTAATTTGCTCCTCTATGTACTGATGGTTACAGAACACAATATTGTCTGAAATAAGTAATGCAAGTTGGTTTTGTTTGGTGCATCTTAGTCTACAAAACTCTGACATCAAAGTCCACTCATGTGTCTTTGCCTTTCATTTACCTGCACTTGATCATGTAATTGGATTCACATTAGAACTGGTAGTTATTGTATAATTAAATACCATTCATTTATTCTCAATCTTTGGCAAAAGATAACATAATGATTGCAGAACACCATAGTGTTTGAAATATATAATGTAAGTTTGTTTCCATGTGTCTCTACAGAGTCCAACACCCTGATGCAAGAATTGTAGTATGACTTTCAACTTCCTATATCCGAACCTGAATTTGGATTCACTTTAGAGCTCATTCTTATTGTCTAATGACACTCTATTCCAAAATTCCCAAACTTTGGCCAAATTGGCTGTAGTTTGTCTCTAATATAAACCAATGTCAGGAAGCATTTTCCACAGAAAGATTCATTTATGGAAACTGAGCAGATGTGTACAAATTGGTTGACTTTATTTCATAGGTTGTATGAAGAGTGTAACAAACTTAAACCTCCTTGTTTCATACTATGTAACACTACGTCTTAGTGTGTGATTACATTTCATTTCTGTTTCCATTTGGTAGGTTAATTAACACAATGATTGCAGAACAGGTTGTTTCGACACGTCCTAATCAGGTAGCACACCAGAAATTGAAAGTTTTGTAATATGAGTCCCAGTAACCATCATTCCAATATGTATCTGGGTATATAGTTTGATCATATCTTTGGATTAACTTCAGAGATAGGTGTTGTTGTGGAATTAAACCACTCCATTCCATGATCTCAAAGAACCATGTTTCTTTTTCATCCCTATGTTTGAAAATACTGGAATGGAGAGGTTTCAAAATGAGTGTAGTTGGTTTTTATTTATTTATTTATTTATGTTTTTTTTTTCAAGGTAGGGTCTCACTCTAGCCCAGGCTGACCTGGAATTCACTATGGAGTCTCAGGGTGGCCTTGAACTCACGGTGATCCTCTTACCTCTGCCTCCCAAGTGCTAGGATTAAAAGCGTGCGCCACCACGCCTGGCAGTAGTTGGTTTTTAATGTAAACCAACATGTCCAAGGTTTTTCCTTAGAAATATTCAGTTATGGAAACCAGACAAATGCATATGAATTGGACAATATTCTTTCACAGATTGTACAATGACTGTAATTTTTTTGACCTCATATTGATCTGTTTAACACGATGTCTTAGCACGTAAGTTCTATTCATTTTGCTTGTAATTTGCTCCTCTATGTACACTGATGATTAGAGAGCACAATATTGTCTCTAATAAGTAATGCAAGTTGGTTTTGTTCAGTGCATCTTAGTCTAAAAAACTCTGACAAAAAGTCCACTCATGTGTCTTATGCCTTTCATTTACCTGCGTTTGATCATGTAATTGGATTCACATTACAACTGGAAGTTATTGTGTAATTTAATACCATTCATATATTATCAATCTTTGGCAAAAGTAGCATAATGATTGCAGAACACCCTAGTGTTTGAAATATATAATGTAAGTCTGTTTGTTTCCATACGTCTCTACAGTGTCCAACACCCTGATGCAAGTATTGTAATATGAGTTTCAATTTCCTTCGTTCAATCAAGAGTTTGGATTCATGTTAGACCATTTTGTTACGTTCTAATGACACTCCATTCCAATATTCTCACACTTTGTCCAAAAGTGACAGTAGTTCATCTCTAATATCAACCAATATCAGGAAGCATTTTCAGCAGAAAGATTCATTTATGGAAACTAAGCAGATGCCTATGAATTGGTTGAGTTTATTTCATAGATTTTAAGAGTGTAACAAACTTGAACCTCCTTGTTTTGAACTATGTAACATGACGTCTTAATGTGTGATTACATTTCATTTCAGTCTCCATTTGGTATGTCAATTAACACAATGATTGCAGGACAGCTTTATTTTCCATTCCTCCTAACCGGTTAGCACACCAGAAATTGAAGGTTTTGTAATATGAGTTCCAATGACCATTATTCCAATATATTTGGGTTTGATCATATCTTTGATTCACTTCAGAGATAGGTGTTATTGTGGAATTAAACCACTCCATTTCACTATCTCAAAGAACCATGTTTCTTTTTTATACCTACATTTGAGAATACTGGAATGGAGAGGTTTCAAAATGAGTGTAGTTGTTTTTTAACATAAACCAACATGTCCAAGATTTTTCCTTAGAAATATTCCTCTCTGGAAACCAGGCAAATGCATATGAATTGGAGGAGATTCTTTTGCAGATTGGACACTGAGTGTAATTTTTTGACCTCATCATATTGAACTGTCTAACACGATATCTTAGAGTGTAAGTTCTATTCATTTTGCCTGTAATTTGCTCCTATAGGTACACTGATGATTACAGAACACAATATTGCCTCAAATAAGTAATGCCAGTTGGTTTTGTTCCATGCATCTTAGTCTACAAAACTCTGACATCAAAGACCACTCATGTGTCTTATGCCTTTCATTTACCTGTGTTCGATCATGTAATTGGATTAACATTAGAACTGGTAGTTATTGTGTAAATAAATAGCATTTGTACATTCTCAATCTTTGTCAAAAAGTAACATAGTGATTACAGAACACCCTAGTGTTTGAAATATATAATGTAAGTTTTTTTGTTTCCATGTGTCTCTGCAGTATCCAACACCTTGATGCAAGAATTGTGATATGACTTTCAATTTCCCACAATTGATCATGAGTTTGGATTCACTTTAGAGATCATTGTTATAGTCTCATACCACTCCATTCCAATATTCTCAAACTTTGGCCAAAAGTGACAGTAGTTCGTTTCTAATATAAACCAATGTCAGGAAGCATTTTCTGCAGAAAGATTCATTTATGGAAATTAAGCTGATGCATATGAATTCTTTGAGCTTATTTCACAGTTTGTATGAAGAGTGTAGCAAAATTGGACCTCGTTGTTTAGTAGTATGTAACATGCTGTCTTAGTGTGCGATGTCATTTCACTGCACTTTCAATTTGGTAAGTTAATTAACACAATGATTGCAGAACAGCATATTGTATGAAATAAGTAAGGTAAATTTCTTTGTTTCTATTTGTCCTAACAGGGTAAGAAAATAGAAACTGGAAGCTTTGTAATATGAGTTCGAATGACTGAAATTCATATACGGATTTGAATACACAGTTTGATCATATATGTGCATTCAATTGAGAGACAGTACTGTGGAAGTAAACCATTCCATCCACTATCTCAAACAACCACCTTCTTTTTTAATACCTACATTTGAGAATACTGGAATGTAATGGCTAAGTAAACAAGTGTAGTTCATATTTAACCTAAACCAACATGTAGAAGGTTTTTCTAATAAATATTCCTTTGTGGAAAGCAGTCAAATGCATATGAATTGCAAGAGATTCTATTGCAGATTGGACAAGTAGTGTATAACTTCTTTGAGCTCATTGTATTGTACTGTCTAACCCAATGTCTTAGCATGTAAGTTAACTTAATTTTGCTTGTAATTTGCTCCTCTAAGTACACTGATGATTACAGAACACAATATTGTGTAAAACAAGTAATACAAGTTGGTTTTGTTCAGTGCATCTTAGTCTAAAAAACTCTGACATCAAAGTCCACTCATGTGTCTTATGCCTTTCATTTACCTGTGTTAGATCATGTAATTGGATTCACATTAGAACTGGTAGTTATTGTGTAAATAAATACAATTCGCACATTCCCAATCTTTGGCAAAAAGTAACATAATGATTGCAGAACACCCTAGTGTTTGAAATATATAATGTAAGTTTGTTTGTTTGAATACATCTCTACAGTATACAACACCTTGATGCAAGAATTGTAATATGACTTTCAATTTCCTACAATTGATCATGAGTTTGGATTCACTTCAGAACTTGTTGTTGTCTAATGACACTCCATTCCAATATTCTCAAACTTTGGCCAAAACTGACTGTAGTAATTCGTTTCTAATATAAACCAATGTAAGGAAGCATTTTCCACAGAAAGATTCATTTATGGAAACTGAGCAGATATCTGCAAATTGGTTGAGTTGATGTCACAGATTGTAAAAACAGTGTAACAAACTTGAACCTCCTTTGTTTTTTACTATGTAACATGATATCTTAGTGTGGGATTACATTTCATATGGATTTCAATTTGGTATAATAATTAACACAATGATTGCAGAACAGCTTGTTTCAATACGTCCTAACCAGGTAGCACATTGAAAATTGAAAGTTTTGTAATATGAGTTCCAGTGACCAACATATCAATATAGATTTGGATATATATTTTGATCATAACATTGGGTTCACTTCAGAGAAAGGTGTTATTGTGGAATTACAACATTCCATTCCCCTATATCAAACAAGCACCCTTTTCTTTTTAATACGTACATTGGAGAATACAAGAAAGGAATGTTTTCAAAATGAGTGCAGATGGTTTTTAAAGTAAACCAACATTTCCAAGGTTTTTTCTTAGAAATATTCCTCTATGGAAACCAGGAAAATTCATATGAATTGGAAGAGGTTCTATTGAAGATTGCACAAGGAGTGTAACTTCTTTCATCTCATTGTATTGTACTCTCTAAGCCACTGTGTTAGCATGTAAGTTAAATTCATTTTCCTTGTAATTTGCTCCTCTAAGTACAGATGATTACAGAACATAACATTGTCTGAAATAAATAACGCAGGTTGGTTTTCTTTGCTGTGTATTAGTCTACCAATCTCTGATATCAGAGTCCACTCTTGTGACTTATGCCTTTCATTTACCTGTGTTCAATCATGCAAATGGATTCCCATTTGAACTGGTAGTTATTGTGTAAATAAACACCATTCGTACATATCAATCTTTGGCAAAAAATAACATAATGATTACATAACACTCTAGTGTTTGAAATATATAATGTATGTTTGTTGGTTTCCCTGTGTCTCTTTTGTGACAGTAGTTCACTTCTAATATAAACCAATATCAGGAAGCATTTTCTGCAGAAACATTCATTTATGGAAACTTAGCATATGCGTGCAAATTGCTGGAGTTTATTTCACAGGATGCATGAATAGTGTAACAAACTTGAACCTCAATGTGCACACTATATATTACGCTGTCTTTGTGTGCAATTTCATTTCATTGCCATTTCAATTTGGTAAGTTAATTTGCACAATGATTGCAGAACAACAGTATTTTGTGTAAAATAAATAAGGTAAGATTATTTGTTTTGTATCATCCTAACAATATAAGACAATATAAACTGAAAGCTTTGTAATATGAGTTCGAATTACACACATTCCAATATGGATTTGGATACATAGATTGATAGTATCATTGGATTCACTTCAGAGATAGTTGTTATTCTGGAAGTAAACAATTCCATTCCACTATCTCAAACAACCACATTTCTTTTTAATAACAACGTTTGGGAATACTGGACTTGAATGTTTTTATAACTGAGTGTAGTTCGTTTTTAACTTAAACCAATATATCCAAGGTTTTTGCAAGAATAATACGTTATGGAGAGCAGACAAACGCATATGAATTGTAAGAGATCCTTTCACAGATTGGACAAGGAGTGTAACTTCTTTGAGGTCATCGTATTGTACTGTCTAACCCACTGTCTTAGCATGTAAGTTAAATTTCTTTTGCTTGTTATTTGCTCCTCTAAGTACTGATGATTACAGAACACAATATTGAATGAAATAAGCAATGCGAGTTGGATTTGTTCACTACGTCTTAGTATATAAAACTCTGATATCAAAGTACACTCTGTATCTTATGCCTTTCATTTACCTGCGTTCGATCATGAAATTGGATTCCCATTTGAACTGATAGTTATTGTGTAAATAAATACCATTCATCCATTCTCAATCTTTGCAAAAAGTAACATAATGATTGAAGAACACTCTAGTGTTTGACATGTATAATTTAAGTATGTTTGTTTCCCTGTGTCTCTAGAGTGTCCAGCACCCTGAAGAAAGAATTTTAATATGACTTTGAATTTCCTACATTTGATCATGAGTTTGATGCAATTTAGAGCTCTTTGTTATATTCTCATGACACTCCAATACAATATTCTCAAACTTTGGCAAAAAGTGACAATAGTTCACTTCTAATATAGAACAATATCAGAAAGCATTTTCCCCAGAAAGATCCTTTTACAGAAACTAAGCAGATGCGTATGAATTGCTTGAATTTATTTCATAGGTTTTATGAGTAGTGTAACAAATTTGAACCTCATTATGTGCACTACGTAATATGCTGTCTTAGTGTGTGATTTCATTTCACTTGTTTCAACTTGGAAAGTGATTTTACAGAATGTTTAAAGAACAGGATTTTGTGTGAAATAAGTATTGTAAGTTTATTTGTCTTGATTGGTCCTAAAAGGGTAACACAAGAGAAACTGAAAGCTTTGAAATATGATTTCGAATGACACACATTCCAATGTGAATTTGGATACATAGTTTGATCATATCTTGGGACTCACTTCAGAGATACTTGTTATTCTGGAAGTAAAACATTCCATTCCACTATCTCAAACAACAAAGTTTCTTTTGAATACCTATGTTTGAGAATACTGGAATGGAATGCTTTCCTAAGTGTGTGTAGTTCATTTTGAATGTAAGCCAATGTGTCCAAGGCTTTTCCAAGAAATATTGCTTTATGGAAAGCAGGCAAATGCATATGAATTGCAAGAGATTCTTTTGCAGATTGGACAAGGAGTATAACTTCTTTGAGCTCGTTGTGTTGTACTGTCTAAACCACTGTGTTAGCGTGTAAGTTAAATTCCTTTTGTTGTAAGTTGCTCCTCTAAGTACTGATGATCACAGAACACAACATTGTCTGAAATAAGTAATACAAGTTGGTTTTGTTTGCTGCTTCTTTGTCTATCAAACTGTGACGTCAAAGTCCACTCATGTGTCATATGCCTTTCATTTACTGCATTCAATCATGCAATTGGATTCCCATTTGAACTGGTAGTTATTGGGTAAATAAATACCATTCGACCATTCTCAATCTTTGTTGAAAAGTAACATAATGTTTGCAGAACACCCTAGTGTTTGAAATATATAATGTAAGCTTGTTCATTTCCACGTATCTCTACAGTGTCCAATACCCTGATGCAAGAATTGTAATATGACTTTCAATTTTCTACATTCACTCATGAGTTTGGATTCACTTTACAGCTTGTTGTAATAGTCCTTTGACACTCCATTCCAATATTACCAAATTTTGGCCAAAAGGGCCAGGAGTAAGCTTCTAATATAAACTATAGTCAGGAAGCATTTTCTGCAGAAAGATTCTTTTACAGAAACTAAGCGGATGCGTACTAATGGCTTGAGTTTCTTCACAGGTTGAATTAATAGTGTAACAAACTTGAATGTAATTATGTGCACTATGTAATAAGCTGTCTTCATGTTTGATTTCATTTCGTTTTGGTTTCATTTTCATGAGTTATATTACAGAAGGATTGCAGAACAGGATTTTATGTGACATAAATTTGTTTTGATTTGTTGTAACAGGGTAGGACAATAGAAAAAAAAAGCTTTGTAATATGAGTTCAAATGACACACATTCCAGTATGGAATTGGATACATACTTTGACCATATCTTAGGATTCCCTTCAGAGATAGTTGTTATGCTGGAAGCAAACCATCCCACTCCACTATTTCAAACAAACACCTTTCTTTTTAATACCTACGTTTGAGAATATTGCAATGGCATGTTTTCCTAAGGAACTGTAGTTTGTATTTAATGTAAACAAACATGTCCAAGTTTTTCCAAGAAATATTACCTGATGGAAAGCAGGCAAATTCATATGAATTGCAAGAGATTCTTTCACAGATTGGACTAGGAGTGTAACTTTTTTGAGGTTATTGTATTTTACTAACTAATCCACTGTTGTAGCATGTAAGTTACATTCCTTTTGCTTGTAAGTTGCTCTTCTAAATACTGGTGATTACAGAACACAATATTGTATGAAATAAGTAATGCAGGTTGGTTTTGTTCATGGAATATTAGTCTACAAAACTCTGACATCAAGGTACACTCTTGTGGCATATGGCTTTCATTTACATGTGTTCGATCATGAAATTGGATTCCCATTTGAACTGATAGTTACTATGTAAACAAATACCATTCGTACATTCTCAAACTTTGATAAAAAGTAACATAATAATGGCCGAACACCCTAGTGTTTGAAATATATATTTTAACTTTGTTTGTTTCCATGTGTCTCTACAGTGTACTATGCCCTGATGCAAGAATTGAAATATAAGCTTCAATTTCTACATTCGATAATGAGTTTGGATTCACTTTAGAGCACGCTGTAATAGTCTATGGACACTCCATTCCAATATTCTCAAACTTTGTCCAAAAGTGATAGGAGTAAGATTCTAGTATTAACCAATGTCAGCAAGCATTTTCTTCAGAAAGATTCATTTATAGGAACTAAGCTGATGCATATGCATCACTTGATGTTCTTTCACAGGTTGAATGAATAGTGAAACAAACTGGAACCTCATTGTGAGCACTATGTAATACTCTGTCTTAGTGTGCAAATTCATTTCATATTGGTTTCAATTTCGTAAGTTATTTTACAGAATGATTGCTGAACAGGAGTTTTTGTGAAATAACAAGATAAGTTTGATTGTTTTGATTCGCTCTAACAGGGTAAGACAACAGACTCTTAAAGCTTTGTAACAGGAGTTCGAATGAAAAACATTCCGATATGTATTTAGATACTTAGTTGGATCATATCTTTGGATTCACTTCAGAGAGAGTTGTTATGTAGGAAGTAAACCATTCCATTCCACTATCTCAAACAACCATGTTTCTTTTGAATACTTACATTTAATACTGGAATGGGATGTTTTCCTAAGTGAGTGTAGTTCGTTTTTAATGTAAGACAATGTGTCCAAGGCTTTCCCAAGAAATAATACTTTATGGAAAGCAAACAAATGCATATGAATTGCAAGAGATTCTTTTGTAGATTGGACAAGGAGTGTAACTTCTTTGAGCTCATTTGTATTGTGCTGTTTAAACAACTGTGTTAGCGTATAAGCTAAATTCCTTTTGCTTCTCAGTTGCTCCTCTAAATACTGATGATTACAGAACACAATATTGTATGAAAGAAGTAATGCAGGTTGGTTTTGTTCACTGCATCTTAGTCTACAAAACTCTGACATTAAGGTACATTTTGTGGCTTATGCCTTTCATTTACCTGCATTTATCATGCAATTGGATTTCCATTTGAACTGGTAGTTATTGTGTAAATAGATACCATTTGTACATTCTCAATCTTTGGCAAAAAGTTACATGATTACTGAACACCGTAGGGTTTGAAATAAAAAATACAACTTTGTTTGGTTGCATGTGTCTCTACAGGGTACAATGCCCTGATGCAAGAATTGTAATATGACTTTCAGTTTGCAACATTTGATCGTTACTTTGAATTAAATTTAGAGCACAGAACGTTGTAATAGTCTCTGGACACTCCATTAGACATTCTCACACTTTAGCCAAAAGTAGAGGAGAAAGATACTAATATACACCAATGTCAGGAAGCATTTTCCCCAGAAATATTCATTTAAGGGAGCTACACTGATGTATATGAATTGCTTGAGGTTATTTCACAGGTTGAATGAACAGTGTAACACACTGGAATCTCATTGTGTGCACAATGTAATATGACTTTCAATTTAGTGTGCGACTTCATTTCATTTTGATTTCATTTTCATAAGTTATTTTACAGAATGATTGCAGAACAGGAGTTTGTGTGAAATAAGTAAGGTAAGTTTGTTTTGACTCGATCTAACAGGGTAAGACAAAAGAAACTGAAAGTTTTATAATAGGAGTTCGAATGAAACCCATTCCAAAATGGATTTGGATACATATTTTGATCATATCTTTGGATTCACTTCAGAGAGAGTTGTTATGTTGGAAGTAAACCATTCCATTCCACTATCTCAACCAACCCCATTTCTTTTTAATACCTATGTTGGAGAATACTGGGATGGGATGTTTCTGTAAGTCAGTGTAGTTCATTTTTAAGGTAAGCCGATGTGTCCAAGGTTTTTCCAAGAATTATTCCTTTATGGAAAGCAGGCAAATGCATACAAATCGCAAGATACTCTTTTGCAGATGACACAAGGAGTGTAACTTATTTGAGCTCACTGTATTGTACTGTCTAACCCACTGTTTTAGCATTTACATTAAATTTCTTTTGCTTGCAAGTTGCTCCTATAAAAAGTGATGATTACAGAACACAATTTTGTATGAAATAATAATGCAGGTTTGTTTTGTTCACTGCATCTTTGTCTACAAAACTCTGACATCCAGGTATACTCTTGTGGCTTATGCCTTTCATTTATCTGTGTTCTATTGTGCAATTGGATTCCCATTTGGACTGGCAGTTTTCGTGTAAATAAATTCCATTTGTACATTCCCAGTCTTTGGCAAAAAGTTACGTAATGATTGCTGAACACCATAGTGTTTGAAATATATAATGTAAGTTTGTGTGGTTCTATGTATCTCAGCAGGGAACAATACCCTGATGGAAGAATTTTAATATCACTTTCATTTTGCTACATTCAATCACTATTTTGGATTCACTTTAGAGCAGAGAGTGTTGTAATAGTCTCTGGACATTCCATTCCAATATTCTCAAACTTTAGCCAAAAGTGAGAGGTGTAAGCTTCTAAGATAAACCAATGTCTGGAAGCATTTTCCACAGAAAGATAAATTTATGGGGACTAAGCTGATGCTTATGCAATGCTTGAGGTTCTTTCACAGGTTGAATTAATAGTGTAACAACCTGCAAACTCATTGTGCACACTACGTAATACGCTGGCTTAGTGTGTGATTTCATTTCATTTTGGTTTCAATTTCATAAGTTATTTTACAGGATGATTGCAGAACAGGAGTTTGTGTGAAATAAGTAAGGTAAATTTGTTTGTTTTGATTTGCTCTAACAGGGTAAGACATCAGAAACGTAAAGCTTCGTAATAGGAATTCTAATGAAACACATTCCAATATGGATTTGGATAAATAGTTTGATCATGTTTGGATTCACTTCAGAGATAGTTGTTATGTTGGAAGTAAACCATTCTATTCCGCTATCTCAAACAACCACGTTTCTTTTTCATATCTACGTTTGAGAATACTGGATGAGCAAGTGTAGTTCATGTTTAACTTAAGCCAATATGTCCAAGGCTTTTCCAAGAAATATTACTTTATGGAAAGCACGCAAATGCATCTGAATCGCAAGAGATTCTTTCACAGATTGAGCAACAAGTGTAACTTCTTTGAGCTCATTGTATTGTACTGTCTAACCCATTGTGTTAACGTGTTCATTGAAATCCTTTTGTTGTAAGTTGCTCCACTAAATACTGATTATTGCAGAACAAAATATTGTATGAAATAAGTAATGCAGATTAGTTTTGTTCATTGCATCTTAGTGTACAAAACTCTGTCATCAAGATACACTCTTGTGGCTTATATCTTTCATTCTGCGTTCTATCATGAAATTGGATTCCCATTTGAACTGGTAGTTATTGTGTAAATAAATACCATTTTTACATTCTCAACCTTTGGCAAAAAGTTACGTAATGACTGATGACCACCCTAGTGTTTGAAATATATAATGTAACTTTGTTTCGTTCCATGTATCTCTACAGGGTAAAACACCTGGATGCAAGAATTGTAATATGACTTTCAATTTCCTACATCCGATCACTAGTGTGGATTCACTTTAGTGCAGAATGCATTGTAGTATTCTCTAGACACTCCATTCCACTATTCTCAAACTTTAGCCAAAAGCCAGAGGAGTAAGCTTCTAATATAAACCAATGTCAGGAAGCATTTTCTGCAGAAAGATTCATTTATGGGAACTAAGCTGATGCGTATGAATTGCTTGAGGTTCTTTCACAGGTTGAAGGAATAGTGAACAAACTGGAACCTCATTGTGTGCACTAATAGGCCATCTTAGGGCACGAATTCATTTCATTTTGGTTTCAATTTCGTAAGTTATTTTACAGAATGATTGCAGGACAGAATTTGTGTGAAATAAGTAAGGTAAGTGTGGTGGCTTGAATAGAATAGATGGCCCCTAATATATTCAGTTGTTTATTTGTTTGTAGTTTGCATCTTTAGCCACCTGGCTGGGGGCAGTGTCACTGGGTGGATCTTAAGGTGTGGTGGTGGTTTTCAGGTTTCAATCTAAAGATATGCAAACTGTGTCTAGCTGGAGTCCCTGAAGTGTGCTGTGGCTTTTGACCTTTAGGCTTGTACTTTTCTCTCTGTGTTTGGGCCTGTGAAGGCAGGCCAGCTTCTTCTGCCATTATGGAACTTCCCCTGGATCTGTAAGCTTCAATAAATATCCCTTCCTCCATAATTGTGCCTGGTCTGGAAGTTCATCTCAGCGAACCTGAAGCTGTCTGCTACAGAACTGGTACCAACGAGTGGGCTGAGATGTACCTGGCCATGTGGATGTTGATCTTTTGGAACCTTTGTTTTGGAGGAATAGGCATGGACTTGGTGCTTGCAACTGAAGATGTCTTCTGGAGTGGTAAGCCAAGTGTTATGGACTATTATGATGAGAGTTTGAGAATTCTAAGTGTAGACAATATTGAACTTTGAGGCTTGGCTTATGAGCTTTCTCAGGGGAAGGAAAGACTGCAGAGGACTTTGTTCGAACTGGACTACTGGCATAAGGGCTGGCTGTGTCCTGCTGCCCAGGCCCAGAGAGTTTGATCAAGGTTAAATTTGTAATGGACTAATGCGCTTGGCTAAAGATATTGGACTGAGAGATTTAATATTTTAAGGTGGAACACCTCAAGCAAGTTAAAATTACAGGCACTGAGACCGGTTTTAGGTTACTGAATCTGCTATTGTCAAACACACTAGCAATCTTAAGCAAGATGGTCCAATTGCTTTACCATGGAAAGGATGCCTGAGGAAAGACTATCATAGAAATGCAAACACTTTTTGAAAGAGTTGACTGGAGAAGGAACCTGCTTTTCAAGGTTATGATTTATTTTATCTGTTAATTAAGAATATGGCTGTGTCCTGCACACCCGGTATTGGTTTCAGAAGCATGAAAAATGCGAGTGGTGGTCATGAATTGCACACGGTACCAGGAGCTGCTGCTGAGATGTGGTATGAGGTGGGGGCTGATGCCCTGATAGGCTGAAAGAGCCTTTGGAAGATGGACCGTGGTTTGCATGAAGACCTGAAGATGTTTTGTATATACCAGGACAATGCAAGGGCTACCATAGAGTGCACTGTTGGCTTAAGATGGAAGTGTTCCCTGGCTACTCTACCCAGCTGGAGGGGCAGAATTGGAAAATCTGGAGACTGTCAGACCCTGGTTGTACTGAACTTGAACTGCAGAGGTTTGATGTTTGTTAGATGTTTGTTTGATGTTTGTTTGATGGTGGTTGAGTTTGCATTGCTTTAGTCTCTCCTTGCTATGCCTTATACCAGTTGAAAATATTTACTCTGTGCCTTTATATGTTAGGAATGTTTAACTTGTTTGATTTTACAAGTCTTAATATCTTAAATTGGTCAAGACTGTGGTGACCTTTGAAATTGAACTGAGAGTACAATTTAAATGTGTGATGGTTATAAATCTATTGGAGCTCAGGGGTAGAATGTGATGGTTTGAATACAATAGATGGCCCCCAATACATTCAGTTGTTTATTTGTTTGTAGTTTGCATCTGCTGCCACCTGGCTGGAGGCAGTGTCACTGGGTGGATGTTAAGGTGTGATGGTGGGTTTCAGATTTCAATTTAAAGGTATGCAAAGTGTGCCTAGCTGGAGTTCCTGAAGTGTTCTGTGTGGTTTTTGGCTTGTGCTTCTCTCTCTCTGCTTGGTCCTGTGAAGGCAGGCCAGCTTCTTCTGCCATTTGTGGAACTTTCACTGGATCTGTAAGCTTCATTAAATATCCCTTCCTCCATAACTGTGCCTGGTCTGGAAGTTCATCTCAGTGCACCTGAAGCTGTCTGCTACACATTCATTTTGGGCAGAGTGTGTTGTAATAGTCTCTGAAGAGTCCATTCCAATATTCTCAAACTTTAGCCGAAAGTGAGAGGAGTAAGCTTCTAATATAAGTGAATGTCAGAAAGCATCTTCCACAGAAATATTCCTTAATGGGAACTAAGCTGATGCATACGAATCACTTGAGTTTCTTTTACACATTAAAGGAAAAGTGTAACAAACAGGAACCTCATTGTGCACACTATGTATTATGCAGGCTTAGTCTGCGATTCCATTTCATTTTGGTTTTAATTTTGTAAGATATTTTACAGAATGATTGCAGAACAGGAGTTTGTGTCAATATAAGGAAGTGATTGTTTTGATTCACTGTAAACACAGAACTAAAAGCTTTGTAAAGGTGTTCAATAAAACCATTCATATGGATGTGATACGTTTGGTTTTGGATTCTCTTCAGAATATTTTCTTGTTGGAAGTAACTGTCATTCCACATGGTAAAAACATAGTTTCTCACCAGTATGAATTTGCTGATGTCTAGAAAGGTGTGAGCTCTGAGTAAAAGCCTTCCCACATTCATTACAATGACATAGTTTCTCACCAGTATGAATTTGCTGATGTCTAGAAAGGTGTGAGCTCTGAGTAAAAGCCTTCCCACATTCATTACATTGATAGGGTTTCTCACCAGTATGGATTCTCTGATGTAGAGTAAGTTGAGAGCCATGACCAAAGGCCTTCCCACATTCCTTGCATGCATAAGGTTTCTCACCAGTATGAATTTGCTGATGTCTAGAAAGGTGTGAGCTCTGAGTAAAAGCCTTCCCACATTCATTACATTGATAGGGTTTCTCACCAGTATGGATTCTCTGATGTAGAGTAAGTTGAGAGCCATGACCAAAGGCCTTCCCACATTCCTTGCATTCATAGGGCTTTTCTCCAGTGTGAACTCGCTGATGTTGTGTAATCTGTGAACTAAGAATAAAAGCCTTCCCACATTCATTACATTGATAGGGTTTCTCACCAGTATGAATTTGCTGATGTCTAGAAAGGTGTGAGCTCTGAGTAAAAGCCTTCCCACATTCATTACAATGACATAGTTTCTCACCAGTATGGATTCTCTGATGTAGAGTAAGTTGAGAGCCATGACCAAAGGCCTTCCCACATTCCTTGCATGCATAAGGTTTCTCACCAGTATGAATTTGCTGATGTCTAGAAAGGTGTGAGCTCTGAGTAAAAGCCTTCCCACATTCATTACAATGACATAGTTTCTCACCAGTATGAATTTGCTGATGTCTAGAAAGGTGTGAGCTCTGAGTAAAAGCCTTCCCACATTCATTACAATGACATAGTTTCTCACCAGTATGGATTCTCTGATGTAGAGTAAGTTGAGAGCCATGACCAAAGGCCTTCCCACATTCCTTGCATGCATAAGGTTTCTCACCAGTATGAATTTGCTGATGTCTAGAAAGGTGTGAGCTCTGAGTAAAAGCCTTCCCACATTCATTACAATGACATAGTTTCTCACCAGTATGAATTTGCTGATGTCTAGAAAGGTGTGAGCTCTGAGTAAAAGCCTTCCCACATTCATTACAATGACATAGTTTCTCACCAGTATGGATTCTCTGATGTAGAGTAAGTTGAGAGCCATGACCAAAGGCCTTCCCACATTCCTTGCATGCATAAGGTTTCTCACCAGTATGAATTTGCTGATGTCTAGAAAGGTGTGAGCTCTGAGTAAAAGCCTTCCCACATTCATTACATTGATAGGGTTTCTCACCAGTATGAATTTGCTGATGTCTAGAAAGGTGTGAGCTCTGAGTAAAAGCCTTCCCACATTCATTACAATGACATAGTTTCTCACCAGTATGAATTTGCTGATGTCTAGAAAGGTGTGAGCTCTGAGTAAAAGCCTTCCCACATTCATTACAATGACATAGTTTCTCACCAGTATGAATTTGCTGATGTCTAGAAAGGTGTGAGCTCTGAGTAAAAGCCTTCCCACATTCATTACAATGACATAGTTTCTCACCAGTATGAATTTGCTGATGTCTAGAAAGGTGTGAGCTCTGAGTAAAAGCCTTCCCACATTCATTACAATGACATAGTTTCTCACCAGTATGGATTCTCTGATGTAGAGTAAGTTGAGAGCCATGACCAAAGGCCTTCCCACATTCCTTGCATGCATAAGGTTTCTCACCAGTATGAATTTGCTGATGTCTAGAAAGGTGTGAGCTCTGAGTAAAAGCCTTCCCACATTCATTACAATGACATAGTTTCTCACCAGTATGAATTTGCTGATGTCTAGAAAGGTGTGAGCTCTGAGTAAAAGCCTTCCCACATTCATTACAATGACATAGTTTCTCACCAGTATGAATTTGCTGATGTCTAGAAAGGTGTGAGCTCTGAGTAAAAGCCTTCCCACATTCATTACAATGACATAGTTTCTCACCAGTATGAATTTGCTGATGTCTAGAAAGGTGTGAGCTCTGAGTAAAAGCCTTCCCACATTCATTACAATGACATAGTTTCTCACCAGTATGAATTTGCTGATGTCTAGAAAGGTGTGAGCTCTGAGTAAAAGCCTTCCCACATTCATTACAATGACATAGTTTCTCACCAGTATGGATTCTCTGATGTAGAGTAAGTTGAGAGCCATGACCAAAGGCCTTCCCACATTCCTTGCATGCATAAGGTTTCTCACCAGTATGAATTTGCTGATGTCTAGAAAGGTGTGAGCTCTGAGTAAAAGCCTTCCCACATTCATTACAATGACATAGTTTCTCACCAGTATGAATTTGCTGATGTCTAGAAAGGTGTGAGCTCTGAGTAAAAGCCTTCCCACATTCATTACAATGACATAGTTTCTCACCAGTATGAATTTGCTGATGTCTAGAAAGGTGTGAGCTCTGAGTAAAAGCCTTCCCACATTCATTACAATGACATAGTTTCTCACCAGTATGAATTTGCTGATGTCTAGAAAGGTGTGAGCTCTGAGTAAAAGCCTTCCCACATTCATTACAATGACATAGTTTCTCACCAGTATGAATTTGCTGATGTCTAGAAAGGTGTGAGCTCTGAGTAAAAGCCTTCCCACATTCATTACAATGACATAGTTTCTCACCAGTATGAATTTGCTGATGTCTAGAAAGGTGTGAGCTCTGAGTAAAAGCCTTCCCACATTCATTACAATGACATAGTTTCTCACCAGTATGAATTTGCTGATGTCTAGAAAGGTGTGAGCTCTGAGTAAAAGCCTTCCCACATTCATTACAATGACATAGTTTCTCACCAGTATGAATTCTATGATGTAAAATGAGTTCGGAGCTTTGAGTAAATGCCTTCCCACATTCCTTGCATGCATAAGGTTTCTCACCAGTATGGATTCTCTGATGTAGAGTAAGTTGAGAGCCATGACCAAAGGCCTTCCCACATTCCTTGCATGCATAAGGTTTCTCACCAGTATGAATTTGCTGATGTCTAGAAAGGTGTGAGCTCTGAGTAAAAGCCTTCCCACATTCATTACAATGACATAGTTTCTCACCAGTATGAATTTGCTGATGTCTAGAAAGGTGTGAGCTCTGAGTAAAAGCCTTCCCACATTCATTACAATGACATAGTTTCTCACCAGTATGAATTCTATGATGTAAAATGAGTTCGGAGCTTTGAGTAAATGCCTTCCCACATTCCTTGCATGCATAAGGTTTCTCACCAGTATGAATTTGCTGATGTCTAGAAAGGTGTGAGCTCTGAGTAAAAGCCTTCCCACATTCATTACAATGACATAGTTTCTCACCAGTATGAATTTGCTGATGTCTAGAAAGGTGTGAGCTCTGAGTAAAAGCCTTCCCACATTCATTACAATGACATAGTTTCTCACCAGTATGAATTTGCTGATGTCTAGAAAGGTGTGAGCTCTGAGTAAAAGCCTTCCCACATTCATTACAATGACATAGTTTCTCACCAGTATGAATTTGCTGATGTCTAGAAAGGTGTGAGCTCTGAGTAAAAGCCTTCCCACATTCATTACAATGACATAGTTTCTCACCAGTATGAATTTGCTGATGTCTAGAAAGGTGTGAGCTCTGAGTAAAAGCCTTCCCACATTCATTACAATGACATAGTTTCTCACCAGTATGAATTTGCTGATGTCTAGAAAGGTGTGAGCTCTGAGTAAAAGCCTTCCCACATTCATTACAATGACATAGTTTCTCACCAGTATGAATTCTATGATGTAAAATGAGTTCGGAGCTTTGAGTAAAGGCCATTCTGCATTCTTTACATTCATAAGGTTTCTCACCAGTATGAATTTGCTGATGTCTAGAAAGGTGTGAGCTCTGAGTAAAAGCCTTCCCACATTCATTACATTGATAGGGTTTCTCACCAGTATGAATTTGCTGATGTCTAGAAAGGTGTGAGCTCTGAGTAAAAGCCTTCCCACATTCATTACAATGACATAGTTTCTCACCAGTATGAATTTGCTGATGTCTAGAAAGGTGTGAGCTCTGAGTAAAAGCCTTCCCACATTCATTACAATGACATAGTTTCTCACCAGTATGAATTCTATGATGTAAAATGAGTTCGGAGCTTTGAGTAAAGGCCATTCTGCATTCTTTACATTCATAAGGTTTCTCACCAGTATGAATTTGCTGATGTCTAGAAAGGTGTGAGCTCTGAGTAAAAGCCTTCCCACATTCATTACAATGACATAGTTTCTCACCAGTATGAATTTGCTGATGTCTAGAAAGGTGTGAGCTCTGAGTAAAAGCCTTCCCACATTCATTACAATGACATAGTTTCTCACCAGTATGAATTTGCTGATGTCTAGAAAGGTGTGAGCTCTGAGTAAAAGCCTTCCCACATTCATTACAATGACATAGTTTCTCACCAGTATGAATTTGCTGATGTCTAGAAAGGTGTGAGCTCTGAGTAAAAGCCTTCCCACATTCATTACAATGACATAGTTTCTCACCAGTATGAATTTGCTGATGTCTAGAAAGGTGTGAGCTCTGAGTAAAAGCCTTCCCACATTCATTACAATGACATAGTTTCTCACCAGTATGAATTTGCTGATGTCTAGAAAGGTGTGAGCTCTGAGTAAAAGCCTTCCCACATTCATTACAATGACATAGTTTCTCACCAGTATGAATTTGCTGATGTCTAGAAAGGTGTGAGCTCTGAGTAAAAGCCTTCCCACATTCATTACAATGACATAGTTTCTCACCAGTATGAATTTGCTGATGTCTAGAAAGGTGTGAGCTCTGAGTAAAAGCCTTCCCACATTCATTACATTGATAGGGTTTCTCACCAGTATGAATTCTATGATGTAAAATGAGTTCGGAGCTTTGAGTAAATGCCTTCCCACATTCCTTGCATGCATAAGGTTTCTCACCAGTATGAATTTGCTGATGTCTAGAAAGGTGTGAGCTCTGAGTAAAAGCCTTCCCACATTCATTACATTGATAGGGTTTCTCACCAGTATGAATTTGCTGATGTCTAGAAAGGTGTGAGCTCTGAGTAAAAGCCTTTCTACATTCTTTGCATTCATAGGGCTTCTCACCAGTATGGATTCTCTGATGTAGAGTAAGTTGAGAGCCATGACCAAGGGCCTTCCCACATTCCTTGCATTCATAGGGCTTTTCTCCAGTGTGAACTCGCTGATGTTGTGTAATCTGTGAACTAAGAATAAAAGCCTTCCCACATTCATTACAATGACATAGTTTCTCACCAGTATGAATTCTCTGATGCTGTATAAGCAGTAAGCTACGAGCAAAGGCTTTCCCACATTGATTACATACATAGGGTTTCTCACCAGTGTGAAGTCTCTGATGTTGAGAAAGATGTGAACTTTGAGTAAAGGCCATTCTGCATTCTTTACATTCATAAGGTTTCTCACCAGTATGGATTCTTTGATGCTGAGTAAGCTGAGGGCCACGAATAAAAGATTTCCCACATTCCTTTCATTCATAGGGTTTTTCACCAGTGTGTATTCTCTCATGTTGAGTAAGTTCTGAGACCCAACTAAAATTTTTTCCACACTCTTTACATTCATAGGGTTTCTCACCAGTGTGAATCCTCTGGTGTCGAGTAAGGAGTGAGCCACGATTAAAGGCCTTTCCACATTCATTACATTGATAGGGTTTCTCACCCGTATGAATTCTCTGGTGTTGAGTAAGTTGTGAGCTATGACTGAATGTTTTCCCACACTCTTTACATTCATAAGGCTTTTCATTAGTATGAATTATTTGATGTTGAGTAAGTTGGGAACCACGGATAAAGGCCTTCCCACATGCTTCACATCTGTAGGGATTTTCACCAGTATGAATCCTTTGATGTTGCATAAGTAATGAGCCTCGAATAAAGGACTTTCCACATTCCTTACATTCATATGGCTTTTCCCCATTATGAATCTTCTGATGCTGGGAAAGCTGTGAACCACAAATAAAAGCCTTTCCACATTCCTTGCATTCATAGGGTTTCTCACCAGTATGAATTCTTCTATGCAAAATAAGTTGTGAAAGCTGTGTAAAGACCTTCCTACATTCTTTGCATTCATAGAGATTCTGTCCAGTATGAAGTCTCTGGTGCAGATTAAGTTGTGAGTTCTGAGTAAAAGCCTTCCCACATTCTTTACATTTGTAAGGTTTCTCGCCAGTATGGACTTTTTGATGTCAGGTAAGTTGTGAACTTCGGATAAAGGCTTTCCCACAGTCTTCACATTTATAGGGTTTTTTTTTTACCAGTATGAATTCTATGATGTAAAATGAGTTCGGAGCTTTGAGTAAATGCCTTCCCACATTCCTTGCATGCATAAGGTTTCTCACCAGTATGAAGTCTCTGATGAAGACTTAGCTGAGAATCACGACTAAACGCTTTCCCACACTGTTTACACTCATAGGGTTTCTCACCAGTGTGAGTACTCTGATGCTGGGTTAAGTGAGAGGCTCGCCTGAAGGCTTTCCCACATTCCTTACATTTATAGGGCTTCTCTATAGAATGGCATCTCAGATGTTGGGATAAGTACATATGCTGGCTCAAAATAGACATTTTATCATATGCAATTGTTCCTTGTTTGAAATATTCCTTCTGACTTCCTTGTTGCTTCTCCAACTTGCCTTTGACTTCTAAATACCTCTGGAGTTGGTCTCCTCATGCCCATGGTTTTCAAGTCTGTCACTGATTTCCCAATGAGATAATTCTGGATTTTTTAGTGTGTATTTTCTTATGATGCTTTTATTTACACATCTTGAAGGCAAGTAAAGGAACAAGAAAACAGATGGCAGACTATTTTTTGTTTTGTTTTATTCAAGGTAGGGTCTTGCTCCAGCCCAGGCTGAACTGGAATCATCTCTACAGACTCTTGACTCATTGCCACAATGGTCACTCATTAATTTCATGGTATATGCTATCCTTTACATCTGTTTTTTTTTTTTTCAACTTCTTGGTCTTGAAGTCCTACTGACACCAAATTACTATAGTTCTCTAACATTACATTTCTATACAAATCCCTTTGGGCAGAGTCCAGGCATTCCTACTCTTCCTGAGAGAAGTCAATGGCAACGTCCCGAATATCACTGATCTCTGAGACATGGTTTTTAGAGCTGTAAGGAATGACTGGTTCTCTTCTGGGTTGTTATTTTAGAAGAGCATAGAGCCTGGGAAGGGCACAGCTCAGACTTGTCTTTTGAATGTGCAATAGCCATTCTTTTTCTGTGCTCCATGCCACGGCCATCTCTGTCAGGGAAGTGCACAGCCACACACCCCTGGGAGACACCTGTAACAGCTCCTCTTCTCCCGTTGCCCGGTCACCAGAGCGGGTGCTGAAGGGGACGTGGCTGCGTGCGACACGACACACAGCCTGGGGCTCCCACAGGCTCCAGCACTAGCTGAGCACTGCGGCGAGCCAAGACCTAGGTGCACTCCAGGAAACAGAAGTGACCCAAACACGTTTCTTTTTAATACCTACGTTTGAAAATACTGGATTAGGATGCTATCCTAAGCGTGTGTAGTTAGTTTTTAACATAATCCAATCTATCCAAGGCGTTTCCGAGAAATATTACTTATTGGGAATCAGGCACATGTTTCTGAAACGCAACGGATTTTTTCCGCTTTGGAATAGTAGTGTGTCTTCTTTGAGCTCATTCTGTTGAACTGTGTAAACCACTTTGATAGCATGAAACTAAAATTCCTTTTGCTTCCCAGTTGCTCCTCTAAATACTGATGATTACAGAACGCAAATTTGTACAAAATAAGCAATGCAGATTGGTTTTCTTCACTGTATCTTAGTCTATATAACTCTGTCGTCAAGGTACACTCATGGGGATTATGCCTTTCATTTATCTGTGTTCCATCTTGCAATTGGATTCCCATTTGAACTGGTAGTTTTTGTGTAAATAGATACGATTCGTATATTCTCAGTTTTGGCAAAAAGTTACATAATGGTGGCTGAACACCCTAGCATTTGAAATACATAAAGTAACTTTCTTTGCTTCCATGTGTCTCTATAGGGTACAACGCCCTGGTTCGTGACTTGTAGTATGCCTTTTAATTTCTACATTCGTTCATTTGTTTGGATTCAGTATAGAGCAGAGAACATTGTGATAGTCTCTGGGCACTCAATTCCAACATTCTCAAACTTTAGCCAAAAGTGATAGGAGTAAGCTTCTGATATACACCAATGTCAGGAAGCATTTTCAACAGAAAGAGTCATTTATGGGAACTAAGCTGATACGTAGATTCCCTTGATTTTACTTCACAAGGTGAAGGATAATCGTAACACACTGGAAACCCATTGTGTGCACTATGAAATACTCCAGCTTAGTGTGCAGTTGCATTTCATTTTGCTTTTCAATTTCGTAAGTTACTTAACAAAATGATTGCAGAACAGGAGTTTGTGTGAAATAAGTAAGGTAAGGTTGTTTATTCTGATTCGCTCTAACATGGAAAGACAACAGAAACTAAAACCTTTCTAATAGGAATTTGAAAGAAATGCATCTTAATATGGATTTGGATTCATAGTTTGATCATATCTTTGGATTCACTTCAAAGATAGTTGTTATGTTGGAAGGAAACCATTCCATTGCCTTATGTCAAACAAACACGTTTCTCTTTAATGTCTACATTTGAGAATACTGGAATGGGATGCTTTCCTAAGGGTGTGTCATTCATTTTTAACCTAAGCCAATGTATCCAAGGTGTTTCCTAGAAATATTACTTATTGGAAAGCAGGCAAATGCATTTGAAACACAAGAGATTCTTTCTAGATTGGACAAGTAGTGTAACTTCTTTGAGCTCATTGTAGTGTACTGTGTAAACCACTTAGCATGTAAGTTAAATTCCTTTTGCTTCTCAGTTGCTCCTCTAAATAGTGATGATTACAGAACACAACATTGTATGAAATAAGTAACGCAGATTGGGTTTGTTCACTATATCTTAGTCTACATAACTCTGACATCAAGGTGCCCTCTTGTGGATTTATGCCTTTGATTTACCTGCATTCCCTCATGCAGTTGGATTCCCATTTGAACTGGTAGTTACTGTGTAAATAGATACCATTCATACATTCGCAATTTGTGCTTGAATTGTAGTATAACTTTCAATTTCTACACTCGTTCATTTGTTTGGATTCACTCTAGACTAGGGCCTGTTGTAATAGTCTCTGGGCACTCCATTCCAACATTCTCAAACTTTCTCCACAAGTGAGGGGAGCAAGCTTCTAATATACACCAATGTCATGAAGCATTTTGCACAGAAACAGTCATTTATGGGAACTAAGCTGATAAGTAGATTCCCATGATTTTCCTTCACAAGGTGAAGGAACATCATAATGCGCTGCAAACTCCTTGTGAGCACTATGCAATACGCTGGCTCAGTGTTTGTTTTCATATCATTATGCTTTCAATTTCGTAAGTTACTTAACAGAATGATTGCAGGAGTTTGTGTGAAATAGGTAAGGTAAGTTTGTTTCTTCAGCTTTGCTCTAACAGGTTAAGACAAGAGAAACTTAAACATTTGAAATACGAGTCCTAATGAAACACATTCCAATATGGATATGGATACATAGTTTGATCATATCTTTGGATTCACTTCAGAGATAGTTGTTTTGTTGGAAGGAAACCATTCCATTCCACTATCTCAAACGTTTCTTTTTAATACCTATGTTTGAGAATACCGGAATGGGATGCTTTCCTAAGCATGTGTATTTCGTTTTAACGTAAGCCAATGGATCCAAGGCATTTTGTAGAAATATTGCTGGGAATGAGGCAAATGCATCTGAAATGCAAGGGATTTTTTTCCAGTTTGGACAAGTAGTGTGTCTTCTTTGAGTTCATTGTATTGTACTGTGTAAACCAGTTTGTTAGCATGAAACTTAAATTCCCTTTGCTTCTGAGTTGTGCCTCTAAATACTGATGATTACAGAACACAACTTTGTACAAAATAAAAAATGTAGATTGGTTTTGTTCACTGTATCTTAGTCTACATAACTCTGACATCAAGGTACACTCTTGAGGATTATGCCTTTCATTTCCCTGGGTTCCATCATGAAATTGGATTCTCATTTGAACAGGTAGTTGTTGTGTAAATAGATAGCATTTGTACATTTTTAATTTTTGCAAAAAAGTTACATAATGTTGGCTGAACTCGCTACTGTTTGAAATATATAATGTAACTTTGTTTGCTTCCCTGAGTTTCTAAAGGATACAACGTCCTGGTCCATGAATTGCAGTATGCCTTTCAATTTCTACATTCATACGTTTGTTTGGGTACCTTTAGAGCAGAGCCTGTTGTTATTGTCTCTGGCCATTCCAACATTCTCAAACTTTAGCCAAAAATGTGAGGAGTACCTTCCAGTATACACCAATGTCAGGCATCATTTTCCACAGAAAGAGTCATTAGTGGGAACTTAGCTGATGTGTAGATTTCCTTGATTTTCCTTCACAAGGTTAAGGAACATTGTAACACACTGGAAACTCATAGTGTGCACAATGTAATATCCCTGCTTAATGTGCAGTTTCATTTCGTTTTGCTTTCAATTCCATAAGTTGCTTAACAGAATCATTGCAGAACAGGAGTTTGTGTGAAACAAGTAAGGTAAGTTTGTTTTTTCTGCTTCACTATAGCAGGGTAAGACAACAGAAACTGAAACCTTTGTAATAGGAATTCAAAAGAAACATGTCTCAATGTGGATTTGCATACATAGTTTGATCATATCTTTGGATTTACTTCAGAGACACTTGTTTTGTTGGAAGGAAACCATTCCATTCCCCTACCTCAACAAACACATTTCTCTTTAATACCTATGTTTGAGAATACTGGATTGGGATTCCTAAGTGCGTGTACTTTGATTCTAACCTAAGCGTGCCAAAGCATTCCTGGAAAAATTACTTATTCGAAAGCAGGCAAATGCATCTTAAATGCAAGAGATTCTTTCCATATTGGACAAGTAGTATAACTTCTTTGAGCTCACTGTATGGTACTGTGTAAACCACTAAGTGTGTAAGTTAAATTCCTTTTGCTTCTTAGTTGCTCCTCTAAATACCGATGATTACAGAACCCAACATTGCATGAAATAAGTAATGCAGATTGGTTTTCTTCACTGTATCCTAGTCTACATAAGTCTGACATCAGGGTACACTCTTGTGGCTTATGCCTTTCATTTCCCTGGGTTCAATCATGCAATTGGATTCCCATTTGAACTCATAGTTATTGTGTAAATAGATACCATTTGCACATTCTCAATTTTGGCAAAAAGTTACATAATGATGGCTGAACTCCCTAGTGTTTGAAATATATAATATAACTTTGGTTGCTTCCATGGGTCTCTAAAGGGTAAAATGACCTGGTGCATGAATTGTAGTATGCCTTTCAATTTCTACATTTTTTCACTTATTTGGATTCCTTTAGAACAGAGCACATTGTAATAGTCGATGGGCCATTCCAACATTCTCAAGCTTTAACCAAAGTGAGAGGAGTAAGTTTTTAATATACACCAATGTCAGGAAGCATTTTCCACAGAAAGAGTCATTTATGGGTACTAAGCTTATGCGTAGCTTCCCTTGATTTTCCTTCATCATACATTGGAAACTCATTGTGTGCACTATGTAATATGCCTGCTTAGTGTGTGGTTTCATTTCATTTTGCTTTCAGTTTCTTAAGTTAATTAACAGAATGACTGCAGAACAGGAGTTTGTGTGAAATAAGTAAGGTAAGTTTGTTAGTTCTGCTTTGCTCTAACAGGGTAAGACAAGAGAAACTTAAACCTTTGTAATAGGAGTTCGAAGGAAACACATTACAATATGGATTTGGATACATAGTTTGATCATATCTTTGGATTCACTTGAGAGATGGTAGTTTTCATGGAAGTAACCCATTCCATTCCACTATCTCTAACAAATACGTTTCTTTTTAATACTTACGTTTGAGAATACTGGAATGGGATTCTTCCTTAAGTGTGTGTAGTTCCTTTTTAACGAAAGCCAATGTATCCAAGGCTTTTCCCAGAAATATTACATATTGGCAATCAGGCAAATGCATCTAAAACGCAAGGGATTCCTTCCAGTTTGGACAAGTAGTGTGACTTCTTTGAGCTTATTGTATTATACCGGGTAAACCACTTTGTTAGCATGAAACTTAAATTCCTTTTGGTTCTCAGTTGCTCCTCTAAATACTGATGAATACAAAACACAACTTTGCACGAAATAAGCTATCCATATTGGATTTGTTCATTGTATCTTAGTCTACATAACTATGACATCAAGGGACACTCTTGGGGATTATGCCTTTCATTTTTCTGCATTCCATCTTGCAATTGGATTCCCATTTGAACTGGTAGTTTTTTGTAAATAGATAACATTCGTACAATCTCAATTTTGTCAAAAAGTTACATAATGATGGCTGAACACCCTAGTGTTTGAAATGTATAATGTAACTTTCTTTGCTTCCACGTGTCTCTATACATTACAATGCATTGGTGCGTGAATTGTAGTATGCCTTTTAATTTCTACATTCATTCATTTGTTTGGATTCACTTTATAGCAGAGAACATTGTGATAGTCTCTGGCCCCTGCATTCCAACATTCTCAAACTTTAGCCAAAAGTGAGAGGAGTAACCTAATAGTATACACCAATGTCAGGAAGCATTTTCCACAAAAGGAGTCATTTATAGGACTAAGTTGGTACATAGATTCCCTTGATTTTCCTTCACAAAGTGAAGGAATATTGTAACACACTGGAAACTCATTGTGCACACAATGTAATACGCCTGCTTAGTGTGCGGTTCCTTTTCACTTCGCTTTCAATTTCGTAACTTACTTAGCAGAATGATTGCAGAAAAGGAGTTTGTGTGAAATAAGTAAGGTAAGTTTGTTTGTTCTGATTCGCTCTAACTGGGTAAGGCAAAAGAAACTGAAACCTTTGTAACAGGAATTCGAAAGAAATATGTCGCAATATTGATTTGGATACACAGTTTGATCATATATTTGGATGCACTTCAGAGACAGTTGTTTTGTTGGACGGAAACCATTCAATTCCACTATCTAAACAAACACGTTTCTCTTTAATACCTAAGTTTAAGAATACTTGAATGGGATGCTTTCCTAAGTGCGTGTAGTTCATTTTTAACCTAAGCTATCCAAGGTGTTTTCTAGAGAAATTGCTTATTGGAAAGCAGGGAAATGCATCTGAAATGTAACATATTCTTTCCAGATTGGGCAAATAGTATAACTTCTTTGAACTCACTGTATTGTACTGTGTAAAACACTTAGCTTGTAAGTTAAATTCCTTTTGCTTCTCAGTTGCTCCTCTAAGTAGTGATGATTGCAGAACACAACATTGTATGAAATAAGTAATGCAGATTGGCTTTGTTCACTGTATCTTAGTCTACATAACTCTGACATCAAGGTACATTCTTGTGGCTTATGCCTTTCATTTCCCTGAGTTCCATCATGCAATTGGATTCCCATTTGAACACTTAGATATTTTGTAAATACATACCATTCATATATTATCAATTTTGGCAAAAAGTTACATAATGATGGCTGAACTCCCTAGTGTTTGAAATATATAATGTAACTTTGTTTGCTTCCATGAGTCTCTAAAGGGTACAATGCCCTGGTGCATGAATGGTAGTATGCCTTTCAATTTCTACCTTTGTTCATTTGTTTGGATTCACTCTACAGCAGAGGGCCTTGTAATAGTCTCTGGGCACCCCATTCCAACATTCTCAAACTGTAACCAAAAGTGAGAGGAGTAACCTTCTAACATACCCCAGTGTCAGGAAGCATTTTCCACAGAAAGAGTCATTTATGGGAACTAAGCTGATGTGTAGATTCCTTTGATTTTCTTTCACAAGGTAAATGAGTTTCATAACACACTGGGAACTCATTGTGAGCACAATGTAATACGCGGGCTCAGTGTGCGGTTTCATTTCATTTTGCTTTCAATTTCAGAAGTTACTAAACAGAATGATTGCAGAACACGAGTTTGTGTGAAACAAGTAAGGTAAGTTTGTTTGTTCTGCTTCACTATAACAGGGTAAGACAACAGAAATTGAAACCTTTGTAATAGGAGTTCGAAAGAAACACATCTCAATATGGCTTCGAAACATAGTTTGATCATGTCTTTGGATTCACTTCAGAGATAGTTGTTTTGTTGGAAGGAAACCATTCCATTCTCCTATCTCAAACAAACACATTGCTCTTTAATACCTATGATTGAGAATACTGGAATGGGAAGCTATCCTAAGCATGTGTATTTTGTTTTTAAGCAAATGTACCCAAGGTGTTTCCTAGAAATATTACTTATTGGAAAGCAGGCAAATGCATATGAAACACAAGAGATTCTTTCCAGAGTGGACAAGTAGTGTAACTTCTTTGAGCTCATTGTATTGTACTGAGTAAACCACTTAGCATGTAAGTTACATTCCTTTTAGTTCTCAGTTGCTCCTCTAAATACTTATGATTTCATAACACAACATTGTACAAAATAAGCAGTGCAGATTAGTTTTCTTCACTGTATTTTGTCTACATAAAACTGACATCAAGGTACACTCTTTTGTCTTATGCCTTTCATTTCCCTGCATTCCATCGTGCAGTTGGTTTCCAATTTGAACAGGTAGTTATTTTGTAAATAGATACCATTCGTACATTATCAATTTTGGCCAAAAGTTACATAATGATGGCTGAACTCCCTAGTGTTTTAAATATAATGTAACTTTGGTTCCTTCCATGAGTCTCTAAAGGGTACAACACCCTGGTGCATGAATTGTAGTATGCCTTTCAATTTCTACATTAGTTCACTTGTTTGGATTCCTTTAGAGCAGAGTGCACTGTAATATTGCTGGGCCATTCCAACAATCTCAATAATAGCCAAAGTGAGAGGAGTAAGTTTCTAATATACACCAATGTCAGGAAGCATTTTCCACAGAAAGAGTCATTTATGGGAACTAAGCTTATGTGTAGCTTCCCTTGATTTTCCTTCACAAAGTGAAGGAACATCATAACACACTGGAAACTCATTGTGTGCACTATGTAATATGCCTGCTTAGTGTGTGGTTTCATTTTATTTTGCTTTCAATTGCCTAGGTTATATAACATAAGTATTGCAAAACAGGAGTTTGTGTGAAATAAGTAAGGTAAGTTTGTTTGTTCTTCTTTGCTCTAATAAGGTAAGAGAACAGAATCTGAAACCTTTGTAATAAGAATTCAAAAGAAACCCATCTGAATAAGGATTTGGATACATTGTTTGATCCTACCTTTGGATTCACTTCAGAGATAGTTTTTTTTGTTGGAAGGAACCTATTCCATTCCCCTATCTGAGACAAACATGTTTCTCTTTAATACCACTTTTGAGAATACTGGAATGGGATGATTTCCTAAGCGTGTGTAGCTCCTTTTCAAGGAAAGCCAATGTATCCAATGCATTTCCTAGAAATGTTACTTATTGGAAAGCAGGCAAATGCATATGACGCGCAAGAGATTCTTTCCAGATTGGACAAGTACTGTAACTACTTTGAGCTCATTGCATTGTACTGCATAAACCACTGAGCGTGTAAGTTAAATTCCTTTTGCTTCTCAGTTGCTCATCTAAATTCTGATGATTACATAACAGAACACTGTACAAAATGAGCAATACACATTGGTTTTGTTCACTGCATCTTAGTCTACATAACTCTGACATCAAGGTAGACTCTTGGGGATTATGCCCTTCATTTATTTGTGTTCCATCTTGCAATTGGATTCAAATTTGAACTGGTAGTTTTTGTGTAAATTGATGCAATTCGTACAATCTCAATTTTGGCAAAAAGGTACATAATGATGGATGAACACCCTAGTGTTTGAAATATATAATGTAACTTTATTTGTTTCCATGTGTCTCTGTAGGGTACAATGCCCTGGTGTGTGAATTGTAGTATGTCTTTTAATTTCTACATTCGTTCATTTGTTTCGATTCACTTTAGAGCAGAGGGTGTTGTAATAGTCTCTGGCCAGTCCATTCAAACATTCTCAAACTTTAGCCAAAAGGGAGAGGAGTAAGCTCCCAATATACACCAATGTCAGGAAGCATTTACCACAGAAAGACTCATTTATGGCAACTAACCTGATGCGTAGATTCGCTTGAGGTTCTTTCACAAGGTGAAGCAACAGTGCAACACACTGGAAACTCATTGTGAGCTCTATGTAATACGCTGGCTTAGTGTGCGTTTTCGTTTCATTTTGCTTTCCATTTCATAAGTTACTTAACAGAAAAGATTGCAGAACAGGAGTTCGTATGAAATAAGTAAGGTAAGTTTGTTTGTTCTGCTTCACTCTAACACGGAAAGACAACAGAAACTGAAACCTTTGTAGTAGGAATTCAAGAGAAACACATCTCAATATGGCTTCGAAACATAGTTTGATCATGTCTTTGGATACACTTCAGAGACAGTTGTTTTGTTGGAAGGAAACCATTCCATTCCCCTATCTCAATCAAACACATTCCTCTTTAATATCTACGATTGAGAATACTGGAATGGGATGATTTCCTAAGCGTGTGTAGTTTGTTTTCAACCTATGCCAATGTATCCAAGGCATTTCCCAGAAATATTACTTATTGGAAAGCAGACAAATGCATCTGAAATACAAGAGATTATTTCCAGATTGGCAAGTAGTGTAACTTCTTTGAGCTCATTGTATTGTACTGTGTAAACCATTAGCTTGTAAGTTATATTCCTGTTGCTTCTTAGTTGCTCCTCTAAATACTGATGATTACAGAACACAACATTTTACAAAATAAGTAATGAAGATTGGGTTTATTCACTGTATCATAGTCTACATAACTATGACATCAAGGTACACACTTCTGGCTTATGCCTTTCATTTCCCTACATTCCATCATGCAATTGGATTCCCATTTGAACAGGTAGTTATTTTGTAAATAGATGCCATTCGTACATTATCAATTTTGGCAAAAAGTTAAGTAATGATGGCTGAACTTCCTAGCGTTTGAAATATATCATGTATCATTGTTTGCTTCCACGAGTCTCTGAAGGGTACAGCACCCTGTTGCATGAATTGTATACATTTTAATTTCTACACTTATTCATTTGTTTGGATTTCCTCTATAGCAGAGCACGTTGTAATAGTCTCTGTGCACTAAATTCCAACATTTTCAAACTTTAGCGAAAAGTTGGAGGACTATGCTTATATTATACACCAATGCCAGGAAGCATTTTCCACAGGAAGAGGTTCTTTCACAAGGTGAAGCAACAGTGTAACACACTGGAAGCTCATTGTCCCACACTTTAATGTGTTGGATTTGTGTGTGGTTTCATTTCATTTTGCTTTCCATTTCATAAGTTACTTTACTGAAGAGAACAGTTGCAGTACAGTAGTTTGTATGGAAAGTAGTGTAACTTCTTTGAGCTCATTGTATTGTACTGCGTACACCCCATAGCATGTAAGTTAAATTCCTTTTGCTTCTCACTTGCTCCTCTAAAAACTGATGATTACAGAACACAACATTGTATGAAATAAGTAATGCAGATTGGCTTTGTTCACTCTATCTTAGTCTACGTAACTTTGACATAAAGGTACATTATTCTGGCTTATGCCTTTCATTTCCCTGCATTCCATCATGCAATTGTATTCCCATCTGAACAGGTACTTATTTTGCAAATAGATGCCATTCGTACATTATCAATTTTGGCAAAATTTACATAATGATGGCTGAACACCCAAGCGTTTGAAATATATAATGTAACTTTCTTTGTTTCCATGAGTCCCTAAAGGCTACATCACCCTGGTGCATGAATTGTAGTATGTCTTTTAATTTCTACATTCGTTCATTCGTTTGGATTCAGTTTAGAGCAGAGAATGTTGAGACAGTTTCTGGGCACTCCATTTCAACATTCTCAAACTTTAGCCAAAAGTCAGACGAGTAAGCTCCTAATATAATATAATATGTCAACAAGCATTTTCCACAGAAAGAGTCAATTACGGGAACTGAGATGATGCGTAGATTCGCTTCAGGTTCTTTCACAAGGTGAAGCAACAGTGTAACACACTAGAAATTCATTGTGAGCCCTATGTAATATGCCGGCTCAGTGTGAGTTTTCGTTTCAGTTTGCTTTCCATTTCATAAGTTACTTAACAAAAAAGATTGCAGAACAGGAGTTTGTGTGAAATAAGTAAGGTAATTCTGTTTGTCCTGCTTTGCTCTAGCAGGGTAAGACAACAGAAACTGAAACGTTTATAATAGGAATTCGAGAGAAACACGTCTCAATATGGCTTGGATACATAGTTTGATCATAACTTTGGATACACTTCAGAGATAGTTGTTATATTGGAAGGAAACCATTCCATTCCCCTATCTCAATCAAACACGTTTCTCTTTAATATATATGTGAGAGAATACTGGAATGGGATGATTACCTAAGCGTGTGTAGTTTGTTTTCAACCTATGCCAATGTATCCAAGGCGTTTCCTAGCAGTATTGCTTATTGGAGAGCAGGCAAATGCATATGAAGTGCAAGAGATCCTCTCCAGATTGGACAAGTAGTGTAACTTCTTTGCCCTCCTTATATTCAACTGTGTAAAACACGTAGTGTGTAATTTAAATTCCTTTTGCTTCTCAATTGCTCCTCTAAAATTTATGATTACATAACAGAACACTGTATGAAATGAGCAATGCACATTGGTTTTGTTCACTGCATCTTAGTCTACATAACTCTGACATCAAGGTACACTCTTGGGGATTATGCCTTTCATTTATCTGCATTCCACCTTGTAATTGGATTCCCATTTGATTGGTAGTTTTTGTGTAAATAGATATCATTTGCACAATCTCAATTTTGGCAAAAAGGTACATAATGATGGATGAACACGCTAATGTTTGAAATATATAATGTAATTTTGTTTGCTTCCATGTGTCTCTAAAGAGTACAATGCCCTGGGACGTGAATTGTAGTATTTCTTTCAATTTCTACATTCGTTCATTTGTTTGGATTCACTTTAGAGCAGAGAACATTGAGATAGTTTCTGGGCACTCCATTCCAACAGTCTCTAACTTTAGCCAAAAGTGAGAGGACTAGGCTTCTAATATACACCAATGTCAGGAAGCATTTTCCACTGAAAGAGGTTCTCTCTCAAGGTGAAGCAAAATGTAACACACTGGAAACTCATTGTGAGCACTATGTAATATGCCAGGTTTGTGTGCGATTTCATTTAATTTTGCTTTCCATTTCGTAAGTTACTTAACAGAACGATTGCATAACAGGAGTTTGTGTGAAATAAGTAAGGTAAGTTTGTTTGTTCTTCACTCTAACAGGGTAAGACAACAGAAAGTGAAACATTTGTAACAGGAATTTGAGAGAGTAACACGTCTCAATATGCCGTGGATACATAGTTTGATCATAACTTTGGATACACTTCGGGGATAGTTGTTTTGTTGGAAGGGAAACATTCCATTCCCCTATCTCAAACAAACACGTTTCTCTTTAATACCTACGTTTGAGAATACTGGAATGGGATGATATCTTAAGCGTGTGTAGATCCTTTTTAACGAAAGCCAATGTATCCATGGCATTTCCTAGAAATATTACATACGGGAAAGCAGGCAAATGCATATGAAAGCAGGAGATTATTTCCAGATTGGACAACTAGTGTAATTTCTTTGAGCTCATTGTATTGTACTGCGTAAACTGCTTGGTGTGTAAGTTAAATTCCTTTTGCTTCTCTGTTGCTCCTTTAAATTCTTATGATACCGTTATGGAACATTGTACAAAATGAGCAATGCACATTGGTGTTGTTCACTGCATCTTAGTCTACATAACTCTGACATCAAGGTACACTCTTGGGGATTATGCCTTTGATTTACCCGCATACCATCAGGCAATTGGATTCCCATTTGAATGGTAGATTTTGTGTAAATAGATACCATTCGTACAATTTCAATTTTGGCAAAAAGTTACATAATGATGAACACCCTAGCATTTGAAATATATAATGTAACTTTGTTTGCTTCCATGTGTCTCTAAAGGGTACAATGCCCTGGTGCATGAATTGCAGTATGTCTTTTCATTTCTACATTCGTTCGTTTGTTTGGATTCACTTTAGAGCAGAGAACATTGAGATAGTTTCTGGGCACTCCATTCCAACAGTCTCAAACTTTAGCCAAACTTGAGAGGAGTAAGCTCCTAATATGCACCAATGTCTGCAAGCATTCTCCACAGAAAGAGTCATTTATGGCAACTAAGCTGATGTGTACATTCACTTGAGGTTCTTTCACAAGGTGAAGCAACAGTGTAACACACTGGAAATTCATTGTGAGCCCTATGTAATATGCCGGCTCAGTGTGAGTTTTCATTTCATTTTGCTTTTCATTTCATAAGTTACTTAACAAAAAAGATTGCAGAACAGGAGTTTGTGTGAAATAAGTAAGGTAATTCTGTTTGTCCTGCTTTGCTCTAACAGGGTAAGACAACAGAAACTGAAACGTTTGTAATAGGAATTTGAGAGAAACATGTCTCAATATGGCTTGGATACATAGTTTGATCATAACTTTGGATAAACTTCCGAGATAGTTGTTTGGTTTGAAGGAAACCATTCCATTCCCCTATCTCAATCAAACACGTTTCTTTCTAATATCTACATTTGAGAATACTGGAATGCGATGATTTCCTAAGCGTGTGTAGTTTGTTTTTAACCTACGCCCAAGTATCAAGGCGTTTCCTATAAATATACTTATTGGAAAACAGACAAATGCATATGAAACACAGAGATTATTTCCGGATTGGCAAGTAGTGTAACTTCTTTGTCCTCCTTGTATTGTACTGCATAAACCACTTAGTGTGTAAGTTAAAATCCTTTTGCTACTCAGTTGGTCCTCTAAATACTGATTATTATAGAACACAACATTGTATGAAATAAGTAACACAGACTGGGTTTGTTCACTGTATCTTAGTCTACGTAACTCTGATATCAAGGTACACTCTTCTGGCTTATGCCTTTCATTTCCCTGTGTTCCATCATGCAATTGGATTCCCATTTGAACATGTAGTTACTTTGTAAATAGATACTATTAGTACATTATCAAGTTTGACAAAAAGTTAAGTAATGATGGCTGAACTCCCTACCGTTTGAAATATATAATGTAACATTGTTTGCTTCCACGAATCTCTAAAGGGTACAACGCCCTGGTGCATGAATTGTGGTATGCCTTTCAATTTCTACACTTGTTCATTCATTTGGATTCCCTCTAGAGCAGAGCGTGTTATACTAGCCTCTCAGCACTCCATTCAAACATTCTCAAACTTTAGCCAAAAGTGAGAGGACTAGGCTTCTAATATACACCAATGTCAGGAAGCATTTTTCCACAGAAAGAGGTTCTTTCCCAAGGTGAAGCAACAGTGTAACACAGTGGAAACTCATTGTGAGCGCTGGATTTGTGTGTGGTTTCATTTCATTTTGCTTTCCATTTCGTAGGCTACTTAAAAGAACGATTGCAGAACAATTGTTTGTGTGAAATAAGTAAGGTAAGTTTGTTTGTTCTGCTTCACTCTAACATGGTAAGACAACAGAAACTGAAATGTTTGTAATAGGAATTCGAGAGAGTAACACGTCTCAATATGCCTCAATTACATTGTTGTTTTGTTGGAAGGAAACCATTCCTTTCACCTATCTCAAACAAACACGTTGCTCTTTAATACGTACGTTTGAGAATACTGGAATGGGATGATATCTTAAGGGTGTGTAGATCCCTTTTAATGAAAGCCAACGTGTCCATCGCATTTCCTAGAAATATGGCTTACTGGAAAGTAGGCAAATTCATATGAAACTCAGGAGCCTCTTTCCAGATTGGGCAAGTAGTGTAACGTCCTTCAGCTCGTTGTATTGTACTTCATGAACCACTTGGCATGTAAATTAAATTCCTTTTCCTTCTCAGTCGCTCCTCTAAAATCCTGTGACTCCATTACAGAACATTGTAGGAAATGAGAAATGCACATTCGTTTTGTTCACTGCATCTTAGTCTGCATCACTGTTAGCTTTCAATGGGAAACGTTCTTAGTAATCAGGCAACTTCTATTCCTTTGAATTCACTATTAGTTTTCAAAGGCAAACGTTCCTACTAGATAAGTGGCTAATAGAACATTGAACTCACAGTTAGTTTACCACGGGAAATGTTCTTGCTAGACCACAGGATTACAGAACATTGTATCAGATAAGTAACTTAAGGAAATCTGAACTCACTGTTAGTTTACCACTGGAAATGTTCTTACTAGACAACAGGATTATAGAACATTGAATTCACTCTTAGTTTTCAATGGAAAATATAATTGGCACAAAAAAGGATTAGAGAACCATGATTTCACTGTTGGGATTTTGGAACATTCAGTTCATGGTAGTTTTCAGTGGGGAATGTTTATTGTAGACAGCAGGACTATAGCACATCAAATTCATGGAGAGTTTTCAGAGAGAAATGTTCTTCATAGCTAATATTCCTATGAAGTCAGTGTTAGTTTCCAATATGAAAATTGTACTGCGTGCAATAGGAATATGGAACCTTAAATTCATGGTTAATTTTCAATAAGAAATGTTCTTCATAGACTATGAGCTAATATTCCTGTAAATTCAGTGTTAATTTCTGTAGACAACCCTAAATTCACGGTTACTTTTCAGTGAGAAATGTTCTTCGTAGACAGTCAGGTTATATTCCTATGAATTCACTGTTAATTTTCAACGGGAAACATTCTTAGTACTCAGGCAGCTTCTAGTCCTTTGAATTCACTGTTAGTTTTCAAAGGCAAACATTCCTACTAGATAAGAGGCTAATAAAACATTGAACTCACTGTTAGTTTACCATGGGAAATGCTCTTCCTAGGCCATAGGATTACAGAACATTGAATTCACTGTAGATGTCAATGGGAACTGTTCATTGTAGACTACAGGACTATAGAACATTAAAGTCACAGTTAGTTTTCAATGAAGAATGTTCTTCATAGACTATCACTGTTAGTTTTCAAAGGGAAGCATTCATAGCACTTAAGCAGCCTAAAAAAAACTTTGATTTCACTGTTAATTTAAAACAGAAAATGTTCTTGAAAGAATTGGATTATACAACCTTGAATTCATGGTTAGTGTTCAATGGGACATGTTCATTGTAGACAATAAGATTATAGAACATTGATTTCAAGGTTATTAATCAATGAGAAATCCTCTTCGTAGACAATCAGCTTCTACTCCTATGAATTCACCATTACTTTTCAATGGGAAACGTTCATACCAGATAAGTAGCTTAAGGAACTTTGAATTCACTGTTAGTTTATCACTGGAAATGTTCTTACAAGACAACAGGATTATACAACTTTGAATTCATTCTTAGTTTTCAACAGGAAATGTAACTGGTAGACAAAAGGATTAGAGAACAACGAATTCACAGTTGTGATTATGGAACATTCAGTTCATGGTAGTTTTCAGTGGGGAATGTTCATTCTAGACAATAGGACTATAGAATATTTAATTCACAGTTAGTTTTCAGTGAGAAATGTTCTTCGTAGCTAATGGTCATATGAAGTCAGTGTTATTGCCCAATGGGAAATGTTTATTGCATGGGATAGGACTATAGAAGCATAATTTCACAGTTAATTTTCAACGAGAAATGTTCTTCGTAGACTATAAGCTAATATTCCTGTGAATTCAGTGTTAATTTCCAATGGGAAATGTTTATTGTAGCCCATAGCACTATAGAAAATTAAATTCATGGTTAGGTTTCAATGAGAAATCTTTGTTGTAGAAAATAGGCTATAAAGCCTTAATTTCAAGATTACTTTTCAATGGGAAATGTTCTCAGTATAGAAGCAGCTTCCATTCCTATGTATTGACTGTTAGTTTTCAATTGGAAACGTTCCTAGCACATACGTAGGATAAAGAACTTTCAATTCACTGTTAGTTTGCCTCGGGAAATGTTGTTACTACACAATAGGATTGTAGAACTTTGAATTCATGGTGACTTTTCAATGGGACACGGTCTTAGTATACTAGCAGCTTCCATTCCTATGAATTCACTGTTACTTTTCAATGGGAAACGTTCATAACAGATAATTAGATTAAGGAACTTTGAATTCACTGTTAGTTTACCACGGGAAATATTCTTAGTAGACAACAGGATTATAGAACATTGAATTCACTCTCAGTTTTCAATGCGAAATGTAATTGGAAGACAAAAGGATTAGAGAACAATGAATTCATGGTTGGTATTATGGAACATTCAGTTCATGGTAGTTTTCAATAGGGAATGTTTATTGTAGACAGTAGGACTATATCACATTAAATTCATGACTAGTTTCCAATGAGACAAGTTCTTTGTAGACTATGAGCTAATATTCTTATGAATTCTCTGTTAGTTTCAAACAGGAAATGTTTATTGTTGGGAATAGGACTACATAAAATTAAATTCATGGTTAGTTTTCAATCAGAAATATTCTTTGCACACAATCAACTTATATTCCTAGAAATTCACTATTAGTTTTCAATGGGAAACATTCATAGCCAGTAAGTAGCATATAAAAGTTTGAATTCACTCTTTGTTTACCATGGGAAATGTTCTTCCTAGATTATAGGATTATAGAACATTGAAGTCACAGCTAGTTTTCAATTGGAAATGCTTATTGTAGACAATGGGAATATAGAACCCTAAATTCACAGTTAGTTTTCAGTGAGAAATGTTCTTTGTAGATAGGTTATATTCCTATGAATTCACTGTTAGTTTTCAATAGGAAATGTTCTTAGTACTCAGGCAGCTTCTGTACCTTTGAATACACTGTTAGCTTTCAAAGGCAAAGTTTCTACTAGATAAGTGGCTAATGGAACATTGAACTCACTGTTAGTTTACCATGGGAAATGTTCTTCCTAGGCCATAGGATTACAGAACATTGAATTCACAGTAGATGTCAATGGGAACTGTTTATTGTGAACTATAGGACTGTAGAACATTGAAGTTATGGTTAGTTTTAAATGATGAATGTTCTTTGTAGACTATAGCTGTTAGTTTTCAAAGGGAAACATTCATAGCAAATAAGCAGCTAACAAAACTTTTATTTCCCTGTTAATTTAAAACGGAAAAAGTTGTTGAAACAATTGGAGTATAGAACATTGAATTCACAGTTAGTGTTCAATGGAAAATGTTCTTTGTAGACAATAAGATTACAGAACATTGAATTCAAAGTTAGTATTCAAGGAGAAATCTTCTTCATAGACAATCAGTTCCTATTCCTATGAATTCACCATTAGTTTTTAATGCTAAATGTTCATATCAGATAAGTAGTTTAAGAAAATTTCAATTCACTGTTAGTTTGCCACGGGAAATGTTATAACTTGACAATAGGATTGTGGAACATTGAATTCACGGTTAGTTTTCAATGGGAAACGGTCTTAGTATACAAGCAGCTTCTATTCCTATGAATCCACTGTTAGTTTTCAATAGGAAACGTTTGTCGCAGATAAGCAACTTAAAGAACTTTCAATTCACTGTTAGTTAGCCACAAGAAATATTGTTACTAGACAATAAGTTTGTAGAACTTTGAATTCACGGGTAGTTTTCAATGGGAAACTTTCTTAGTATACAAGCAGCTCCTATTCCTATGAATTCACTGTTAGTTTTCAATAGGAAAATTTCATATCAGATATGTAGTTTAAAGAACTTTGAATTCACTGTTAGTTTACCACGGAAAGTGTTCTTACAAGACAACAGGTTTACAGAACATTCAGTTCACATTCAGTTTTCACCGGGAAATGTAATTTGTAGACAAAAGGGTTAGAGAACTATGAATTCACGGTTGGGATTATGGAACATTCAGTTCATGGTAGTTTTCAATGGGGAATGTTTATTGTAGACAGTGGGACTCTAGCACATTAAATTCATGGCTAGCTTTCAATGAGACATGTTCTTCGTAGACTATGAGCTAATATTCCTATGAATTCAGTGTTAGTTTCAAATAGGAAATATTTATTGCAGGGGATAGGACTATAGAACATTAAAATCACAGTTAGTTTTGAATGAGAAATGTTCTTTTTACACAATCAGCTTATATTCCTACGAATTCAGTGTTTGTTTTCAAAGGGAAACATTCGTAGCCAATAAAGAGCTTATAGAACTTTGAATTCATTCTTAGTTTACCATGGGAAATGTTCTTCCTAGGCCATAGGATTACAGAACACTGAATTCACAGTAGATGTCAATGGGAACTGTTTATTGTAAACTATAGGACTATAGAACATTGAAGTCACTGTTAGTTTTCAATGACAAATGTTCTTTGTAGACTATAACTGTTAGTTTTCAAAGGGAAACATTCATAGCACATAAGCAGCTAACAAAACTTTTATTTCCCCGTTAGTTTAAAACGGAAAAAGTTGTTGAAACAATTGGAGTATAGAACATTGAATTCACAGTTAGTGTACAATGGAAAATGTTCATTGTAGACACTAAGATTACAGAATATTGAACTCAAAGTTAGTATTCAAGGAGAAATCTTCTTCATAGACAATCAGTTCCTATTCCTATGAATTCACCATTAGTTTTTAATGCTAAATGTTCATATCAGATAAGTAGCTTAAGGAACTTTGAATTCACTGATAGTTCACCGTGGGAGATGTTCTTACTAGACAACAGGATGATAGAACATGGAATTCATTGTTAGTTTTCAACGGGAAATGTAATTGGTAGACAAAAGAATCTGAGAACAATGAATTCACGGTTGGGATTATGGAACATTCAGTTCATGGTAGTTTTCAGTAGGCAATGTTTATTGTAGACAGTAGGACAATAGAACATTAAATTCACAGCTAGTTTTCAATGAGACAAGTTCTTCGTAGACAATGAGATAATACTCTTATGAGTTACGTGTTAGTTTCCAATGGGAAATGTTTATTGTAGACAATAGCGCTATAGAACATTAAATTCACAGTTAGTTGTCAATGAGAAATGTTTATTGTAGACAATAGGGCTATAGAACCTTAAATTCAAATTTACTTTTCAATGGGAAACGTTCTTAGTATAGAAGCAGCTTCCATTCATATGAATTCACTGTTAGTTTTCAATAGAAAACGTTTGTAGCACATAAGCAGCTTAAAGAACTTTAAATTCACTGTTAGTTTACCACGGGAAATGTTGTTATTACACAATAGGATTGTAGAACATTGAATTCACGGTTAGTTTTCATTGGGAAACGTTCTTAGTATACAAGCAGCTTCCATTCCTATGAATTCACTGTTAGTTTTCAATAGGAAACGTTCATAGCACAGAACTAGCTTAAAGAACTTTCAATTCAATCTTAGTTTTCCAGGGCAAATGTTGTTACTACACAATAGGATTGTAGAACTTTGAATTCACGGTCAGTTTTCAATGGAAACTATCTTAGTATACAAGCAGCTTACATTCCTATGAATTCACTGTTAGTTTTCAACAGGAAACATTTGTTGCAGATAAGTACCTTAAAGAACTTTCAATTCACTGTTAGTTTGCCACAGGAAATGTTGTTACTAGACTGTAGGATTGTAGAACATTGAATTCACGGTTGGTTTTAAATGGGAAACGTACTTAGTATACAAGCAGCTTCTACTCCTATGAATTCACTGTTAGTTTTCAACAGGAAACGTTTGTCGCAGATAAGTAGCTTAAATACGTTCAATTCACTGTTAGTTTGCCACGGGAAATGTTGTTACTAGACAATTGCAGTGTAGAACATTGAATTCAACGTTAGCTTACAATGGGAAACGGTCTTAGTATTCCAACAGCTTCTATTCCTATGATTCCACTGTTAGTTTTCAATAGGATATGTTTGCTGCAGATAAGTAGCTTAAAATGCTTTAGTTTGCCATGGGAAATATTGTTACTACACAATAAGATTGTAGAGCATTGAATTCATGGTTAGTTTTCAATGGGAAACATTTTTAGTATACAAGCACCTTCCATTCCTATGAATTCACTGTTAGTTTTCAACAGGAAACGTTTGTCGCAGATAAGTAGCTTAAACAACTTTCCATTCACTGTTAGTTTGCCATGCTAAATGTTGTTACTAGACAGAAGGATTGTAGAACATTGAATTCACGATTAATTTTCAATCATAAACATTCTTAGTATACAAGAAGTTTCTATTCCTATGAACTAACTATTAGTTTTCAGTAGGAAATATTGGTCGCAAATAAGTAGCTTAAGGAACTTTCAAGTCACTGTTAGTTTGCCAAGGGAAATGTTGATAGTAGACAATAGGATTGTAGAACATTGAATTCACGGTTAGTTTTCCATGGGAAACGTACATACTACACAAGCAACTTCTATTCCTATGAATTCACTGTTAGTTTTCAATAGGAAACGTTTGTCACAGATAAGTAGCTTAAAGAGCTTCCAATTCACTGTTAATTTGCCACGGAAAATGTTGATACTTGACAGTAGGATTGTACAACATTGAATTCACTATTAGTTTTCAATGGGAAACAGTATTAGTATACAAGCATCTTCTATTGCTATGAATCCCCTGTTATTTCTCAAAAGGAAATGAATATCGCAGATAAGTAGCTTAAAGAACTTTCAAATTACTGGTAGTTAGCCACGGGAAATGTTGTTACTAGCCATTAGGATTGTAGAACATTGAATTCACGGTTAGTTTTCCATGGGAAACATGCATAGTACACAAGCAGCTTCTATTGCTATGAATTCATTGTTAGTTTTCAATGGGAAATGGTCTTAGCATACAAGCAGCTTCTATTCCTATGAATCCAATGTTAGTTTTCAAAAGAAAACATTTGTCCCAGATAAGTAGCTTAAAGAACTTTCAATTAACTGTTTGCCATGGGAAAAGTTGTTACTAGACTGTAGGATTGTGGAACATTGAATTCACTGTTAGTTTTCAATCAGAAACATCTTAGTATACAAGAAGCTTCCATTCCTATTAATTCAGTCTTAGTTTTCAATGGGAAACGGTCTTAGTAAAGAAGCAGCTTCTATTCAAATGATGTCACACTTAGTTTTCAATAGATAATGTTTGTTGCAGATAAGTAGCTTAAAGAAATTTCAATGCACTGATAGTTTGCACGAGAAATGTTGTTGCTAGACGATAAGATTGTAGAACATTGAATTCAAGTTAGTTTTCAATGGGAAACATACTTAGTATACAAGCAGCTTCTATTCCTATGAATCTACTGTTAGTTTTCATTAGGATATGTTTGTCCCAGATAAGTAGCTTAAAGAACATCAATTCACTGTTAGTTTGCCAGGAGAAATGTTGTTACTAGACAGTAGGATTGTAGAGCATTAATTCCATGAACTCATTGAATTCACGGTTAGTTTTCAATCGTAAACATTCTTAGTATACAAGAAGCCTCTATTCCTATGACCTTACAGTTAGTTTTCTATAGGAAACTTTTGTTGCAGATAAGTAGCTTAGTTGTCAATGGGAAAAGTTCTTACTATACAAGCAGTTTCTATTCCAATGAATTAACTGATACTTTTCAATAGGAAACATTGGTCACAAATAAGTATCTTAAGGAACTTCCAATTCACTGTTAGTTTGCCAAGGGAAATGTTGTTATTAGACAGTAGGATTGTAGAACACTGAATTCACGGTTAGTTGTCAGTGGGAAATGTTCTAGGTATACAAGCAGCATCTCTTCCCATGAATTAACTGTTACTTTTTAATAGGAAACACTGGTCGCAAATAAGTAGCTTAAGGAACTTTCAATTCACTATTACTTTGCCACGGGAAAATGTTGTTACTAGACAGTAGGATTGTAGAACATTGAATTCACGGTTAGTTTTAAAGGGAAAAGTACTTAGTATACAAGCAGCTTCTATTCCTATGAATTCACTGTTAGTTTTCAATAGGAAATGTTTGTCACAGATAAGTAGCTTAAATACTTTCAATTCACTGTTAGTTTGCCATGGGAAATGTTGATACTAGAAAATAGCAGTGTAGAACATTGAATTCACCGTTGGTTCACAATGGGTAAAGGTCTTAGTATTCCAGCAGCTTCTATTCCTATGAATCCACTGTTAGTTTTCAATAGGGTATGTTTGCCACAGATAAGTAGCTTAAAATACATTCAATTCACTGTTAGTTTGCTACGGGAAATATTCTTACTACACAATAGGGTTGTAGAACATTGAATTCACTGTTAGTTTTCAATGGGAAACGTTATTAGTATATAAGCACCTTCCATTCTTATGAGTTCACTGTTAGTATTCAATAGGAAACGTTTGTCGCGGATAAGTAGCTTAAAGACCATTCAATTCACTGTTAGTTTGTCACGGGAAATGTTGTTACTAGAAAATAGGGTGGTAGAACATTGAATTCACTGTTAGTTTTCAATGGGAAACATCCTTAGTACAGAAGCACCATCTAATTCCTATGAATTCACTGTTCGTTTTCAACGGACAACAGTGTTCATATACAAGCACCTTCCATTCCAATGAATTCACTGTTAGTTTTCAGTAGGAAACATTTGTGGCGGATAAGTAGCTTAAAGACCATTCAATTCACTGTTAGTTTGCCACGGGAAATATTGTTACTAGAAAATAGGGTTGTGGAACATTAAATTCACGGTTAGTTTTCAATGTTAAAAGGTCTTAGTATACAAGCAGCTTCTATTCCTATTAATCCACTGTTAGTTGTCAATAGGAAACATTTGTCGCAGATAAGTAGGTTAAAGAACTTCCAATTCACTGATCGTTAGACAAGGGAAATGTTGTTACTACACAATAGGATTGTAGAACATTGAATTCACGGCTAGTTTTCAATGGGAAACGTCCTTAGTATAGAAGCACCTTCTATTCCTATGATTTCACTGTTCGTTTTCAATGGACAACGGTGTTAGTATACAAGCACCTTCCATTCCAATGAATTCACTGTTAGTTTTCAATAGGAAACATTTGTCTCGGGTAAGTAGCTTAAACAACATTCAATTCACTGTTAGTTTGCCACGGGAAATGGTGTCACTAGACAGTAGGATTGTAGAACATTGAATTCATGGTTAGTATTCAATCGTAAACATTCTTAGTATACAAGAAGCTTCTATTCCTATGACCTCACACTTAGTTGTCAATAGGATACTTTTGTTTCAGGTAAGTAGCTTAAAGAACTTTCAATGCACTGTTAGTTTGTCATGGGAAATGTTGTTATTAGACAATAATTATGTACAACATTGAATTCACGGTTAGGTTTCAATGGGAAATGGTCTTAGTATAAAAGCAGCTTCTATTCCTAAGAATCCACTCTTAGTTTTCAATCATAAACGTTTGTCACAGATAAGTAGCTTAAAGACCTTTCAAATCACTGTTAGTTTGCCACAGGAAATGTTGTTACCAGACAATAAGATTGTAGAACATTGAATTCATGGTTAGTTTTCAATGGGAAACGATCTTAGTATACAAGCAGCTTCTGTTCCTATGAACTAACAATTAGTTTTCAATAGGAAACATTGGTTGCAAATAAGGAACCTTAAGGAACTTTCAATTCACTGTTAGTTTGCCACGGGAAATGTTGTTAGTAGACTATAGGATTGTAGAACATTGAATTCACGGTTAGTTTTCTATGGGAAATGGTCTTAGTATACAAGCAGTTTCTATTCCTATTCACTGTTATTTTCCAATAAGAAACATTTGTCGCAGATAGGTAGCTTAAAGAACTTTCAATTCACTCGTAGTTTGCCACGGGAAATGTTGTTACTAGACAGTAGGATTGTAGAACTTTGAATTCACGGTTAGTTTTCAATCAGAAACATTCTTAGTATACAAGAAACTTCCATTCCTATGAATTCTGTCTTAGTTTTCAATGGGAAACTGTATTACTATACAAGCAGCTTATATTCCCATGATGTCACACTTAGTTTTCAATAGATAATGTTTGTTGCAGAGAAGTAGCTTAATGAACTTTCAATTCACTGATAGTTTGTCACGGGAAATGTTGTTAATAGACAATAGTATTATAGAACATTGAATTCACAATTACTTTATAATGGGAAACGTTCTTAGTATGGAAGCAGCTTCTATTCCTGTGAATTCACTGTTAGTTTTCAATAGGAAATGTTTGCCACAGATAAGTGGCTTAAAGAATTTTCAACTATGTGTTAGTTTGCCACAGGAAATGTTTTTAGTAGACAATGAGATTGTAGAACATTGCATTCACGGTTAGTTTTCAGTGGGAAATGGTCGTAGTATACAAGCAACTACTATTCCTATGAATCACTGTTACTTTTCAATGTGAACGGTCTCAGTATAAAAGAAGTTTCTATTCCTATAAATTCACTGTTGGCTTTCGTTGGGAAATGTTCTTAGTATACAAGTACCTTCTATTCCTATGATTCACTGTTAGTTTTCAATGGGAAACGGTCTTAGCATATAAGCAGCTTCAATTCCAATGAATTCACTGTTAATATTCAATAGGAAACGTTTGTCGCAGATGAACAGCTGAAAGAACTTTCAATTCACTGTTAGTTTGCTACGGGAAATGTTGTTACTAGACAATAGTATTATAGAACATTGAATTCTCAGTTACTTTATAATGGGAAACGTTCTTAGTATGGAAGCAGCTTCTATTCCTATGAATTCACTGTTAGTTTTCAATAGGAAATGTTTGTCACAGATAAGTGGCTTAAAGAATTTTCAATTACGTGTCAGGTTGGCACAGGAAATGTTGCTAGTAGACAGTGAGATTGTAGAACATTGAATTCACGGTTAGTTTTCAGTGGGAAACGGTCCTAGTATGCAAGCAGCGACTATTCCTATGAATCACTGTTACTTTTCAATGTGAACGGTCTTAATATAAAAGAAGCTTCTTTTCCTATGAATTCACTTTTGGTTTTCATTGGGAAATGTTCTTAGAATACAAGTACCTTCTATTCCTATGAATTCACTGTTAGTTTTCAATGGGAAACGGTCTTAGCATACAAGCAGCTTCAATTCCAATGAATTTGCTGTTAGTTTTCAGTAGGAAACGTTTGTCTCAGATAAACAGCTTAAAGAACTTCCAATTCACAGGTAGTTTGCCACGGGAAATGTTGTTACTAGATAATAGGATTGTAGAATGTTGAATTCAAGGTTAGTTTTCAATGGGAAACAGTCCTAGTATACAAGCAGCTACTATTGCTATGAATCCACTGTTACTTTCAATATAAAAGGTTTGTCACAGATAAGTACCTTGAACAACTTTCAATTCACTTTTAGTTTGCCATGGGAAATGTGGTTAGTAGACAATAGCATTGTAGAACAATGAATTCACGGTTAATTTTCAATGGGAAACGTTCTTAGTATACAAGCAGCTTCTATTCCTACGAATTCACTGTTAGTTTTCAATGCAAAACAGTGTTAGTATACGACCACTTTTTATTCCTATGTATTCACTGTTAGTTTTCAATAGGAAAGGTTGGTCGCACAAAGTAGCTTAAGGAACTTTCAATTCACTGTTAGTTTGCCACGGGAATGTTGTTACTAGACAGTAGTATCTAGAATATCGAATTCACTAGTTTACTTTATCAATGGGAAACGTCCTTAGTATGAAGCAGCCATCTATTCCTATGAATTCACTGTTAGTTTTCAATAGGAAATGTTTTGTCACAGATAAGTGCTTAAAGAATTTCAATTATGTTAGTTTGCCACAGGAAATGTTTTTAGTAGACAATGGATTGTAGAACATGCAATTCACGGTTAGTTTTCAGTGGGAAACGGTCCTAGTATACAAGCAGCTTCTATTCCTATGAATCACTGTTACTTTTCAATGTAATGTTGTCTCAGATAAAAGTAAGCTTAATCTATAAATTCACTGTCTTGAGTTTAATTGGGAAATGTTCTAGTATAGAAGTACGCTTCTATACCCTATGAATTCACTGTTAGTTTTACGTTTTTTTTTTTTTAAATATTTTTTTTATTTTATTTAGTTTATTGAGAGTAACAGACAGAGGAAGAAGAGGCAGAGAGAGTTTAGAGAGAAGAGAGTGAGAGAGAGAGAAGAAATGGTCGCACCAGGCCTCCAAGCCACTGCAAACGAACTGCCAGATGCTATTGCGCCACCTTGTCAATTCAGCTTACGTGGTACTGGGAATCGAGCCGCAAACGGTCCTTAGCTTATAGGCAAGTGCTTAACGCTAACCATCTCTCCAAGCCCTCACTGTTAGTTTTCAATAGGAAAGTTTGTCACAGATAAACAGCTTAAAGAACTTCCAATTCACAGGTAGTTTGCCACGGGAAATGTTGTTACTAACATAGGATTGTAGAATATTGAATTCAAGTTCAGTTTTCAATGGAAACGGTCCTAGTATAAAGCAAGTAATATTCCTATGAATCCACTGTTACTTTCAATTAACGTTTTGCGCGGATAAAGTACCTTAAAAATTTTCAATTCACTTTTTATTTTGCAGGGAAATGGGTTATAAAAAATAGAATTGTAAACAATGAATTCACGGTTAATTTTCAATGGGAAACTTTCTTAGTATACAAGCAGCTTCTATTCCTACGAATTCACTGTTAGTTTGCAATGCAAAACAGTGTTAGTATATGACCACCTTTTATTCCTATGAATTCACTGTTAGTTTTCAATAGAAAAGGTTGGTCGCACAAAGTAGCTTAAAGAACTTTCAATTCACTGTTAGTTTGCCACGGGAAGTGTTGTTACTAGACAGTAGTATCATAGAATATCGAATTCACAGTTACTTTATAATGGGAAACGTCCTTAGTATGGAAGCAGCCACTATTCCTATGAATTCACTGTTAGTTTTCAATAGGAAATGTTTGTCACAGATAAGTGGCTTAAAGAATTTTCAATTATGTGTTAGTTTGCCACAGGAAATGTTTTTAGTAGACAATGAGATTGTAGAACATTGCATTCACGGTTAGGTTTCAGTGGGAAACGGTCCTAGTATACAAGCAGCTACTATTCCTATGAATCACTGTTACTTTTCAATGTGAATGGTCTCAGTATAAAAGAAGCTTCTATTCCTATAAATTCACTGTTGGTTTTAATTGGGAAATGTTCTTAGTATAGAAGTACCTTCTATTCCTATGAATTCACTGTTAGTTTTCTTTTCTTTTTTTTTTAAATATTTTTGTTTATTTTTATTTATTTATTTGAGAGTAACAGACAGAGGAAAGAAAGAGGCAGAGAGAGAGAGAGAGAGAGAGAGAGAGAGAGAGAGAGAATGGGCGCACCAGGGCCTCCAGCCACTGCAAACGAACTCCAGATGCTTGCGCCACCTTGTGCATCTGGCTTACGTGGGTACTGGGGAATCGAGCCTCGAACCGGGGTCCTTAGGCTTCATAGGCAAGTGCTTAACTGCTAAGCCATCTCTCCAGCCCTCACTGTTAGTTTTCAATAGGAAACGTTTGTCACAGATAAACAGCTTAAAGAACTTCCAATTCACAGGTAGTTTGCCACGGGAAATGTTGTTACTAGACAATAGGATTGTAGAATATTGAATTCAAGTTCAGTTTTCAATGGGAAACGGTCCTAGTATAAAAGCAGCTACTATTCCTATGAATCCACTGTTACTTTCAATATATAACGTTTGTCGCGGATAAGTAGCTTAGAGAACTTTCAATTCACTGTTAGTTTGCTACGGGAAATGGTGCTACTAGACCATAGGATTGTAGAACATTGAAATCAAGGTTAGTTTTCAATGGAAAACCTTCTTAGTATATATGCAGCTTCAATTCCAATGAATTCACTGTTAGTATTCAATAGGAAACATTTGTCGCAGTTAAACAGCTGAAGGAACTTTCAATTCACTGTTAGGTTGCTACGGGAAATGTTGTTACTAGACAATAGTATTATAGAACATGGAATTCTCTGTTACCTTATTATGGGAAACGTTCTTAGTATGGAAGCAGCTTCTATTCCTGTGAATTCACTGTTAGTTTTCAATAGGAAATGTTTGTCAGAGATAAGTGGCTTAAAGAATTTTCAATTATGTTTTAGTTTGCCACAGGAAATGTTGTTAGTAGACAATGAGATTGTCGAACATTGAATTCACGGTTAGTTTTCCGTGGGAAACGGTCCTAATATACAAGCAGCTACTATTCCTATGAATCACTGTTACTTTTCAATGTGAACGGTCTCAGTATAAAAGAAGCTTCTATTCCTATAAATTCACTGTTGGCTTTCGTTGGGAAATGTTGTTAGTATACAAGCACCTTCTATTGCTATGAATTCACTGTTAGTTTTCATTGGGAAACGGTCTTAGTATACAAGCAGCTTCTATTACTATGAATCCACTCTGAGCTTTCAATAGGAAACCTTTGTGGCAGTTAAGAAGCTTAAAGAACTTTCAATTGACTGTTAGTTTGCCACGTTAACTGTTGTTACTAGGCAATAGGATTGAAGAACATTGAATTCACAGTTAGTGTTCAATTGGAAACATTCTTAGTATACAAGCATGTTCTATTTCTATGAGTCACTGTTAGTTTTCAATGTGAATGGTCTTAGTATAAAAGAAGCGTCTATTGCTGTGAATTCACTCTTAGTTTTCAGTGCACAACAGGCTTAGTGTACAAGCCGCTTCTATTCCTATGAATTCACAGTTTGTTTTCAATAGGAATCATTTGTCGCAGAAAATTAGCTTAAAGAATTTTTAATTCACTGTTAGTTTGCCATGGGAAATATTGTTACTAGACAATGGGATTGTACAACATTGATTCATGTTTAGTTTTCAAATGGATACCTTCTTGTTATACAAGAAGCTACTATTCCTATGAATTCACTGTTAGTTTTCAATAAGAAACAGTCTTTTGTACAAGCAGCTTCTATTCCTATGAATTCACTGTGAGTTTTCAAGAGGAAACGTTTGTTGCAGATAAGTAGCTTCTAGAACTTTCAATTCACTGGGAGTTTGCCATGGGAAATGTTGTTATTAGACAACAGGATTGTGGAACATTGAAGTCTCTGTTAGTTATCATTGGGAAACATTCTTTGTATACATGCAGCTTCTATTCCTGTGAATTCATTCTTAGTTTTCAATGGGTAAAGTTTGTTGCAGATTAGCAGTTCAAAGATCTTTCAATACACTGTGAGTTTGCCATGGGAAATATTGTTATTAGACAACAGAATTGTAGAACATTGAATTCACTGTTAGTTTTCAAAGGGAAATATTCTTAACATACAAGCAGCTTCTATTCCTATGAATCACTCTTAGTTTTCAATGGGAAACTATCTTAGTATACAAGCAGCGTCTATTCCTGTGAATTCACTGTTAGTTTTCAAAAGGAAACGTTTATTGCAGATAATTAGTTTGGAGATTTTCCAATTCACTGTTAGTTTACCATAGGAAATGTTGTCAGTAGACAATAGGAATGTAGAACATTGAATTCACTTTTAGTTGCCAATGGGAAACGGTCTCAGTATACAAGCAGCTTCTATTCCTATGAATCCACTGTTAGTTTTCAATAGGATATGTTTGTTGCAGATAAGTAGCTTAAAGAAATTTCAATTCACTGTTAGTTTGCCATGGGAAATGTTGTTACTAGGCACTAAGATTGTAGAATGTTGAATTCATGTTTTGTTATCAATAGTGAGGGTTCTTAATATACAAGCAGCTTCTGTTCCTATGAATTCACTGTTAGTGTTCAATAGGAAACATTTGTCACAGATTAGTAGCATAAAGGACTTTCATTTCACTGGTAGTCTTCCACGGGAAATGTTTTTACAAGACTGTAGGATTGTAGAACATTGAATTCACTGTTGGTTTTCATTGAGAAACGTTGTTAGTATAGAAGTACCTTCTATTCCTATGAATTCACTCTTAGTTTTCAGAGGCAAATGGTCTTAGCATATAAGCAGCTTCAATTCCAATGAATGCAGTGTTAGTTTTCAATAGGAAACGTTTGTAGCAGATAAGCAGCTTAAAGAACTTCCAATTCACCGGTAGTTAGCCACAGGAAATGTTGTTACTAGCCAATAAGATTGTAGAACGTTGAATTCATGGTTTGTTAATCAATAGAGAGAGTTCTTAGTATACAAGCAGCTGCTATTCCTATGATTTCACTGTTAGTTTTCAGTAGGAAACGTTTGCCACAGATTAATAGCATAGAGGACTTTCAATTTAGTGGTAGTCTTCCATGGGAAATGTTTTTACATGACAGTAGGATTGTAGAACATTGAATTCACAGTTAGTTTTCAATGGGAAATGGTCTTAGAATACAAGCAGTTTCTATTCCTATGAATCCACTGTTAGTTTTCAATAGCAAAGTTTTGACGAGCTATGTACCTAATAGAACTTTCAATTCATTGGTTGTTTGCCATAGAAACTGTTGTTCCTAAAGAGTAGGATTGAAGAACATTGAATTCAAGGTCAATTTTCAATGGGAAACATTCCCTCTATACAAGCAGCTTCTATCACTTGAATTCATGTTAGTTTTCAATAGCAAACGTTTGTCATACATAAGTAGCTTTAAAAACTTTGAATTCACTGTTAGTTTTCCATGGGAAATGTTGTTAGTAGTCAATAGGATTGTAGAACATTGTATTCACGGTTAGCTTTCAAGGGGAAACATTCTTAGGTGTAGAAGCAGTTTCTATTCCTATCAATTCAGTGCTAGTTTTCAGTATGAAAATTTGTTGCAGATGAGTACCATAATGAACTTTCAATTCACTGTAGTCCTCCACAGGAAAAGTTTTTTCAAGACTGTAGGATTGTAGAACATTGAATTCCCTGTTGGTTTTCATTGGCAAACGTTCTTAGTATGCAAGTACCTTCTATTGCTCTGAAATCACTGTTAGTTTTCAATGGGAAACGGTCTTAGCATATAAGCAGCTCCAATTCCAATGAAATCACTGTTAGTTTTGAATAGGAAACGTTTGTCAGAGATAAACAGATTTAAGAACTTTCAATTCACTGTTAGTTTGCCATGGGAAACGTGGTTAGTAGACAATAGCATTGTAGAACAATGAATTCACGGTTGATTTTCAATGGGAAACGTTCTTAGTATAGAAGCAGCTTCTATTCCTACGAATTCACTGTTAGTTTACAATGCAAAACAGTGTTAGTATACGAGTGCATTTTATTCCTATGAAATCACTGTTAGTTTTTAACAGGAAAGGTTGGTCGCACAAAAGTAGCTTAAAGATCTTTCAATTCACTGTTAGTTTTCCACGTGAAATGTTGTTACTAGACAATAGGATGGTAGAACTTTGATTTCACGGTTAGTTTTCAATGGAAAACCTTCTTGGTATATAGGCAGGTTCTATTCCTATGTATTCACAGTTAGTTTGCATTGGGAAACAGTCTTAGTATACAAGCAGCTTCTATTACTATGAATCCAATGCCAGCTTTCAATAGGAAACCTTTGCAGCAGTTAACAAGCCTAAACAACTTTCAATTCATTGTTAGTTTGCCAAGTTAGCTGTTGTTACTAGGCAATAGGATTGAAGAACATTGAATTCACAGTTAGTTTTCAATCGGAAACATTCTTAGTATACAAGCATGTTCTATTCCTATGACTCACTGTTAGTTTTCAATGTGAATGGTCTTAGTATGAAAGAAGCATTGATTGCTGTGAATTCATTGTTAGTATTCAATGCAAACTGTTTTAGTGTACAAATAGCTGATATTCATATGAAGTCACAGTTTGTTTTCAATAGGAATCATTTGTCACAGAAAATTAGCGTAAAGAATTTCTAATTCACTGTTAGTTTGCCATGGTAAATGTTGTTACTAGACATTGGGACTGTACAACATTGAATTCATGGTTCGTTTTCAATTGGAAACCTTCTTACTATATAAGCAGCTGCTATTAATATGAATTCACTGTTAGTTTTCAATGCGAAACAGTCTTTTGTACAACCAGCTTCTATTCCTATGAATTCACTGTGAGTTTTCAAGAGGAAACGTTTTTGGCAGATAAGTGGCTTTTAGAACTTTCAATTCACTCTGAGTTTGCCATGAAATGTTGTTATTAGACAACAGGATTGAAGAACATTGAATTCTCTGTTAGTTTTCAATGGGAAACATTCTTTGTATACATGCAGCTTCTATTCCTGTGAATTTGTTCTCAGTTTTCAATGGGTAAAGTATGTTGCAGATAAGCAGTTTAAAGAATTTTCAATACACTGTGAGTTTGCCGTGGGAAATATTGCTATTAGACAACAGGATTGTAGAACATTGAATTCACTGTTAGTTTTCAAAGGGAAACATTCTCAGTATACAAGCAGCTTCTATTCCTATGAATCACTCTTAGTTCTCAACCGGAAGCTATATTAGTATAAAAGCACCGTCTATTCCTGTGAATTCACTGTTAGTTTTGAAATGGAAACGTTTGTCGCAGATAATTAGCTTGGAGATTTTTCAATTCACTGTTAGTTTACCATGGGAAATGTTGTTACTAGGCAATAGGAATCTAGAACAATGAATTCACTCTTAGTCGTCGATGGGAAATGGTCTCAGTATACAAGCAGCTTCTATTCCTTTGAATCCACTGTTAGTGTTCAATAGGATGTGGTTGTTGCAGATAAGTAGCATAAAGAAAATTCATTTCACCATTGGTTTGCCATGGGTAATGTTCTGAGTAGACAATAAGATTGTAGAACGTTGAATTCATGGTTTGTTATCAATAGTGCACGTTCTTAGTATACAAGCACCTTCCATTCCTATAAATTCACTGTTACTTTTCAATAGGAAACGTTTGTCACAGATTAGTAGCATAAAGGACTTTCAATTCACTGGTAGTCTTCCAATGGGAAATGTTTTTACAAGACAAGAGGATTGTAGAACATTGAATTCACAATTAGTTTTAAAGAGGAAATGGGCTTAGAATACAAGTAGTTTCTATTCCCTATGAATCCACTGTTAGTTTTCAATAGGAAAATTTTGTTGGAGGTACATACCTCAAAGAACTTTCAATTCATTGGTTGTTTGCCACGGAAACTGTTGTTACTAGAGAGGAGGATAGAAGAACATTGAATTCACGGTTAGTTTTCAATGGGAAACATTCCCTGTACACAAGCAGCTTCCATCCCTTGAATTCATGTTAGTTTTCAATAGCAAACGTTTGTCACACATAAGTAGCTTAAACAACTTTGAATTCACTGTTAGTTTGCCACGGGAAAAGCTGTTCACAGTCAATAGGATTGTAGAACATTGTACTCACGGTTAGTTTTCAAGGGGAAACGTTCTTACTGTAGAAGCAGGTTCTATTCCTATCAATTCAGTGCTAGTTTTCTATATGAAACCTTGTTGCAGAGAAGTGCCATAATGAACTTTCAATTCACAGTAGTCCTCCACAGGAAATGCTTTTACAAGACTGTAGGATTGTAGAACACTGAATTCACTGTTGGTTTTCATTGGGAAATGTTGTTACTATCCACGTACCTTCTATTCCTATGAATTCACTGTTAGATTTCAATGGAAACGGTCTTAGCATATAAGCATCTTCAATTCCAATGAATTCGCTGTTAGTTTTCAATAGGAAACGTTTTTCAGAGATAAACAGCTGGAAGAACTTTCAATTCACTGTTAGTTTGCCATGGGAAATGTTGTTATTAGACAACGGGATTGTAGAACATTGAATTTTCTGTTAGTGTTCAATGGGAAACATTCTTTGTATACATGCAGCTTCTATTCCTGTGAATTCATTCTTAGTTTTCAATGGGTAAAGTTTGTGGCAGATAAGCACTTTAAGGAACTTTGAATACACTGTGAGTTTGCCATGGGAAATAATGTTATTAGACAACAGGATTGTAGAACATTGAATTCACTGTTAGTTTTCAAAGGGAAACATTCTTAGTATACAAGCAGCTTCTATTCCTATGAATCCACTGTTAGTTTTCAATAGCATATGTTTGTTGCAGATAAGTAGCTTAAAGAAATTTCGTTTCACTGTTAGTTTGCCACGGGTAATGTTGTTAGTAGACAATAAGATTGTAGAACGTTGAATTCATGGTTTGTTATCAATAGTGAGTGTTCTTAGTATACAAGCAGCTTCCTATGAATTCACTGTTAGTTTTCAATAGGAAACGTTTGTCACAGATTAGTACCATAAAGCACTTTCAATTCACTGGTAGTCTTCCACAGGAAATGTTTTTACAAGACATTAGGATTGTAAAACATTGAATTCACTGTTAGCTTTCAATAGGAAATGGTCTTAGAATACAAGCAATTTCTAGTGCTATGAATCCACTGTTCGTTTTCAATAGGAAAGTTTTGTAGGAGATACGTACCTCAAAGAACTTTCAATTCATTGGTTGTTGGCCACGGAAACTATTGTTACTAGAGAGTAGGAATGAAGAACATTGCATTCACAGTTAATTTTCCATGGGAAACATTCCCTGTATACAAGCAGCTTCCATCCCTTGAATTCATGTTAGTTTTCAGTAGCAAACGTTTGTCACACATAAGTAGCTTAAACAACTTTGAATTCACTGTTAGTTTGGCACGGGAAATGTTCTTCATAGTCAATAGGATTGTAGGACATTGTATTCACGTTTAGTTTTCAAGGGGAAACGTTCTTACTGTAGAAGCAGGTTCTATTCCTATAAATTTAGTGCTAGTTTTCTATATGAAACTTTGTTGCAGAGAAGTACCATAATGAACTTTCAATTCACTGTAGTCCTCCACGGGAAATGCTGTTACAAGACTGTAGGATTGTAGAACATTGGATTCACTGTTGGTTTTCATTGGGAAAGGTTCTTAGTATACAAGTACCTTCTATTCCTATGAATTCACTGTTAGATTTCAATGGGAAACGGCCTTAGCATGTCAGCATCTTCAGTTCCAATGAATTCACTGTTAGTTTTCTATAGGAAACGTTTGTCACAGATTAAGAGCTGAAAGAACTTTCAATTCACTCTCAGTTTGCCATGGGAAATGTGGTTACTAGACTATAGCATTATAGAACAATGAATTCACGGTTAATTTTCAATGGGAAACGTTCTTAGTATACAAGCAGCTTCTATTCCTATGATTTCATTGTCAGTTTTCAATGCAAAACAGTGTTAGTATAGGAGCACCTCTTATTCCTATGAATTCACTGTTAGTTTTCAATAGGAAAGGTTGGTCGCACAAAAGTAGCTTAAAGAACTTTCAATACACTGTTAGTTTGCCACGGGAAATGTTGTTACTAGACAATAGGATTGTAGAACTTTGAATACACGGTTAGTTTTCAATGGAAAACCTTCTTAGTATATAAGGAGCTTCTATTCCTATGAATTCACTGTTAGTTTTCATTGGGAAACGGTCTTAGTATACAAGCAGCTTCTATTACTATGAATCCACTCTCAGCTTTCAACAGGAAACCTTTGCGGCAGTTAGGAAGCTTAAAGAACTTTCAATTCACTGTTAGTTTGCCAAGTTAACTGTTGTTACTAGGCAACAGGATTGAAGAACATTGAATTCACAGTTAGCTTTCAACCGGAAACATTCTTAGTATACAAGCAGCTTCTATTCCTTTGAGTCACTGTTAGTTTTCAATGTCAATGGTCTTAGTATAAAAGAAGCGTCTATTGCTGTGAATTCACTGTTAGTTTTCAACGCAAAACAGTCTTAGTGTACAAGCAGCTTCTATTCCTATGAATTCACAGTTTGTTTGCAATAGGAATCATTTCTCGCAGATAATTATCTTAAAGAATTTTTAATTCACTGTTAGTTTGCCATGGGAAATAATGTTACTAGACAATGGGATTGTCCAACATGGAGTTCATGTTTAGTTCTCAACTGGAAACCTTCTTACTATACAAGCAGCTGCTATTCCTATGAACTCACTGTTAGTTTTCAATGCGACACAGTCTTTGGTACAAGCAGCTTCTATTCCTGTGAATTCACTGTGAGTTTTCAAGAGGAAACTTTTGATGCAGATAAGTAGCTTCCAGAACTTTCAATTCACTGTGAGTTTGCCATGGGAAATGTTGTTATTAGACAACGGGATTGTAGAACATTGAATTCTCTGTTAGTTTTCGATGGGAAACATTCTTTGTATAAAAGCAGCTACTATTCCTGTGAATTCATTCTTAGTTTTCAATGGATAAATTTTGTTGTAGATAAGCAGTTTAAAAAACTTTCAATACACTGTGAGTTTGCCATGGGATATATTGTTATTAGACAACAGGATTGCAGAACATTGAATTCACTGTTAGTTTTCAAGAGGAAATGGGCTTAGAATACAAGTAGTTTCTATTCCTATGAATCCACTGTTAGTTTTCAATAGGAAAATTTTGTTGGAGGTACATACCTCAAAGAAGTTTCAATTCATTGGTTGTTTGCCACGGAAACTGTTGTTACTAGAGAGTAGGATTGAAGAACATTGAATTCACTGTTAGTTTTCAAAGGGAAACATTCTTAGTATACAAGCAGCTTCTATTCCTATGAATCACTCTTAGTTTTCAACGGGAAGCTATCTTAGTATACAAGCAGCGTCTATTCCTGTAAATTCACTGTTAGTTTTCAAAAGGAAACGTTTGTCGCAGATAATTAGCTTGAAGATTTTTCAATTCACTGTTAGTTTACCATGGGAAATGTTGGTACTAGACAATAGGAATGTAGAACAATGAATTAGTATAGAAGCAGCTTCTATTCCTACGAATTCACTGTTAGTTTTCAATGCAAAACAGTGTTAGTATACGAGTGCCTTTTATTCCTATGAATTCACTGTTAGTTTTTAACAGGAAAGGTTGGTCGCACAAAAGTAGCTTAAAGATCTTTCAATTCACTGTTAGTTTTCCACGTGAAATGTTGTTACTAGACAATAGGATGGTAGAACTTTGATTTCACGGTTAGTTTTCAATGGAAAACCTTCTTAGTATATAGGCAGGTTCTATTCCTATGTATTCACAGTTAGTTTGCATTGGGAAATAGTCTTAGTATACAAGCAGCTTCTATTACTATGAATCCACTGTCAGCTTTCAATAGGAAACCTTTGCGGCAGTTAACAAGCTTAAACAACTTTCAATTCATTGTTAGTTTGCCAAGTTAGCTCTTGTTACTAGGCAATAGGATTGAAGAACATTGAATTCGCTGTTAGTTTTCAATCGGAAACATTCTTAGTATACAAGCATGTTCTATTCCTATGACTCACTGTTAGTTTTCAATGTGAATGATCTTAGTATAAAAGAAGCATCTATTGCTGTAAATTCATTGTTAGTTTCAATGCAAACTGTTTTAGTGTACAAGTAGCTTATATTCATATGAATTCACAGTTTGTTTTCAATAGGAATCATTTGTCACAGAGAATTAGCATAAAGAATTTTTAATTCACTGTTAGTTTGCCTTGGTAAATGTTGTTACTAGACATTGGGACTGTACAACATTGAATTCATGGTTCGTTTTCAATTGGAAAACTTCTTACTATATAAGCTGCTGCTATTAATACGAATTCACTCTTAGTTTTCAATGCGAAACAGTCTTTTGTACAAGCAGCTTCTATTCCTATGAATTCACTGTGAGTATTCAAGAGGAAACGTTTGTTGCAGATAAGTGGCTTTTAGAACTTTCAATTCACTCTGAGTTTGCCATGGGAAATGTTGTTATTAGACAACAGGATTGAAGAACATTGAATTCTCTGTTAGTTTTCAATGGGAAACATTCTTTGTATACAAGCAGCTTCTATTCCTGTGAATTTGTTCTTAGTTTTCAATGGGTTAAGTTTGTTGCAGATAAGCAGTTTAAAGAACGTTCAATACACTGTGAGTTGGCAGTGGGAAATATTGTTATTAGACAACAGGATTGTAGAACATTGAATTCACTGTTAGTTTTCAAAGGGAAACATTCTCAGTATACAAGAAGCTTCTATTCCTATGAATCACTCTTAATTTTCAACTGGAAGCTAGCTTAGTATACAAGCAGCGTCTAGTTCTGTGAATTCACTGTTAGTTTTCAAATGGAAACGTTTGTCGCAGATAATTAGCTTGGAGATTTTTCAATTCACTGTTAGTTTACCATGGGAAATGTTGTTACTAGACAATAGGAATGTAGAACTTTGAATTCACTTTTAGTTGTCAATTGAAAACGGTCTCAGTATACAAGCAGCTTCTATTCCTTTGAATCCACTGTTAGTTTTCAATAGGATGTGGTTGTTGCAGATGAGTAGCTTAAAGAAATTTCGTTTCACCGTTGGATTGCCATGGGTAATGTTGTTAGTAGACAATAAGATTGTAGAACGTTGAATTCATGGTTTGTTATCAATAGTGCACGTTCTTAGTATACAAGCAACTTCCAACCTATAAATTCACTGTTACTTTTCAACAGGAAGCGGTTGTCACAGATTAGTAGCATAAAGGACTTTCAATTCACTGGTAGTCTTCCAATGGGAAATGTTTTTACAAGACAAGAGGATTGTAGAACATTGAATTCACAGTTAGTTTTCAAGAGGAAATGGGCTTAGAATACAAGTAGTTTTTATTCCCTATGAATCTACTGTTAGTTTTCAATAGGAAAATTTTGTTGGAGGTACGTACCTCAAAGAACTTTCAATTCATTGGTTGTTTGCCACCGAAACTGTTGTTACTACAGAGTAGGATTGAAGAACATTGAATTCACGGTTAGTTTTCAATGGGAAACATTCCCTGTACACAAGCAGCTTCCATCCCTTGAATTCATGTTAGTTTTCAATAGCAAACGTTTGTCATACATAAGTAGCTTAAACAACTTTGAATTCACTGTTAGTTTGCCACGGGAAATGTTGTTCATAGTCAATAGGATTGTAGAACATTGCATTCATGGTTAGTTTTCAAGGGGAAAAGTTCTTACTATAGAAGCAGGTTCTATTCCTATCAAGTCAGTGCTAGTTTTCTATATGAAACTTTGTTGCAGAGAAGTACCTTAATGAACTTTCAATTCACTGTAGTCCTCCACGGGAAATGCTTTTACAAGACTGTAGGATTGTAGAACATTGAATTCACTGTTGCTTTTCATTGGGAAACGTTCTTAGTGTCCACGGACCTTCTATTTCTAAGAATTCACTGTTAGATTTCAATGGAAATGGTCTTAGCATATAAGCATCTTCAATTCCAATGAATTCGCTGTTAGTTTTAAATAGGAAAGGTTGGTCCCAGATACACAGCTGGAAGAACTTTCAATTCACTGTTAGTTTGCCACGGGAATGTGGTTACTAGACAATAGCATTATAGAAAAAAAAAAATGAATTACGGTTAATTTTCAATGGCGAAAGTACTTGGTATACAAGGCATCTTCTATTCCTATGATTTCACTGTTAGTTCTCAATGCAAAACAGTGTTAGTATACGAGCACTTTTTATTCCTATGAATTCACAGTTAGTTTTCAATAGGAAAGGTTTTCTTGCACAAAATTAGCTTAAAGAACTTTCAATTCACTGTTAGTTTGCCACGGGAAATGTTGTTAATACTCAATAGGATTGTAGAACGTTGGCATTCACGGTTATTTTTGAAGGGGGGAACGTTTTTACTGTAGAACCGGGTTCTATTCCTATCAATTCAGCAAACTAGTTTTCTATATGAAACTTTGTTGCAGACAAGTACCTAATGAACTTTCAATACACTGTAGTCCTCCACGGAAATTGCTTTTACAAGACTGTAGATTGTAGAACATTGAATTCACTGTTGGTTTTCATTGGGAAAGGTTCTTAGTATACAAGTACCTTCTATTCCTATGAATTCACTGTTAGATTTCAATGGGAAACGGTCTTAGAATATAAGCATCTCAATTCCAATGAATTCACTGTTAGTTTTCAATAGGAAAAGTTTTTCAAAGATAAACAGCTTAAGAATTTTTAATTCACTGTTAGTTTGCCATGGGAAAACAATGTTACTAGACAAAGGGATTGTACAACATGGAGTTCATGTTTAGTTTTTCAATTGGAAACCTTCTTACTATACAAGCAGCTGCTATTCCTATGAACTCACTGTTAGTTTCATGGGACAACAGTCTTTGGTACAAGCAGCTTCTATTCCTGTGAATTCCTGTGAGTTTTCAAGAGGAAACATTTGTTGCAGATAAGTAGCTTCCAGAACTTTCAATTCACTGTGAGTTTGCCATGGGAAAGGTTGTTATTAGACAACGGGATTGTAGAACATTGAATTCTCTGTTAGTTTTCAATGGGAAACATTCTTTGTATAAAAGCAGCTTCTATTCCTGTGAATTCATTCTTAGTTTTCAATGGGTAAATTTTGTTACAGATAAGCAGTATAAAGAACTTTCAATACACTGTGAGTTTGCCATGGGAAATATTGTTGTTAGACAACAGGATTGTAGAACATTGAATTCACTGTTAGTTATCAAGAGGAAATGGTTTAGAATACAACTAGTTTCTATTCCTATGAATCCACTGTTAGTTGTCAATAGCAAAATTTTGTTGGAGGGTACGTACCTCAGAGAACTTTCAGTTCATTGGTTGTTTGCCACCGAAACTGTTGTTACTAGAGAGTAGGATAGAAGAACATTGAATTCACGGTTAGTTTTCAATGGGAAACATTCCCTGTACACAAGCAGCTTCCATCCCTTGAATTCATGTTAGTTTTCAATAGCAAACGTTTGTCATACATAAGTAACTTAAACAACTTTGAATTCACTGTTAGTTTCCCACGGGAAATCTTGTTAGTAGTCAATAGGATTGTAGAACATTGCATTCACGGTTAGTTTTCAAGGGGAAACGTTCTTACTGTAGAAGCAGGTTCTATTCCTATCAATTCAGAGCTAGTTTTCTATATGAAACTTTGTTGCAGAGAAGTACCATAATGAACTTTCAATACACTGTAGTCCTCCACGGGAAATGCTTTTACAAGACGGTAGGATTGTAGAACATTGAATTCACTGTTGGTTTTCACTGGGAAACTTTCTTAGTATCCACGTACCTTCTATTCCTATGAATTCACTGTTAGATTTCAATGGAAACGGTCTTAGCATATCAGCATCTTCAATCCAATGAATTCACTGTTAATTTTCAATAGGAAAGGTTTGTCCCAGATGCACAGCTGGAAGAACTTTCAATTCACTGTTAGTTTGCCATGGGAAATGTGGTTACTAGACAATAGCATTATAGAAAAATGAATTCACGGTTAATTTTCAATGCGAAAAGTACTTGGTATACAAGCAGCTTCTATTCCTACGATTTCACTGTTAGTTCTCAATGCAAAACAGTGTTAGTATATGAGCACCTTTTATTCCTATGAATTCACAGTTAGTTTTCAATAGGAAAGGTTTCTCGCACAAAATTAGCTTAAAGAACTTCCAATTCACTGTTAGTTTGCGACGGGAAATGTTGTTACTAGACAATAGGATTGTAGAACTTTGAATACACGGTTAGTTTTCAATGGAAAACCTTCTTAGCTATATAAGCAGCTTCTATTCCTATGAATTTACTGTTAGTTTTCATTGGGAAATGGTCTTTGTATACAAGCAGCTTCTATTACTATGAATCCACTCTGAGCTTTCAATAGGAAACCTTTGTGGCAGTTAAGAAGCTTATAGAAATTTCACTTCGCTGTTAGTTTGCCAAAGGAAATGTTACTAGACAATAGGATTGAAGAACATTGAATTCACTGTTAGTTTTCAACAGGAAACATTCTTAGTATACAAGCAGCTTCTATTCCTATGAGTCACTGTTAGTTTTCAATGTGAATGGTCTTAGTATAAAAGAAGCATCTATCGCTGTGAATTCACTGTTAGTTTTCAATGCAAAACAGTCTTAGTGTACAAGCAGCTTCTATTCCTATGAATTCACAGTTTGTTTGCAATAGGAATCATTTCTCGCAGATAATTAGCTTAAAGAATTTTTAATTCACTGTTAGTTTGCCATAGGAAATAATGTTACTAGACAGTGGGATTGTACAACATGGAGTTCATGTTTAGTTTTCAATTGGAAACCTTCTTACTATACAAGCAGCTGCTATTCCTATGAACTCACTGTTAGTTTTCATGGGACACAGTCTTTGGTACAAGCAGCTTCTATTCCTGTGAATTCACTGTGAGTTTTCAAGAGGAAACATTTGTTGCAGATAAGTAGCTTCCAGAACTTTCAATTCACTGTGAGTTTGCCATGGGAAAGGTTGTTATTAGACAACGGGATTGTAGAACATTGAATTCTCTGTTAGTTTTCAATGGGAAACATTCTTTGTATAAAAGCAGCTTCTATTCCTGTGAATTCATTCTTAGTTTTCAATGGGTAAATTTTGTTACAGATAAGCAGTATAAAGAACTTTCAATACACTGTGAGTTTGCCATGGGAAATATTGTTATTAGACAACAGGATTGTAGAACATTGAATTCACTGTTAGTTATCAAGAGGAAATGGTTTAGAATACAACTAGTTTCTATTCCTATGAATCCACTGTTAGTTGTCAATAGCAAAATTTTGTTGGAGGTACGTACCTCAGAGACCTCTCAGTTCATTGGTTGTTTGCCACCGAAACTGTTGTTACTAGAGAGTAGGATAGAAGAACATTGAATTCACGGTTAGTTTTCAATGGGAAACATTCCCTGTACACAAGCAGCTTCCATCTCTTGAATTCATGTTAGTTTTCAATAGCAAACGTTTGTCATACATAAGTAGCTTAAACAACTTTGAATTCACTGTTAGTTTCCCACGGGAAATCTTGTTAGTAGTCAATAGGATTGTAGAACATTGCATTCACGGTTAGTTTTCAAGGGGAAACGTTCTTACTGTAGAAGCAGGTTCTATTCCTATCAATTCAGAGCTAGTTTTCCATATGAAACTTTGTTGCAGAGAAGTACCATAATGAACTTTCAATACACTGTAGTCCTCCACGGGAAATGCTTTTACAAGACTGTAGGATTGTAGAACATTGAATTCACTGTTGGTTTTCACTGGGAAACTTTCTTAGTATCCACGTACCTTCTATTCCTATGAATTCACTGTTAGATTTCAATGGAAACGGTCTTAGCATATCAGCATCTTCAATCCAATGAATTCACTGTTAATTTTCAATAGGAAAGGTTTGTCCCAGATACACAGCTGGAAGAACTTTCAATTCACTGTTAGTTTGCCATGGGAATGTGGTTACTAGACAATAGCATTATAGAAAAATGAATTCACGGTTAATTTTCAATGCGAAAAGTACTTGGTATACAAGCAGCTTCTATTCCTACGATTTCACTGTTAGTTCTCAATGCAAAACAGTGTTAGTATACGAGCACCTTTTATTCCTATGAATTCACAGTTAGTTTTCAATAGGAAAGGTTTCTCGCACAAAATTAGCTTAAAGAACTTCCAATTCACTGTTAGTTTGCCACTGGGAAATGTTGTTAATACTCAATAGGATTGTAGAACGTTGCATTCACGGTTATTTTTGAAGGGGAAACGTTTTTACTGTAGAACCAGGTTCTATTCCTATCAATTCAGCACTAGTTTTCTATATGAAACTTTGTTGCAGAGCAAGTACCATAATGAACTTTCAATGCACTGTAGTCCTCCACGGGAAATGCTTTTACAAGACTGTAGGATTGTAGAACATTGAATTCACTGTTGGTTTTTCATTGGGAAAGGTTCTTAGTATACAAGTACCTTCTATTCCTATGAATTCACTGTTAGATTTCAATGGGAAACGGTCTTAGAATATAAGCATCTTCAATTCCAATGAATTCACTGTTAGTTTTCAATAGGAAAAGTTTTTCAAAGATAAACAGCTTAAAGAATTTTTAATTCACTGTTAGTTTGCCATGGGAAATAATGTTACTAGACAAAGGGATTGTACAACATGGAGTTCATGTTTAGTTTTCAATTGGAAACCTTCTTACTATACAAGCAGCTGCTATTCCTATGAACTCACTGTTAGTTTTCATGGGACACAGTCTTTGGTACAAGCAGCTTCTATTCCTGTGAATTCACTGTGAGTTTTCAAGAGGAAACATTTGTTGCAGATAAGTAGCTTCCAGAACTTTCAATTCACTGTGAGTTTGCCATGGGAAAGGTTGTTATTAGACAACGGGATTGTAGAACATTGAATTCTCTGTTAGTTTTCAATGGGAAACATTCTTTGTATAAAAGCAGCTTCTATTCCTGTGAATTCATTCTTAGTTTTCAATGGGTAAATTTTGTTACAGATAAGCAGTATAAAGAACTTTCAATACACTGTGAGTTTGCCATGGGAAATATTGTTGTTAGACAACAGGATTGTAGAACATTGAATTCACTGTTAGTTATCAAGAGGAAATGGTTTAGAATACAACTAGTTTCTATTCCTATGAATCCACTGTTAGTTGTCAATAGCAAAATTTTGTTGGAGGTACGTACCTCAGAGAACTTTCAGTTCATTGGTTGTTTGCCACCGAAACTGTTGTTACTAGAGAGTAGGATAGAAGAACATTGAATTCACGGTTAGTTTTCAATGGGAAACATTCCCTGTACACAAGCAGCTTCCATCCCTTGAATTCATGTTAGTTTTCAATAGCAAACGTTTGTCATACATAAGTAACTTAAACAACTTTGAATTCACTGTTAGTTTCCCACGGGAAATCTTGTTAGTAGTCAATAGGATTGTAGAACATTGCATTCACGGTTAGTTTTCAAGGGGAAACGTTCTTACTGTAGAAGCAGGTTCTATTCCTTTCAATTCAGAGCTAGTTTTCTATATGAAACTTTGTTGCAGAGAAGTACCATAATGAACTTTCAATACACTGTAGTCCTCCACGGGAAATGCTTTTACAAGACGGTAGGATTGTTAGAACATTGAATTCACTGTTGGTTTTTCACTGGGAACTTTCTTAGTATCACGTACCTTCTATTCTATGAATTCACTGTTAGATTTCAATGGAAACGGTCTTAGCATATCAGCATCTTCAATCCAATGAATTCACTAGGTTATTTTTCAATAGGAAAGTTTGTCCCAGATGCACAGCTGGAATAACTTTCAAATTCAATTTAGGTTTGCCATGGGAATGTGTTTATAGATCAAGAGGATTGATGAAACAATTGAATTCTCTATTAGTGTTCAATGGGAAACCTTCTTTGTATACAAGCAGCTTCTCTTCCCGTGAATTTCGTTCTTAGTTTTCAATGGGTATGTTTGTTGCAGAGAAAGCAGTTTTAAAGGAATTTCAATACACTGTGAGTTTGCCATGGAAATTTTGTTATTAGACAACGGGAAATTGTAGAACATTAAATTTCACTGTTAGTTTTCAAAGGGAAACATTCTTAGTATACAAGCAGCTTCTATTCCTATGAATCACTCTTAGTTTTCAACGGGAAGCTATCTTAGATACAAGCAGCTTCTATTCCTGTGAATTCACTGTTAGTTTTCAAAGGAAACTTTGTCGCAGAATTAGTTTGGGGAGATTTTTCAATTCACTGTTAGTTTACCATGGGAAATGTTGATACTAGACAATAGGAATGTAGAACAATGAATTCACTGTTAGTTGTCGATGGAAACGTCTCAGTATACAAGCAGCTTCTATTCCTTTGAATCCATATGTTAGTTTTTCAATAGGATATATGTTTGTTGCAGATAAGTAGCTTGAAGAATTTTCGTTTCACTGTTAGTTTGCCATGGGTAATGTTGTTAGTACACAATAAGATTGTAGAACTTTGAATTCATGGTTTGTTATCATTAGTGAGAGTTCTTAGTATACAAGCAGTTTCTATTCCTGTCAATTCACTGTTAGCTTTCAATTGGAAACGTTTGTCACAGTTTGGTAGCATAACGGACTTTCAATTCACTGGTAGTCTTCCACGGGAATTGTTTTTTTTACAATAGAGTAGGATTTGTAGAACATTGATTCACAGTTAGTTGTCAATGGGAAATGGTCTCAGAATACAAGCAGTTTCTATTCCTATGAAACCACTGTTAGTTTTCAATAGGAAACGCTTGTCACAGATTATCAGCTGAAAGAACATTAAATTCACTGTTAGTTTGCCATGGGAAATGTGATTACTAGAAATGCATTATATGAAACAATGGATTCACGGTTATTTTTCATGGAAACGTTCTTAGTAATACAATCAGCTTCTAGTCTACGATTTCACTGTTAGTTTTCAGTGCAAAACAGTGTTAGTATAGAGCACCTTTTATTCCTATGAATGCACTGTTAGTTTTCAATAGGAAAGGTTGGTCGCCACAAAAGTATCTTAAAGAACTTCAATTCACTGTTAGGTTTGCCACGGAAATGTTGTTACTAGACAAAGGATTGTAGAACTTTGAATTCACGGTTAGTTTTTCAATGGAAAACCTTCTTAGTAATAAAAGCAGCTTCTATTCCTATGAATCACTGCTCTTAGTTTTCATTGGGAAACGGTCTTAGTATACCAGCAGATTCTATTACTATAAATCCTCTCTCAGCTTTCAATAGGGATGCTTTGAGTCAGTTAAGAAGCTTAAAGAACTTTCAATTCACTGTTAGTTTGCCAAGTTAACTGTTGTTACTAGGCAATAAGATTGAAGAACATTGAATTCACAGTTAGTTTTAAACCGGAAACATTCTTAGTATACAAGCAGCTTCTATTCCTATGAGGCACTGTTAGTTTTCAATGTGAATGGTCTTAGTATAAATGAAGCTTCTATTGCTGTGAATTTACTGTTAGTTTTCAATGCAAAACAGCCTTAGTGTACAAGTAGCTTCTATTCCTATGAATTCACAGTTAGTTTACAATACTAAATTGTGTTAGAATACAACTAGTTTCTATTCCTATGAATCCACTGTTAGTTTTCCATAGGAAAGTTTTGTCGGAGATACGTACCTCAAAGAACTTTCAATTCATTGGTTGTTTGCCACGGAAACTGTTGCTACTAGAGAGTAGGATTGAAGAGCATTGAATTCACGGTCAGTTTTCAATGGGAAACATTCCCTGCATACAAGTAGCTTCCATCCCTTGAATTCATGTTAGTTTTCAATAGCAAACTTATGTCATACATAAGTAGCTTAAACAACTTTGAATTCACTGTGAGTTTACCACGGGAAATGTTGTTAGTAGTCCCCAGGATTGTAGAACATTGTATTCACGGTTAGTTTTCAAGAGGAAACGTTCATAGTGTAGAAGCAGGTTCCATTCCTATCAATTCAGTGCTAGTTTTTCAATATGAAACTTTGTTGCAGATAAGTACCATAATGAACTTTCAATTCACTGTAGTCCTCCACGGGAAATGCTTTTACAAGACTGTAGGATTGTAGAACATTGCACTCACTGTAGGTTCTCATTGGGAAAAGTTCTTAGTATACAAGTACTTTCTATTCCTATGAATTCACTGTTAGTTTTCAATGGGAAAAGGTCTTGGCATATAAGCATCTTCAATTCCAATGAATTCACTGTTAGTTTTCAATAGGAAACGCTTGTCACAGATTAACAGCTGTAAGAACTTTCAATTCACTGTCAGTTTGCCATGGGAAATATTGTTACTAGACAATGGGACTGTACAACATTGGATTCATGTTTAGTTTTCAATTGGAAACCTTCTTTCTATACAAGCAGCTGCTATTCCAATGAATTCACTGTTAGTTTTCAATGCGAAACAGTCTTTTGTACAAGCAGCTTTTATTCCTATGAATTCACTGTTAGTTTTCAATATGAAACGTTTGTTGCAGATAAGTGGCTTCTAGAACTTTCATTTCACTGTGAGTTTGACATGGGAAATGTTCGTTATTTGACAGCAGGATTGTTGAACTTTGAGTTCTCTGTTAGTTTTCAATGGAAACATTCTTTGTATACAAGCAGCTTCTATTCCTGTGAATTCGTTCTTAGTTTTCAATGGGTAAAGTTTGTTGCAGATTAGCAGTTTAAAGAACTTTCAATACACTGTGAGTTTGCCATGGGAAATATTGTTATTAGACAACAGGATTGTAGAACATTGAATTCGCTGTTAGTTTACAAAGGGAAACATTCTTAGTATAAAAGCAGCTTCTATTCCTATGAATCGCTCTTAGTTTTCAGTGGGAAACTATCTTAGTATACAAGCAGCGTCTATTCCTGTGACTTCACTGTTAGTTTTCAGAAGGAAACGTTTGTCGCAGATAATTAGCTTGGAGATTTTTCAATTCACTGTTAGTTTACCACGGGAAATGTTGTTACTAGACAATAGGAATGTAGAACATTGAATTCACTTTTACTTGTCAATGGGAAACGGTCTCAGTATACAAGCAGCTTCTATACCTATGAATCCACTGTTAGTTTTCAATAGGATAAGTTTGTTGCAGATAAGTAGCTTAAGGAAATTTCGTTTCACTGTTAGTTTGCCATGGTAATGTTGTTACTAGACAATAAGATTGTAGAACGTTGAATTCATGGTTTGTTATCAATAGTGAGAGTTCTTAGTGTACAAGCAGCTTCTATTCCTATGAATTCACTGTTAGTTTTCAATAGGAAACGTTTGTCACAGATTAGTAGCATAAAGGACTTTCAATTCACTGGTAGTCTTAAACGGGAAATGTTTTTACAAGACACTAGGATTGTAGAACATTGAATTCACAGTTAGTTTTCAATGGGAAATGGTCTTACAATACAATCAGTTTCTATTCCTATGAATCCACTGTCAGTTTTCAATAGGAAAGTTTTGTCGGAGATACGTACCTCAAAGAACTTTCAATTCATTGGTTGTTTGCCACGGAAAGTGTTGTTACTACAGAGTAGGATTGAAGAACATTGAATTCAGGTTAGTTTTCAATGGCAAACATTCCCTGTATACAAGCAGCTTCCATCCCTTGAATTCATGTTAGTTTTCAATAGCAAACGTTTGTCATACATAAGTAGCTTAAACAACTTTGAATTCACTGTTAGTTTGCCACGGGAAATGTTGTTACTAGTCAATAGGATTGGAGAACATTGTATTAACGGTTAGTTTCAAGGGGAAACGTTCTGACTGTAGAAGCAAGTTCTATTCCTATCAATTCAGTGCTAGTTTTCAATATGAAACTTTGTTGCAGAGAAGTACCATAATGAACTTTCAATTCACTGTAGTCCTCCACGGGAAATGTTTTTACAAGACTGTAGGATTGTAGAACATTGAATTCACTGTTGGTTTTAATTGGGAAACTTTCTTAGTATCCTAGTACCTTCTATTCCTTTGAATTCACTGTTAGTTTTCAATGGAAACGTTCTTAGCATATAAGCATCTTCAATTCCAATGAAATCACTGTTCGTTTTCAATAGGAAATGTTTGTCACAAATATACACCTGAAAGAACTTTCAATTCACTGTTAGTTTACCATGGGAAATGTGGTTACTAGAGAATAGCATTGTAGAACAATGAATTCACTAGACAATGGGATTGTACAACATTGAGTTCGTGTTTAGTTTTCAATGGGAAACCTTCTTACTTTCAGAGATAAACAGCTGGAAGAACTTTCAATTCACTGTTAGTTTGCCATGGGACATGTTGTTATTAGACAACAGGATTGCAGAACATTGTATTCTCTGTTAGTTTTCAATGGGAAACATTCTTTGTATACAAGCAGCTTCTATTCCTGTGAATTCGTTCTTAGTTTTCAATGGGTAAAGTTTGTTCCAGATAAGTAGTTTAGAGAACTTTCAATACACTGTGAGTTTGCCATGGGAAATATTGTTATTAGACAACAGGATTGTAGAACATTGAATTCACTGTTAGTTTTCAAAGGAAACATTCTTAGTATATAAGCAGCTTCTATTCCTATGAATCACTCTTAGTTTTCAATGGGAAACTATATTAGTATACAAACAGCATCTATTTCTGTGAATTCACTGTTAGTTTTCAAAAGGAAACGTTTGTCGCAGATAATTAGCTTGGAGATTTTTCAAATCACTGTTAGTTTGTCCCAGGAAATGTTGTTACTAGACAATAGAATTGTAGAACACTGATTTCACGGTTAGGTTTCACTGGGAATCATTCTTAGTGTACAATCTGCTTCTACTACTAGGAATTCACTGTAGGGCTTCAATAGGAAACATTTGTCGCAGATAAGTAGGTTAAAGAATTTTCAATTCACTGTTAGTTTGCCAGGCGAAATGTTACTAGACAATTGGATTGTAGAACATTGAATTCACGGATAGTTTTCATTGAGAAACATTCTTAGTATACACTCAGCTTCCGTGACTATGAATTCACTGTTTCCTTTCAGTTGGAAACGGTCTTAGTATAGAAGCAATTTCTATTCATATGAATCCACTGTTAGTTTTCAATAGGAAACAGTTGTCACAGATGAGTAGCTTAAAGAGCTTTCAATTCACTGTTATTTTTGCTACAGGAAATTTTGTGCCTAGACAATAGGATTGTGGAACATTGAATTCACCGTTAGTTTTCATTGAGAAACATTCTTAGTATACAAGCTGCATTTACTCCTATGAAATATTATTGGTTTTCAATAGAAAACTTTTTTCGTATATAATTTGTTTAAAGACCTTTCAATTCACTGGTTGTTTGCCGGGGGATATATTGTTACTAGACAGTAGGATTGCAGATCATTGAAATCACGGTTAGTTTTAGAATGGGAAATGGTTTTTAGTATACAAGCAGCTCCTATTCCTATGAATCCACTGTTATTTACAGTAGGAAATGTTTGTCACACATAAGTATCTTACAGAACTTTCAATTCACTCTTAGTATCCCACAGGAAATGTTATCCCAAGACAGTAGGATTGTAGGACATTGAATTCACGGTTAGTTTTCCTTGAAAAACGTTCTTAGTATACAAGCAGCTTCTACTCCTATTAATTCATGTTAGTTTTCAATGGGAAACATTTGTCACAGATAAGAGTCTTCAACAACTTTCAATTCACTGTTACTTTGCCAGTGGAAATATTGTTAGTAGACAACAGGATTGAAGAACATTGAATTCACGGTTAGATTTCAATGGGCAACTTTGTTTGCATAGAAGCACCTTCTATTCCTATGAATTCCGTGTTAGTTTTCAATGGGAAAAGGTCTTAGTATACAAGCAGCTTCTGATACTATGAATTCACTGTAAGGTTTCAATAGGAAAGTTTGTCTAAGATTTTAGTTTGCCAGGTGAAATATTGTTACTGGACAATAGGATTGTAGAACATTGAATTCACGGTTAGGTTTCACTGGGAATCATTCTTAGTGTACAATCAGTCTACTGCTATGAATTCACTGTTAAGTTTCAATAGGAAACGTTTGTCGTAGATAAGTAACTTAAAGAACTTTCAATTCACTGTTTGTTGCCATGGGAAATGTTGTTACTAGACAGTAAGATTGCATACAATTTAATTCACTGTTAGTTTTCAATGTGAAATGGTCATAGTATACAAGCAGCGTCTATTTCTAAGAATCCAATGTTCTTTTCAATAAGAAATGTATGTTGCAGATAAGTAGATTATGGGACTTTCAATTCACTGTTATTTTGCAATGGGAAATATTGTTACTAGACAATAGGACTGTAGAATACTGAATTCATGGTTATTTTTCAATGGGAAATCATCTTAGTATACAAGCAGCTTCTTTTATTATGAATCCACAGTTCGTTTTCAATAGGAAACATTTGCCACAGATAAGGTGGTTAAACCACTTTCAATTAAGTGTTAGTGTGCCAAGGGAAATGTTGTTACTAGACAATAGGATTGTAGAACATTGAATTCATGGTTAGTTTTCAATGTGAAACATTCTTAGTATACAAGCAGCTTCTATTCCTATGAATTCACTGCTAGTTTTCAATGGGAAATGGTCTTAGTATACATGCAGCTTCTCTTCCTATGAATCCACTGTTATTTTCAATAGGAATTGATTGGTGCAGATAAGTAGCTTACAGAGCTTTTAATTCACTGTCAGTCTCCCATGGGAAATGTTACTAGACAATAGGATTGTAGAATAATGAATTCAAGGTTAGTTATCAATGGGAAACTTACTTAGTATACAAGCAGCTTCTATTCCTATGAATTCACTGTCAGTTTTCAATGTGAAACGGTCTTTGTATACAAGCAGCTTCTATTCCTATGAGTTCACTGTTAGTTTTCAGTGGGAAAAGTTTGTCACAGATAGTAGCTTAAAGAACTTTCAATTCACTGTTACTTTCCAACAGGAAATGTTGTTACTAGGCAGTAGGGTTGCAGAACATTGAATTCATGGTTAGTTTTCACTGGGAAACATTTTTCATATACAAGCAGCTTCCATTTCTATGAATTCACTGTTAGTTTTCAATTGGTAATGATCTTCGTATACAAGCAACTTCTATTCCTATGTATTCACTGTTAGTTTTCAATGGGAAACATTTCTCACAGATACGATGCTTGAACAACTTTCAATTCACTGTTAGTTTGCCTGGGGAAATGTTGTTAGTAGACAATAGGATTGTGGAACATTGAATTCACAGTTAGATTTCAATGGGAAGCGTTCTTAGTATACAAGCAGTTTCTATTCCTCTGAATTCCCTGTTAGTTTTCAATGGGAAATTGTCATAGGATACAAGTAGCTTCTACTACAAGGAATTCACTCTTAGGTTTCAATATGAAACGTTTGTCACAGATAAGTAGCTTAAACAACTTTCAATTCACTGTTAGTGTGCCAGGAGAAATGTTGTCACTAGACAATAGGATTGTAGAACATTGAATTCACCGTTAGTTTTCAATGGGAAATATTCTTAGTATACAAACAACTTTCACTCTTATGTATTCACTGTCTGTTTCCAATGGGAAACCGTCTTAGTATACAAGCAGCTTCTGTTTCTATGAATTCACTGTTAATGGTCAACAGGAAACATTTGTCACTGATACGTATCCTAATGAACGTTCAATTCACTGTTTGTTTGCCATGAGAAATGTTGTTACTAGACAATAGGATTGCAGAACATTGAATTCACTCTTAGTTTTCAATGGGAAATGGTCATAGTATACAAGCAGCTTCTATTACCGTGAATGAAATGTTATTTTCAATAGGAAATGTTTGTCGCATATAAGTAGCTCACAGAACGTTCAATTCACCGTTCGTTTCTACAGAAAATATTGTTACTAGATAATAGGATGGTAGAATATTGAATTCACGGTTATTTGCCAATGATCAATGTCCATAGTATACAAGAAGCTTCTATTCATATCAATCCACAGTTATTTTTCAATAGCAAAACTTTGTCGCAGATAAGTAGCTTAAAGAGATTTCAACTCATTGTTAGATTGCCATGGGAAATGTTGTTACTAGACAGTAGGATTGTAGAACATTGAATTCACGGTTAGTTTTCAATGAGAAATGTTCCAAGGATAGAAGCAGTTCCCCATTCCTGTGAATTCATGTTAGTTTTCAATAGGAAAGTTTCTTAGTATACAAGCAGCTTCTATTCCTATGAATTCACTGTGGGTTTTTCAATGGGAAACTTTGTATACTAGCAGCTTCTACTCCTGTGAATTCACTGTCAGGTTTCAATAGGAAACATTTGTCGCAGATACGTAGGTTAAAGAATTTTCAATTCACTGTTAGTTTGCCAGGCGAAATGTTGTTACTAGACAACTGGATTGTAGAACATTGAATTCATGGTTACTTTTCAATGGGAAACATACTTAGTATACAAGCAGCTTCCATTCCTATGAATTCACTGTTATTCAGTGGGAAACAGTCTTAGTATAGAAGCAATTTCTATTCATATGAATCTACAGTTAGTTTTCAATAGGAAACATTTGTCGCAGATGAGTAGCTTAAAGAACTTTCAATTCACTGTTAGTTTGCCACAGGAAATGTTGGTCCTAGACAATAGGATTAAAGAACATTGAATTCACGGTTAGTTTTCACTGAGAAATGTTCTTAGTATACAAGCAGCTTCTATTCCTATGAATTCACGGTTAGTTTTCAGTAGGAAAAATTTTCGTATATAAGCAGCTTAAAGACCATTGAATTCGCTGGTTGTTTACCATGGGAAATATTGTTACTAGACAGTAGGATGGCAGATCATTGTTTTCAATGGGAAATGGTCTTAGTATACAAGCAGCTTCTATTCCTATGTATCCACTGTTATTTTCAATAAGAAACGTTTGTCACAGATAAGTATCTTAAAGAACTTTCAATTCACTCTTAGTATCCCATGGGATATATTGTTCCTAGACAGTAGGATTGTAGGACATTGAATTCATGGTTAGTATTCAATGAGAAACCTTTTTAGTATACAAGCAGCTTCCACTCCTATGAATTCATGTTAGTTTTCAATGGGAAACATTTGTCGCAGATAAGAGGCTTAAACAACTTTGAATTCACTGCTAGTTTGCGTGGGGAAATGTTGTTAGTAGACAACAGGATTGAACAACATTGAATTCACGGTTAGATTTCAATGGGCAACGATCTTAGTATACAAGGGGATATGTTGTTACTAGACAGAAGGATTGTACAACATTGAATTCACAGTTACTTTTCAATGGGAAACGTTCTTAGTATACAAGCAGCTTCGATTCCTATGAATACACAGCTAGTTTTCATTGGGATACGGTCTTAGTATACAAGAATCTTCCCTTCTTAAGAATTCACTGCTAAGTTCCAATATGAAACGTTTGACGTAGATAAGTAACTTAAAGAACTTTCAATTCACTGTTTGTTGCCACGGGAAATGTTGTTACTGGACAATAAGATTGCAGAAAATTGAATTCAATGTTAATTTTCAATGGGAAATGGTCTTAGTATACAAGCAGCCTGTATTCCTATGAATCCATTGTTATTTTTAATAGGAAATGCTTGTCGCAGATAAGTAGCTTACAGAACTTTCAATTCACTGTTAATTTGCAATGGGAAATATTGTACTAGAGAATAGGATTGTAGAATATTGAATTCACGGTTATTTTTCAATGGGAAATCGTCTTAGTATACAAGCAGCTTCTTTTCCTGTGAATCCACAATTAGTTTTCAATAGGAAATATTTGTCTCAGATAAGTTGCTTAATGAGCTTTCAACTCACTGTTTCTTTCCCTGGAGAAATGTTGTTACTAGACAGTAGGATTGTAGAACATTGAATTACTTTTCAATGAGAAATGTTCCTATTATACAAGCAGGTTCCATTCCTATGAATTCATGTTAGTTCTCAAAAGGAAACCTTTGTCGCTGATAAGTAGGTTAAACTGCTTTCAATTCACTGTTAGTTTGCAATGCTGAAATGTTGTTACTAGACAATACGATTGTAGAATATTGAATCCACCGTTAGTTTTCAATATGAAACATTCTTAGTATACAAGCAGCATCTACTCCTATGAATCCACTGTTATTTTCAATAGGAAATATTTGTGGCAGATAAGTAGCTTACAGAACTTTTAATTCACTGTCGGTTTCCCATGGAAAATGTTTTTACTAGACAATAGGATTGTGGAATATTGAATCACGGTTAATACTCAATGGGAAACATTCTTCGTATACAAGCACCTTCTATTCCTATGACTTCACTGTTAATATTCAATGGGGAACTGTCTTTGTATACAAGCAGCTTCTATTTCTATGCATTCACTGTTAGTTTTCAATGGGATATGTTTTTCACAGATAAGTAGCTTAAAGAACTTTCAATTCACTGTTACTTTCCGATGGGAAATGTTGTTACTAGACAGTAGGATTGTAGAACATTGAATTCATGGTTAGTTTTCAGTAGGAAACATTCTTCTTATACAAGCATCTTCCATTCATATGAATTCTCCGTTAGTTTTCAATTGGTAAAGATCTTCGTATACAAGCTGCTTGTATTCCTATGTATTTGCTGTTAGTTTTCAATGGGAAATCGTCTTAGTATACAAGCATCTTCCATTCCTATGAATTCATGTTAGTTTTCAATGGAAACATTTCTCTAAGATAAGAGGCTTAAACAACTTTCAATTCACTGTTAGTTTGCCTGGGGACATGTTCTTAGTAGACAATAGGATTGTAGAACATTGAATTCTCGGTTAGATTTCAATGGGAAACGTTCTTAGTATACAAGCAGCTTCTGTTACTCTGATTTCCCTGTTAGCATTCAATTGGAAATTGTCTTAGTACACAAGCAGCTTCTACTACTATGAATTCACTGTTATGTTTCAATATGAAACGTTTGTCGCAGATAAGTAGCTTAAAGAACTTTCAATTCACTTTTAGTTTGCCAAGTGACATGTTACTGGACTATAGGATTGTAGAACATTGAATTCACGGTTAGGTTTCACTGGGAATCATTCTTACTGTACAATCAGCTTCTACTACTATGAATTCACTGTTAGGTTTCAATTCCCTTGTAGTTTGCCATGGGAAATGTTGTTACTAGACAGTAGGATTGTAGAATATTGAAATCATGGTTAGTTTTCAAAGGAAAATGTTCTTAGTATGCAAGCATCTTCTATTCCTGTGAATTCAAGTTAGTTTTCAATAGGAAATGTTTGTCGCAGATAAGCAGGTTAAACAACTTTCAATTCACTGTTAATTTTCCATGGGAAATGTTGTTACTATACAATAGTGCTGTAGCACATTGAATTCACCGTTAGTTTGGAATGGGAAACATTCTTAGTATACAAGCAGCTTCTATTCCTATGAATTTCACTGGTAGTTTTCAGTAGGAAACGTTTGTCGAGATAAGTAGCTTAAAGAACTTTCAATTCTATGGTACTTTGCCTTGGGAAATGATGTTACAAGACAGTAGGATTGTAGAACATTGAATTTATGGTTAATTTTCAATGGGAAACATTCTCAGTATACAAGCACCTTCCATTCCTATGAATTCACTGTTAGTTTTCAATAGGACACGTTTGTCACAGATAAGTAGGTTAAAGGACTTTCAATTCACTGTTAGTTTGCCTCGGGATATGTTGTTACTAGACAATAGGATTGTAGAACATTGAATTCACTTTTAGTTTTCAATTGAAATGGTCCCCGTATACAAGCACCTTCTATTCCTGTGAATTTCTTGTTAGTTTTCAATGGGAAACGGTCTTAGTATACAAGCAGCTTCTACTCCAATGACTTCACTGTTATGTTTCAGTAGGAAACGTGTGTCGCAGATAAGTAGCTTAAAGAACTTTCAATTCACTGTTAGTTTGCCAGGGGAAATGTTGTTACTAGACAATAGGATTGTAGAACATTGAATTCACGGTTAGTTTTCAATGGGAAGCATTCTTAGTATACAAGCAGCTTCTACTACTATGAATTCACTGTTAGGTTTCAATAGGAAACGTTTGTTGCAGATCAGTAGCTTTAAGAACTTTTAATACACTGGTAGTTTGCCACGGGGAATGTTGTTACTAGACAGTAGGATTGTAGAACATTGAATTCACAGTTAGTTTTCAATGTGAAACGGTTTTAGTGTACAAGCAGCTTCTACTACTGTGTGTTCAATGTTAGGTTTGAACAGGAAACGTTTGTCACAGACAAGTAGCTTAAAGATCTTTCAATTCACTGTCAGTTTGCATTGGGTAATGTAGTTACTAGACCATAGGATTGTAGGACATTCAATTCACAGTTACATATCAATGAGAAACGTTCTGAGTATACAAGCAGCTTCCATTTCTATGAATTCATGTTAGTTATCAATGAAACTTCTGTCGCAGATAAGAGTCTTAAACAACTTTCAATTCACTGTTACTTTTCAACGGGAAATGTTGTTATAGAAAATAGGATTGTAGAACATTGAATTCACGGTTAGTTTTCAATGGGAAATGTACTTAGTATACAAGGAGGTTCTATTCCTATGAATTCTCTGTTAGTTTTCAATAGGAAACGTTTATCACAGATGAGGAGCTTAAAGAAATTTTAATTCACTGTTAGTTTGGCACAGGAAATGTTCTTACTAGACAATAAGATTGTAGAACACAGAATTCCCTTTTTTTTCCAATGGGAAACGGTCCTGGTATACAAGCAGCTTCTATTCCTATGAATTCCCTGTTAGTTTTCAATGGGAAACAGTCTTAGTATACAAACAGCTTCTACTAGTATGAATTCACTGTTAGGTTTCAGTAGGAAACGTTTGTTACATATAAGTAACTTAAAGAACTTGCAATTCACTGTTAGCTTGCCAGGCGAACTGTTGTTCCTAGACAGTAGGATTGTAGAACACTGAATTTACCATTAATTTTCAATGGGAAACGGTATTAGTATACAAGCAGATTCTCCTACTATGAATTCAATGGGAAATGGTCCCCATATACAAGCAGCTTCTATTCCTATGAATTCCCTGTTAGTTTTCAGTGGGAAACGGTCTTAGTATACAAGCAGCTTCTACTCCAATGACTTCACTGTTAGGTTTCAACAGGAAACGCTTGTCACAGATAAGTAGCTTAAAGATCTTTCAATTCACTGTTAGTTTTCCAGGCAAAGTGTTCTTACTGGACAATAGGATTGTAGAATATTGAATTCACGATTATTTTTCAATGGGAAACGTAGTTAGTATACAAGCAGCTTCTATTCCTATGAATTCACTGTTAGTTTTCAATGGGAAACGGTCTTAGTATACAAGAAGCTTCTATTCCTATGAATTCACTGTTAGTTTTCAATGGGAAAAGGTCTTATTAACAAGCAGCTCCTACTCCTATGAATTCACTGTTAGGTTTCAATAGGAAACGTTTGTCGCAGGTAAGAGGGTTGAAGAACTCTCAATTCACTGTTAGTTTGCCATCTGAAATGATGGTACTAGATAATTGCATTGCAGAACATTGAATTCGCAGTCAGTTTTCAATGGGAAATGTACTTAGTATACAAGCTGCTTCCATTCCTATGAATTCACTGTTAGTTTTCAATGGTAAACCTTTGTCTCAGATAAGTAACTTAAAAAACTGTCAATAAAGTTAGTTTGCCACGGGAAATGTTCTTGCTAGACAATAGGGTTATAGAACATTAAATTCACGGTTATTTTTTAATGGGACACATTCTTAGTATACAAGCAGCTTCGATTCCTACGAATTGACAGTTAGTTTTCAGTGGGAAACGTTCTTAGTATAGGAGCAGCTTCAATTACTGTGAATTCACTGTCGGTTTACATTGTGAAATGGTCTTAGTATACAAGCAGCTTCCACTCCTGTGAATTCACTGTTAGTTTCCAATATTAAAGTTTTGTTGTAGATAAGTAGGTTAAAGAAATTTCAATTCACTGTTTGTTTGCCACGGGAAATGTGGTTACTAGACAATAGGATTGCAGAACATTGAATTCACTGTTAGTTTTCAATGGGAAATGGTCTTAGTATACAAGCAGCTTCAAGTCCTATGAATCCAATGTTATTCTCAATAGGAAATGTATGTTGCAGATAAGTAGCTTACAGAACTTTCAATTCACTGATAGTTTCCCAATTGGAATGTTGTTACTAGGCCATAGTATTGTAGAATATTGAATTCACGGTTATGTTTCTATGGGAAATGGACTTAGTATACAAGCAGCTTCTACTATTATGAATTCACTGTTAGTTTTCAGTAGGAAAAGTTTGTCGAGATAAGTAGCTTAAAGAACTGTCAATTCTCTGGTAGTTTCCTGTGGTAAATGTTGTTACTAGACAGTAGGATTATAGAAAATTGAATTTACTGTTAATTTTCAATGGGAAACTTTCTTACTATACAAGCACCTTCCATTCCTATGAATTCACTGGTAGTATTCAAAGGAAACATTTGTCGCAGAGAATTAGGTTAAAGAACTTTCAATTCACTGTTAGTTTGCGATGGGAAATGTTGTTACTACACAATAGGCTGTAGAACACTGAATTCACTTTTAGTTTTCAATGAGAATAGTCTTAGTATACAAGCAGCTTCTACACGTATGAATTCAGTGTTAGGTTTCAGTAGGAAACCTTTATCGAGGATAAGTAGCTTAAAGAACTTTCAATTCATTCTTAGTTTGCCAGGCGAAATGTTGTTACTACACAATAGGATTGTAGAACATTGAATTCACGGTTAGTTTTCAATGGGAAATATTCTTAGTATACAAGCAGCTTCTACTCCTATGAATTCACTGTTAGTTTTCAAAAGGAAACATTTGTCACAGATAAGTAGGTTAAAGAACTTTCAATTCACTGTTAGTTTGCCACGGGAAATGTTGTTACTAGAAAATAGGATTGTAGAACACTGAATTCACAGTTAGGTTCCAAAGGGAATCATTCGTAGTGTACAATCAGCTTCTACTACTAGGAATTCTCTGTTTGGCTTGGATAGGAAATATTTGTCGCAGATAAGTAGGTTAAAGAATTTTCAATTCACTGTTAGTTTGCCAGGCGAAATGTTACTAGACAATTGGATTGTAGAACATTGAATTCACGGTTAATTTGCAATGGAAAACATACTTAGTATACAAGCAGCTTCCATACCTATGAATTCACAGTTTGTTTTCAGTTGGCAATGGTCTTACTATACAAGTAATTTCTATTCATATGAATCCACTGTTAGTTTTCAATAGGAAACATTTGGCACAGATGAGTAGCTTAACAAACTTTCAATTCACTGTTAGTTTGCCACAGGAAACGTTGTTCCTAGACAATAGGATTCTGGAACATTGAATTCAGTGTTAGTTTTCCGTGGGAAATGGTTTTAGTATACAAGCAGGTTCTATTCCTATGAATCCACTGTTATTTTCAATAGGAAATGATTGTCACAGAAAAGTATCTTAAAGAACTTTCAATTCACTCTCAATTCACTCTTAGTAACCCATGCGAAATGTTGTTCCTAGACAGTAGGATTGTAGGACTTTGAATTCACAGTTAGTTTTCAATGAGAAACATTCTGAGTATACAAGCAGCTTCCACTCCTATGAATTCATGTTAGTTTTCAAAGGGAAACATTTGTTGTAGATAAGAGGCTTAAACAACTTTCAATTCACTGTTAGTTTGCCTGGGGAAATGATGTTAGTAGACAACAGGATTGAAGAACATGGAATTCACGGTTAGATTTCAATGGGCAACGTTCTTAGTATACAAGGAGCTTCTATTCCTATGAATTCCCTGTTAGTTTTCAATGGGAAACAGTCTTAGTGTACAAACAGCTTCTACTAACTATGAGTTCACTGTTAGGTTTCAATAGGGAAAGTTTGTCATAGATAATTAACTTAAAGAAATTTCAATTCACTGTTTGTTGCCACGAGAAATGTTACCAGACAATAAGATTGCAGAAAAATGAATTCACTGTTCGTTTTCAATGGGAAATGGTCTTAGTATACAAGCAGCTTCTATTCCTATGAATCCAATGTTATTTTTAATAGGAAATGTGTGTCGCAGATAAGTAGCTTACAGGACTTTCAATTCACTGTTAGTTTTCAAAGGGAAATATTGTTACTAGAGAATAGGATTGTAGAATATTGAATTCATGCTTATTTTTCAATGGGAAATCATCTTAGTATACAAGCAGCTTCTTTTCCTATGAATCCACAGTTAGTTTTCAATAGGAAACATTTGCCACAGATAAGTTTCTTAATGAGCTTTCAACTCATTGTTTGTTTCCCAGGGGAAATGTTGGTACTAGACAGTAGGATTGTAGAACATTGAAATCTCGGTTACGTTTCAATGAGAAACGATCATATTATACAAGCAGCTTCCATTCCTATGAATTCATGTTACTTTTCAATAGGAAATGTTTGTCCCAGTAAGTAGGTTAAACTACTTTCAATTCACTGTTAGTTTGCCACGGGAAATGGTGTTACTAGACAATATGATTGTAGAACATTCAATTCACGGTTAGTATTCAATGTGAAACATTCTTAGTATACAAGGAGCTTCTCTTCCTATGAATCCACTGTTGTTTTCAATAGGAATTGTTTGTGGCAGATAAGTAGCTTACAGAACTTTTAATTCACCATCAGTTTCCCATGGGAAATGTTGTTACTAGACAATAGGATTGTAGAATATTGAATTCACGGTTAGTTTTCAATGGGAAACATACTTGATATACAAGCAGCTTCTATTCCTATGAATTCACTGTCAGTTTTCAATGGGAACGGTCTTAGATACAAGCAGCTTCAATTCCTATGTATTCACTGTAGGTTTTCAATGGGAAACATTTGTCACAGATAAGTAGCTTAAAGAACGTTCAATTCACTGTTACTTTCCGACGGGAAATGTTGTTACTAGACAATAGGTTGTAGAACATTGAATTCATGGTTAGTTTTCAGTGGGAAACTTTCTTCGTATACAAGGTGCTTCCATTCCTATGAATTCACTATTAATTTTCAATTGGTAACGGTCTTCGTATACAAGCAGCTTCTATTCCTATGTATTCACTGTTAGTTTTCAATGGGAAATGGTTTTGGTATACAAGCAGGTTCTATTCCTATGAATTCATCTTAGTTTTCAATGGGAAACTTAAGAGGCTTAAACAACTTTCAATTCACTGTTAGTTGGCCCCGGGAAATGTTGTTATGAGACCATAGGATTGTAGAACAGTGAACTCACCATTAATTTTCAATGGGAAATATTCTTAGTATGCAAGCAGCTTCCATTCGTATGAATTCACTGTCAGTTTTCAATGGGAAACGGTCTTAGTATACAAGCAGCTTCTGCTGCTATGAATTCACTGTTAATGTTCAATAGGAAACGTTTGTCACTGATAAGTACCTTAAAGAACTTTCAGTTCACTGTTTGTTTGGCACGAGAAATGTTGTTACTAGACAATAGGATTGCAGTATATTGAATTCACTCTTAGTTTTCAATGGGAAATGGTATCATTATATAACCAGCTTCTATTCCAACGAATGCAATGTTATTTTCAATAGGAAATGTTTCTCGCAGGTAAGTAGCTCACAGAAGTTTCAATTCCTGTTGTTTTGCACAGGTAATATTGTTACTAGACAATAGGATGGTAGAATATTGAATTTACAGTTGTTTTTCAATGGGAAATGATTTTAGTATACAAGAAGCTTCTATTCTTATCAATCCACAGTTAGTTTTCAATAGCAAAACTTTGGCGCAGATAAATAGCTTAAAGAGATTTCAACTGATTATTAGTTTGCCAGGGGAAATGTTGTTGCTGGACAGTAGGATTGTATTGAATTCATGGTTAGTTTTCAATGAGAAATGGTCCCACCATACAAGCAATTTCCATTTCTGTGATTTCATGTTAGTTTTTATTGAGAAACGGTCTTAGTATACAAGCAGGTTGTACCCCTATGACGTCACTGTTACGTTTCAGAAGGAAATGTGTGTCGTAGATAAGTAGCTTAAAGAACATTCAATTCACTGTTAGTTTGCCAGGTGAAATGTTGTTACTAGACAATAGGATTGCAGAACATTGAATTCATGGTTAGTTTTCAATGGGAAGCATTCTTAGTATACAAGGGGCTTCTACTACTATGAGTTCACAGTTAAGTTTCAATAGGAAATCTTTGTCGCAGATCAGTAGCTTTAAGAACTTTCAATGCACTGGTACTTTGCCAATGGGAATGTTGTTACTAGACAGTAGGATTGTAGAACACTGAATTCACAGTTACTTGTCAATGCGAAATGGTCTTAGTATACAAGCAGCTTCTAATACTATGAATTCAATGTTAGGTTTCAGTAGAAAACATTTGTCCCAAATAAGTAGCTTAAAGATCTTTCAATTCACTGTTACTTTGCAGGGCGAAATGTTGTTACTAGACAATAGGATTGTAGAACATTGAATTCATGGTTAGTTTTCAATCGGAAACATTCTTAGTATACAATTAGCTTCCATTCCTATGAATTCACTGTAAGTGTTCATTGGGAAACGGTTTTAGTATACCGGAAGCTTCTATTCCTATGAATTTACTGTTAGTTTTCAAAGTGAAATGGTCTTAGTATACAAGCAGCTTCTATTCGTATGAATCCACTGTTAGTTTAAACAGGAAAACTTTGTCACAGATGAGTAGCTTAAAGAACTTTCAACTCAGTGTTTGTTTCCCATGGGAAACGTTGCTACTAGACAGTAGTATTGTACAACATTGAATGCACGGTTAGTTTTCAATGAGAAACGTTCGTAGTATACAAGCAGCTTCCATTTCTATGAATTCATGTTAATATTCAATAGGAAACGGTTGTTCCAGATAAGTAGGTTAAACAACTTTCAGTTCCCTGTTAGTTTGCCATGGGAAATGTTGTTACTAGACAATAGGATAATACAACATTAAATTCACAGTTATTTTTCAATGGGAAGCATTCTTACCATAGAGGCAGCTTCTATTCCAATGATTTAACTGTTAGGTTTCAATAGGAAACATTTGTCGCAGATAAGTAGCTTATAGAACTTTCAATACATTGGTAGTTTGCAACAGGAAATGTTGTTACTAGACAGTAGGATTGTAGAACATTGAATTCACGGTTAGTTTTCAATGGGAAACAGTCTTACTATGCAAGCAGCTTCTACTACTATGAATTCACTACTGGGTTTCAATAGGAAACATTTGTCGCACATCAGTACCTTAAAGAAATTTCAATAACCTGGAAGTGTGCCTCGGGAAATGTTGTTACTAGACAGTAGGATTGTAGAACATTGACTTCACAGTTAGTTTTTAATGGGAAACTGTCTAAATATACAAGAAGCTTCTGCTACTATGTATTCACTGTTAGGTTTCAATAGGAAATGATTGTCACAGATAAATAGCTGAAAGAACTTTCAATTCACTGTTACTGTGCCTCGCAAAATGTTGTTACTACAAAAAAGGATTGTGGAACATTGAATTCACTGTTAATTTTTAATCGGAAGCATTCTTAGTATACAAGCAGCTTCCATTCCTATGAATTCACTGTTACCTTTCATTGGGAAACAGTCTTAGTATACAAGCAGATCAATAGCTGTGAATTCACTGTTAGTTTCCAATAGGAAACGTTTGTCATAGATAACTAGCTTAAAGAAATTTCAATTCACTGTTTGCCACGGGAAATGTTGTTACTACACAATAGGATTGCACAACATTGAATTCACTGTTAGTTTTCAAAGGGAAAGGGTCTTAGTATACAAGCAGCTTCTATTCCTATGAATACACTGTTAGGTTTCAATAGGAAACGTTTGTCACCGATAAGTAGCTGAGAGAACTTTCAATTCACTGTTATTTAGCAACGGGGAATGTCGTTGACAGGCAATAGGATTATAGAACATTGAGTTCACTGCTAGTTCTCAATGGGAAACAATCTTTGTATACAAGGAACTTCTATTCCTATGAATTCCCTGTTAGTTTTCAATGGGAAATGGTCTTAGTATACAAGAAGCTTCTATTCCCATGAATTCCCTGTTAATTTTCTGTAGGAAACGTTTGTGTCAGACAACTTGCTTAAACAACTTTCCATTCACTGTCAGTTTCCCACAGGAAATGTTGTTCCTAGACAATAGGATTGCAGAACATTGAATTCATGGCTAGTTTTCAATCAGAAATATTCTTAGTACACAAGCAGCTTCTATTCCTATGAATTCATGTTAGTTTTCAATGGGAAACATTCTAAGTATAAAAGGCAGCTTTCATTCCTATGAATTCACTTTTAGTTTTCAATGGGAAATGCTGTTAGTATACAAGCAGCTTCTGTTCCTATGAATTAACTGTTAGTGTTCAATAGGAAAAGTTTGTCGCATTTAAGTGGCTTAAAGAACTTTCAAATCACTTTTAGTTTGTGACGGGAAATGTTGTTACTACACAGTAGGATTGTAGAACACTGAATTCACGGTTAGTTTTCAATGAGAAACGTTCCTAGTATACAAGCAGCTTTGACTCCTATGAATTCATGTTAGTTTTCAATAGGAAATATTTGTCGCAGATAAGTAGGTTAAACAACTTTCAATTCACTGATAGTTTGCCATGGGAAATGTTGTTACTAGACAATACGATTATAGAACATTGAATTCAGGGTTTGTTTTCAAGGGGAAACATTGTTAGTATAGAAGCAGCTTCTATTCCTATGAATTCACTGTTTGTTTTCAATAGGAAAAGCTTGCCGTAGATAAGTAGCTTAAAGAACTTTCAATTCGCTAGTAGTTTGGTATTTGAAATGTTGTTTCTAGACAATAGGATTGTAGAATATTGTATTCATAGTTAGTTTTCAATGGGAAGTGGTCTTAGTAAACAAGCAGCTTCTATTCCTATGAATTCACTGTTAGTTTTTAATAGGAAACGTTTGTCACAGATTAGTAGCATACAGGACTTTCAATTCACTGTTAGTTTGCAATGGGAAACGTTGTTACTAGGCAATAGGATTGTAGAACATTGATTTCAAGGTTAGTTTTCATTGGGATACGTTCTTAGTATACAAGCAGCTTCTATTCCTATGACTGCACTGTTAGCTTTCAATAGGAATCCTTTGTCGCAGATAACTATCTTAACAACTTTAAATTCACTGATAGTTTGCTACGAGAAATGTTGTTACTAGACAATAGGATTGTAGAACATTGAATTCAAGGTTAGTGTTCAATGGGAAGCATTCTTAGTATACAAGCAGCTTCTCTTCCTTAGAATTCAAGGTTAGTTTTCACTGGTAAACGGTCTTAGTATACAACCAGCTTCTATTCCTATAAATCCACTGTTAGTTTTCAATAGGAAACGTTTGTCACAGATAAACAGCTTACAGAACTTTCAACTCACTGTTAGTTTGCCAGGAGATATGGGATTGCAGAACATTGAATTCATGGTTAGTTTTCAATGGCAAACGTTCTTAGTATAAAAGCATTTTCCATTCCTGTGAATTCACTGTTAGTTTTCAATAGGAACCGTGTGTCGCAGATAAGTAGCTTAAAGAAATTTCAATTCACTGTTAGTTTGCCATGGGAAATGTTGTTTAGTAGACAATAGGATTGTAGAACATTGAATTCAAGGTTAGTTTTCAATGGGAAACATTCTTAGTATTCAAGCAGCTTCTCTTCCTATGAATTCAAAGTTAGTTTTCAGTGGGAAATGGTCTTAGTATACAAGCAGCTTCTGCCTTATGTATTCACTGTTAGTTTTCAATAATAAACGTTTGTCGCAGAAAAGTAGCTTAAAGAACTTTCAATTAACTGTTTGTTTGCCACGGGAAATGTAGTTACTAGACAATAGGATTGAAGAACATTGAATTCACGGTTAGTTTTCAATGGGAAATGTTCTTAGTATACAAGCAACTTCTATTAGTATGAACCCAATGTTATTTTCAATAGGAATTGTTTGTCGCAGATACGTAGCTTAAAGAAATTTGAATTCACTGGTAGTTTGCGATGTGAAATGTAGTTTCTAGACAGTAGGATTGTAGAACATTGAATTCATGGTTAGGTTTCAATGAGATCCATTCCTAGTATACAAGCAGCTTCCATTCCTATGAATTCACTGTTAGTTTTCAATAGGAAACGTTTGTTGCAGATAAGTAACTTAAAGAACATTCAATTCACTCTCAGTTTGCCATGGGAAACGTATTACTAGACAATGGGATTGTAGAACATTGAATTCACGGTTAGTTTTCAATGAGAAATTTTCCGAGTATACAAGCCGCTTCCATTCATATGCATTCTTTTAGTTTTCAATAGCAAACGTTACTCACCAAAAAGTAGCATACAGAACTTTCAATTCACTGGTAGTTTTTCATGGGAAATGTTGTAACTAGACAGTAGGATTGTAGAACATTGAATTCACTTTTAGTTTTAAATGGGAAACCTTCTTTATATACAAGCAGCTTCTTTTCCTATGAATTCGCTGTTAGCTTTCAATAAGAAACATTTGTGACAGATAAGTAGCTTGAACAACTTTGAATTCTCTGTTAGTTTGCCACGGGAAATGTTGTTACTAGACAATAGGATTGTAGAACATTGAATTCAAAGTTAGTTTTCAATGGCAAACTTTCTTAGTATACAAGCAGCTTCTAAGCCTATGGATTGACTGTTAGTTTTCACTGGAAAATTGTCTCAGTATACAAGCACCTTCTACGCCTTTGAATTCACTGTTAGTTTCCAATCAGAAACGTTCTTAGTATACAAGCAGCTTCTATTCGTATGAATTCCCTGTAAGTTTTCAATAGGAACTTTCAATTCACTAGTAGTTTGCCAAGGGAAATGTTGTTACTAGACACTAGGTTTGTAGCTCATTGAATTCACGGTTAGTTTTCAATGGGAAACGTTCTTAGTTTACAAATAGCTTCTATTCATATGGATACAATGTTAGTTTTGAATAGGAAAAATTTGTCATAGCTAAGTAGCCTAAAGAACCTTCAATTCACTGGTAGTTTCCTACGGGAAATGTTGTTACCAGACAGTAGGACCGTAGTATATTAAAATCACGTTTCGATTTCAATGGGAAATGGACTTAGTATACAAGCAGCTTCTATTCTTATGAATTCAAGGTTAGTTTTCATTGGGAAAAGGTCTTAGTATACAAGCAGCTTCTATTCCTGTGAATTCAATATTAGTTTTCAATAAGAAATGTTTGTCTGACTAATAAAGAAAAATAAATAAAAAAAAAAATTAAAGAAGGAAACCTCCAGGTGTATATATGTGTAACATTAACTATTGAAAATGTTCAATATAGCAAACATGCCAATTATCTCTGGGAAAAAATGACTGTTAACTGAAGAATGGCTACATGGATATCTACTTCTTGATTTATTCAATTATATTGTTTGGTGTGAACACGTTTGTTTTACATTATATGTTGTGCTGTTACAAAAAAAAAAAGAAATGTTTGTCGCTGATAAGTAGCTTAAAGAACTTTCAATTAACTGTGTGTTTGCCACAGGAAATGTTGTTATTATACAATAGTATTGCAGAACATTGAATTCACGGTTAGTTTTCAATGTGAAATGGTCTTAGTATACAAGCAGCTTCTATTAGTATGAATCCAATGTTATTTTCAATAGCAAATGTTTGTCGCAGATAAGCAGCTTAAAGAACTTTCAATTCACTGGTAGTTTGCGATGTGAAATGTGGTTACTACACAGGAGGTTGTAGAACATTGAATTCACGGTTAGTTTTCAAAGAGAACTGTTCCTACTATACAAGCAGCTGCCATTCCTGTGAATTCACTGTTAGTTTTCAATAGGAAACGTTTGTTGCTGATAAGTAGCTTAAAGAATATTCAATTCACTGTTAGTTTGTCATGGGAAACATATTACTAGACAATAGGAATGTATAGCATTGTATTCAAGTTTAGTTTTCAATGGGAAACGTTCTTAGTATTAAAGCAGCTTCTCCTCCTATGAATTCAATGTTAGTTTTCATCGGGAATCGTTCTTAGTATACAAGTAGCTTCCATTTTTATGAATCCACTGTTAATTTTCAATAGGAATCATTTGGTGCAGATATCTACCTTAACAACTTTTAATTGACTGTTACTTTGCCATGGGAAGTGTTGTTACTATACAATAGGATTGTGGATCATTAAATTCAAGGTTAGTTTTCAATGGCAAATGGTCTTAGTATACAAGCAGCTTCTATTCCTATGAATTCACTGTTAGTTTCCAATAGGAAACATTTGTCGCAGATAAGTAGCTTAAAGAACTCTCAATTTTCTGGTTGTTTGCCATGGGGAATGTTGTTACTAGACAGTAGGATTGTAGAACATTGAATTCACGGTTACTTTTCAAGGAGAAATGTTCCTGGTATACAAGCCGCTTCCATTCCTATGTATTCATGTTAGTTTTCAATAGCAAACGTTACTCATGGATAAGTAGCTTACAGAACTTTCAGTTCACTGGTAGTTTGGCATAGGAAATGTTGTTACTAGACAGTAGAATTGTAGAACATTGAATTACTTTCTGTTTTCAATGGGAAATCTTCTTTATATACAAGCAGCTTCCATTCCTATGAATTCGATGTTAGCTTTCAATAGGAAACATTTGTCGCAGATATGTAGCTTAAACAACTTTCAATTCTCTGTTAGTTTGCCATGGGAAATGTTGTTACTAGACAATAGGATTGTAGAACATTGAATTCAAGGTTAGTTTTCAATGGCAAACATTGTTAGTATACAAGCAGCTTCTATGCCTGTGGATTCACTGTTAGTTTTCAGTGGAAAACTGTCTTAGTATACAACCAGCTTCTATTCCAATTAATTCACTGGTAGTTTTCAATGGTAAACGTACTTAGTACAAAAGCAGCTTTACTCCTATGAATTCACTGATAGTTTTCAGTAGGAAACTTTTGTTGTAGATAAGTAGCTTAAAGAACTTTCAATACTCTCATAGTTTGCCACGGGAAATGTTGTTACTAGACACTAGGATTGTAGAACATTGAATTCACTGTTAGTTTTGAATGGGAAACCTTCTCAGTATACAAGCTGCTTCCATTCCTATAAATTCAGTTTTAGTTTCCAATGGGAAACAGTCTTAGTATACATGGAGCTTCTCTTCCTATGTATTCACTGTTAGTGTTCAACAGGAAACGTTTGTCACTGACAATTACCTTAAAGAACTTTCACTTCACTGTTACTTTGCCACGGGAAATGTTGTTACTAGAAAATACGATTGTAGAACATTGAACTCACTGTTAGTTTTCAATGGGAAACGTTCCTAGTATAGAAGCAGCTTTTATTCCTTTGAATTCACTGTTAGTTTTCAATGGGAAACGTTTGTTGCAGATATCTAGCTTAAAGAACATTCAATTCACTGTTATTTTGCCATGGGAAAGGTATTACTAGACAATAAGATTGTAGAACATTGTATTCAAGTTTAGTTTTCAATGGGAAACATTCTTAGTATTCAAGCAGGTTCTCCTCCTATGAATTCAATGTTAGTTTTCATTGGGAAACGTTCTTAGTATACAAGCAGCTTCCATTTTTATGAATCCACTGTTAATTTTCAATAGGAATCATTTGGTGCAGATAACTATCTTAACAACTTTCAATTCACTGTTACTTTGCCATGGTAAGTGTTGTTACTATACAATAGGATTGTGGATCATTAAATTCAAGGTTAGTTTTCAATGGCAAATGGTCTTAGTATACAAGCAGCTTCTATTCCTATGAATTCATTGTTAGTTTCCAATAGGAAACATTTGTCGCAGATAAGTAGCTTAAAGAACTCTCAATTTTCTGGTTGTTTGCCATGGGGAATGTTGTTACTAGACAGTAGGATTGTAGAACATTGAATTCACGGTTACTTTTCAAGGAGAAATGTTCCTGGTATACAAGCTGCTTCCATTCCTATGTATTCATGTTAGTTTTCAATAGCAAACGTTACTCATGGATAAGTAGCTTACAGAACTTTCAATTCGCTAGTAGTTTGGCATGGGAAATGTTGTTACTAGACAGTAGGATTGTAGAAGATTGAATTCACTTTTAGTTTTCAATGGGAAACCGTCTTTATATACAAGCAGCTTCCATTCCTATGAATTCGATGTTAGCTTTCAATAGGAAACATTTGTCGCAGATATGTAGCTTAAACAACTTTCAATTCTCTGTTAGTTTGCCATGGGAAATGTTGTTACTAGACAATAGGATTGTAGAACATTGAATTCAAGGTTAGTTTTCAATGGCAAACATTGTTAGTATACAAGCAGCTTCTATGCCTGTGGATTCACTGTTAGTTTTCACTGGAAAAAGGTCTTAGTATACATGCAGCTTCTGTTCCTTTGAATTCACTGTTAGTTTCCAACGGGAAACGTTCTTAGTATACAACCAGCTTCTATTCCAATGAATTCACTGGTAGTTTTCAATGGGATATTACTTAGTACACAAGCAGCTTCTACTCCTATGAATTCACTGATAGTTTTCAATAGGAAACTTCTGTTGTAGATAAGTAGCTTAAAGAACTTTCAATACCATCATAGTTTGCCATGGGAAATGTTGTTACTAGACACTAGGATTGTAGAACATTGAATTCACTGTTAGTTTTCAGTGGGAAATCTTCTCAGTATACAAGCAGCTTCCATTCCTATAAATTGAGTGTTAGTTTCCAATGGGAAGCAGTCATAGTATACAAGCAGCTTCTCTTCCTATGTATTCACTGTTAGTGTTCAATAGGAAACATTTGTCGCTGATAATTACCTTAAGGAACTTTCACTTCACTGTTAGTTTGCCACAGGAAATGTTGTTACTAGAAAATACGATTGTAGAACATTGAACTCACTGTTAGTTTTCAATGGGAAACGTTCTAAGAATACAAGCATCTTCTATTCCTATGAATTCACTGTTCGTGTTCAATAGGAAACGTTTGTTGATGATAAGTAGCTTAAAACACTTACAATTCACTGTTAGTTTGCCACAGGAAAAGTTGTTACTAGATAATAATATTGAACAACATTGAATTCACTGTTAGTTTTCTATAGGAAACGTTTGTCACATATAAGTAGCTGAATGAAGTTTCAATTCACTGTTTGTTTGCCATGGTAAATGTTGGTACTAGACAATAGGATTGCAGAACATTGAACTCAAGGTTAGTTTTCAATGGGAAATGGTCTTAGTATACAAGCAGCTTCTATTCCTATGAATACAATGTTATTTTTGAATAGGAAAAGTTCATGGTAGATAAGTAGCCTAAAAGAATTTCAATTCACTGGTAGTTTCTTATGGGAAATGCTGCTACTAGACAGTAGGATTGTTGAACATTGAATTTGCAGTTAGTTTCCAACGAAAACCTTCTTTACATACAAGTAGCTTCCATTCCTTTGAATTCGCTGTTAGCTTTCAAAAGGAAACGTTTGTCGCAGATAAGCAGCTTAAACAACTTTCAATTCAGTGTTAGTTTGCCACGGGAAATGTTGTTACTGGACAATAGGATGGTAGAACATTGAATTCAAGGTTTGTTTTCAATGGCAAACGTTCTTAGTATACAAGCAGCCTCTATGCCTATGAATTCACTCTTAGTTTTCACTGGAAAACTGTCTTAGTATACAAGCAGCTTCTATTCCTATGAATTCACACTTAGTTTCCAATAGGAAACATTCTTAGTATACAAGCACCTTCTATTCCCATGAATTCACTGTTAGTTTTCAATAGGAACTTTCAACTCACAGGTAGTTTGCCATGGGAAATGTTGTTACTGGACACTAAGATTGTAGATCATTGAATTCACGGTTAGTTTTCAATGGGAAACGTTCTTTGCATACAAGAAGCTCCTATTCCTATGGATACAATGTTAGTTGTGAATAGGAAAACTTTGTCATAGATAAGTAGCCTAAAGAAATATCAATTCACTGGTAGTTTGCTAGGGGAAATGTTGTTACTAGACAGTAGAATTGTAGAATATTGAAATCACGTTTCGATTTCAATGGGAAATGGTCTTAGTAAACAAGCAGCTTCTTTTCCTACGAATCCACCGTAGTTTTCAATAGTAAAGGTTTCTCGCAGATAAATATCTTAAACAACTTTCAATTCACTGTTAGTTTTCCACGGGGAATGTTGTTACCAGACAATAGGATTGTAGAACATTGAATTCGAGGTTAGTTTTCAATGGGAAACGGTCTTAGTATAGAAGCAACTTCTCTTCCTATGAATTCAAGTTTAGTTTTCTTTTTTTTTTTATTTTTATTTATTATTTATTTAAGAGCGAGAGACAGAGAGAGAAAGAGAGAGAATGGGCAAGCCAGGGCCTCCAGCCACTGCAAACGAACTCCAGACGCGTGTGCCCCCTTGTGCATCAGGCTAACGTGGGTCCTGGGGAATTGAGCCTTGAACCGGGGTACTTAGGCTTCACAGGCAAGCGCTTAACCGCTAAGCCATCTCTCCAGCCCCAAGTTTAGTTTTCATTGGGAAATGGTCTTAGTATATATCAGCTTCTATTCCTATGAATTCACTGTCAGTTTCCAATAGGAAACATTTGTTGCAGATAAGTAGCTTAAAGAACTTTCAATTCACTTGTATTTTGCCACGGAAGTTGTTGTTACTAGACAATAGGATTCCAGAACATTGAATTCACGGTTAGTTTTCAATGGGAAACATTCTTAGTATACAAGCAGCATTGATTCGTATGAATTCACTGTTAGTTTTCGATGGCAAATGGTCGTAGTATAGAAGCAGTTTCTATTCCTATGAATTCACAGTTAGTTTTCAATAGGAAACTTTGGCCCAGATAAGTAGCTCAAAGAACTTTCAATTCACTGGTTCTTTGTGAAGGGAAATGTTGTTACTAGACAGTAGGATTGTAGAACATTGAATTCGAGGTTAGTTTTCAATGAGAAATGATCCTAGTATACAAGACGCTTCCATTCCTATGAATTCATGTTAGTGTTCAATAGGAAATATTTGTCGCAGATAAGTAGGTTGAAGAACTTTCAATTCACTGGTAGTACCAGTTTGCCATGCGAAATGTTGTCACTAGACAGTAGGATTGTAGAACATTGAATTCACGGTAAGTTTTCAGTGAGAAATGTTCTTAGTATACAAGCAGCTTCTATTCCTATGAATCCACTGTTAATTTTCAGTAGGCAAAGTTTTCACAGATAAGTAGCTTAAAGAACTTTCAAATCACTGTTAGTTTGCCAAAGGAAATGTTGTTAGTAGACAGTGGGATTGTGGAATACTGAAATCACGTTTCGATTTCAATCAGAAATGGTCTTAGTGTACAAGCAGCTTCTATTTCTATTCATGCACTGTTAGTTTTCTTTTTTTTTTCTTGTTAGTTAGTTTTGTATTCAGTAAATGCAGTCAGTTTGATACCATTATTAGGCTCATCCTTGACCTACCCCCTTCCCTTGGCCCCTCCTTGTTGAGGTATATGGGTTATGCATTGTGGAGTTAGACCACAGTTATGGGTAAGCTAAATGTCTCTGCATATCATGACCCAACATGTGGCTCTGACATTCTTTCAGCCCCCTCTTCCGAAAAATTTCCCTGAGCCATGTTGGGTTCATTTTTGGTCTGCTTCAGTGATGAGGTGTTGGGGGCCTCTGAGGCTCTGGCTCTCTGATTTGGTAGGAGTTGATTTTTCTCTGTGCTGATATCCTTCCCCTTTGTGCTGGTATCCGGCTCATCATGAAAAGAGCCCCCTTGCTTGTTTCTCCAATTTTTCTTAGTTTCAGCCAGGGCCCTTTTGAGGTATGATGGGGTAGTTCTATCCTTAGGATCTACATCTATCTGAAAAAGAGAAGCAGACTCTCCAATGGAGAGCTAAGTTAGCATCAGGACAAATGAGATAACCCTTTTTTTATAGAGAGAATTTAATAGGTGTAGGCCCTCTTATAGCACACAATTGATGGTAGCTTGATATTGGAGAGTGGGCGTATGTTTGGATATGGTTCTGACTTCTTTTCCAGCTCCAGCTATGGGTCCCATACCAGTGAGGGGATCAGTTAGCCAAATTGAGAGCAGTTGGTTCCCCACCATGGCTGTGTGCCACCACTGCACTTGTGTGGGCATCACAATAAGTTATTTGCTGCTAAGTAGGTTAGACCATGCATTGCTTCAACAGATATTGGTCATTTTCCCCCAGTCGCCCATGTAGCACCTTCTGCACTAGACGTGCTGACTGTCTGGGGACTGACTCTCTTCCAACTTCCAGCCATGCCATTCTAATTTCCATGTCAATCACATAAGGTGTCTGCAGCACTAGAGTCTTACCACTAGCCTGTGGTGGGTCATCAAGAACTCTGACAGAAATCTGTCTGTCTTTTAGGAAACCTTGTAGGTCCTTCTGATCAAAAGCTCATTGTGGATGATAGCCCCATGCTGGTTCTGGGAGTTACAGGTCAGTGCCCACTAAGAAAATGAGGAAAAAGATAACTAATATACAAGAGTTAGAGATGAGAGAGAGAGAGAGACAGGGAGAGGGGAAGTGAGGGAGGGAAGATGTAGAAGATTAAGGTTAGTCTTGATCTTAACCTCTCCAGTGTCTTGTGGTTTAGATGTTCCCTGTAAGGGCCTGGTGAAGGATGAGCCATTTGGTCTGTCTTTTAGTAAGTAGAAAATTATGGTACCATTGCCGTTTGGGTCTAGATTTGTGTTTCCTAGCCCTTTGATGCCCTCACTTCCCTCCCCTTCCATCCTAGTGTCTAGTCCACGAGATGCTTGCTGGGTATGTAAGGTATCTTGGGTAGATTCAGGTTAGGAGCTGTTGATGAGTGAGACTATGTGGCGATTTTTTTTCTGTGATTGGGTAAGTTCACTGAGAATGATCTGTTCCAGGTTCAACCATTTTTCCACAAATTTCATTGTGTCATTTTTTCTTACTATTGTATAGAATTCCATTGTGTAGATATACCACATCTTAGTTATCCATTCTTCTAGTGATGGACAACTGGGTTGATTCCAGCACTTAACTATTACAAATTGAGCCGCTATAAACATGGTTGAGCAAATCTCTCTAGCCTGTGGTTTCAAGGTTTTAGGGTAGATGCCCAGTAAGGGAATAACTGGGTCTGTTGTTATGTCTATACTCAGCTTTATCAGAAGTCTCCATATTGCTTTCCAAAGTGGTTGTACCATCCTACATTCCCACCAACAGTGGATGAGTGTTCCTACTTCTCCACATCCTCGCCAGCATTTATTTTTATTTGATATTTGGATGTTTGATAACCTTATTGTGGTAAGGTGGAATCTCATAGTTGTTTTAATTTGCATTTCTCTGATGATTAGGGATGATGAACATTTTCTTAAGTGTATGTTGGCCATTTCTGTGTCTTCCCCTGTAAACTGCCTGTTCAGCTCTTTGCCCCATTTTGTGAGTGGGGTGTTTGACTTCTTACTGTTTAGATTTTTGAGTTCTTTGTAGATTCTTGAGATTAGGCGTCTAGTTGGATAACCCGCAAATATTTTCTCCCATTCTGTGGGTGATCTATTGGCTTTGCTTATTGTATGCTTGTCTGTAAAGAAACTGTTCAGCTTCTTGTGATGCCATTGGTTGAGTGACGGTTTAAGTTCACGAGCTACTGGGGTTTTGTTCAGGAAGTCTTTCTTTCATTCTTCATTTCATCCACTATCCATTTATTGTTTAAAAGTGTGCTGTTCAGTTTCCAGGTGCCGTTGGGATTCTTGGTGGGTCTTTTGTTGTTGATTTCTAGCAATATAGCATTGTGATCTGATATCATGCAGGGAATTATGTCAATCTTCCTACATATGTGGAGGCAGTCTTTGTGACCCACTGTATGGTCTATTTTAGAGAATGTTCCATGGGCTGCTGATAAGAATGTGCAATCTGTGGATTTGGGATGGAAGGTTCTGAGGATGTCCGTTACGTCTAAGTGATCTATGGTTTTTTGGGCTCTCTTACTTCCCTGTTGAGTTTCTGTTTGGATGATCTGTCTATTACTGATAATGGTGTATTGAAGTCCCCAGCTATGATGGTGTTTGTGGTTGTTTCTGTTTTATTGTCAATTAGGTTTTGTTTTATGAACTGTGGTGCCCCTGTGTTTGGTGCATACAGATTTATGATTGTAATATTCTCTTGATGGATCGTTCCCTTGATAAGTAGGAAGCAGCCGTCTTTGTCTTTTTTTGATTATTTTTGGTTTGAAGTCTATTTTATCCGATATTAATAGAGCTACACCTGCTTGTTTCTTATTCCTGTTTGCTTGGAATACTGTTTTCCACCCTTTCACCCTGAGGAGATGTCTGTCTTTAATGGTGAGGTGGGTTTCTTGAAGGCAACAGATTGAGGAGTCTAATTTTTTGATCCATCCTGTTAGCTTCTGTCTCTTGATGGGTGAATTAAGGCCATTAATATTTAGGGTAATGACTGTGAGATTTGATTTGATCCCTGCCATATTGTGATGGTAAATGTGGGTTGGAGTTTTCATGGACATTGAAGTTTTTTGTGCCTACTCTGAGTTTGGTTGTTGTGATCTGCTTCTTGTAGGCAATTGTGTTTGATTATTTTTTTCTTCTCTGTGGAGAATTTCCTGAAATACTCTCTGTAGGTTTGGTTTTGTGTTCATATAATTGTAAAGCTGAGTTTTGTCATGGAAAGTTTTTCTTTCACCATCTATTATGAGGGATACTTTTGCTGTGTAGAGTAGTTTGGGTTGGAAGCCATAGGTTCTTAGACTTTGCAGTGTTTCATTCCAGGCCCTTCTAGCTTTCAGGGTTTCCATTGAGAAGTCTGAAGTAATTCTGATGGGGTTACCTCTGAAGGTGGTGTGCTGTTTTTCCCTAGCTGCTTTTAGGGTTTTCTCTTTGGTGTCAATGTTTAGAGTCTTAATGATAATATGTCTTGGAGAGTTTCTCCTTTGGTCCAGTCTGTTTGGAGTTCTATTGGCTTCTTGTATCTTGATGGGCCTTTCTTTTAAGAGACTGGGGAAGTTTTCTTCAATTATTTTGTTAAATAAGTTCTCCATGCCTTTGGTCTGGATTTCTTCTCCTTCTGGTATTCCAATGATCCTGATATTGGGACATTGAGTTTTGTCATGGAATGTTTTTCTTTCACCATCTATTATGAGGGATACTTTTGCTGGGTAGAGTAGTTTGGGTTGGAAGCCATAGGTACTTGGACTTTGCAGTGCTTCATTCCAGACCCTTCTAATTCAGGGTTTCCCTTGAGAAGTCTGGAGTAATTCTGTTAGTTCTCAATAGTAAACGTTTGTCGCAGATAAACAGCTTATAGAACTTTCAATTCACTGTTAGTTTGCCAGGTGAAACGTTGTTACTAGACAATGGGATTGGAGAACATTGAATTGTCTGTTAGTTTTCAATGGGAAACGTTCTTAGTATACAAGCAGCATCTATTCGTAAGAATTCACTGTTAGTTTTCATTGGGAAATGGTCGTAGTATACAAGCAGGTTCTATTCCTATTAATTCACAGTTAGTTTTCAATAGGAAACCTTTGTCGCAGATAAATAGCCTAAGGAACCTTCAATTCACTGGTCCTTTGCGAAGGGAAATGTTGTTACTAGACAGTAGGATTGTAGAACATTGAATTCATGATTAGTTTTCAATGGGAAATGTTCTTAGTATACAAGCAGCTTCCATTCCTATAAATTCACTGTTAGTTTTCAAAGGGAAACAGTCTTAGTATACAAGCAGCTTCTCTTCCTATGAATTCACTATTAGTGTTCAATAGGAAACGTTAGTCGCTGATAATTACCATAAAGAACGTTCACTTCACTGTTAGTTTGCCACGGTAAATGTTGTTACTAGAAAATAGAATTGAAGAACTTTGAATTCACTGTTAGTTTTCAATAGGAAACGTTTGTTGCAGATAAGAAGCTTAAAGAACTTTCAATTCACTTTGTTTGCCACGTGAAATGTTGTTAACAGACAATAGTATTGTCGAACATTGAATTCACGGTTAGTTTTCAATGGGCAATGGTCTTAGTATACATGCAGCTTGTGTTCCTATGAATCCACCATTATATTCAATAGGAAATGTTTGTTGCTGATAAGTAGCTTACAGACGTTCAATTCACTGTTTGTTTTACACAGGAAATGTTGTTACTAGACAATAGCATTGAAGAATATTGAATTCACCGTTCGTTTTCAAATGGAAATGTTCTTAGTATACAAGCATCTTGTATTCCTATTAATCCACCACTATTTTAAATAGGAAATGTTTGTTGCTGATAAGTAGCTTACAGAACTTTAAATTCACTGATAGTTTGGCATGGGAAATGTTGTAAGTAGATAGTAGGATTGTACAACATTGAATTCACGGTTAGCTTTCAATGGGAAACATTATTAGTATACAAGCACCTTCTATTCCTGTGAATTCACTGTTAGTATTCAAAGGGAAACGGTCTTAGTATACAAGCAACTTCTATTTGTATTAATTCAATGTTAGTTTTCAATAGGAAATGATTGACGCAGATCAGTAGCTTAAAGAAGTTTCAATTGCCTGGTAGTTTGCCAGGGGAAATGTAGTTTCTAGACAATAGAATTGTAGAACATTGAAGTCAAGGTTAGTTTTCAATGGCAAACGTTCCTAGTATACAAGCAGCTTCTATGCCTGTGAATTCACTGTTGGTTTTCACTGGAAAACTATCTTAGTATACAAGCAGCTTCTATTCCTATGACTTCATAGGTAGTTACCAACGGGAAACGTTTTTAGTATACAGGCAGGTTCTATTCCCATGAATTCACTGTTAGTTTTCAACGTGAAACGGTCTTAGTGTACAACCAGCTTCCATTCGTATAAATTCACTGCTAGTTTTCAATGGGAAACGGTCTTAGTGTACAAGGAGCTTTTCTTCCTATGAAATCACTATTAGTGTTCAATAGGAAACATTTGTCGCTGATAGGTAGCTTAAAGAACTTTCACTTCCTTGTTAGTTTGCCACGGGAAATGTTGTTACTAGAAAATAGGATTTAAGAACATTGAATTCAAGGTTAGTTTTCAATAAGAAATGTTCTTAGTATTCAAGCAGCTTCTATTCCTATGAATTCGGTGTTAGTTTTCAATAGGAAACGTTCGTTGTAGATAAGTAGCTTAAGGAACTTTCCATTCACTGTTTGTTAGCCACGGGAAATGTTGTCAACAGACAATAGGGTTACACAACTTTGAAATCAGGGTTAGTTTTCAGTGGGAAATGTACTTAGTATACAAGCAGCTTCTATTCCTATGAATTCACTGTTAGTTTTCAGTGGGAAATGGTCTTAGTATACAAGTAGCTTCTACTCCTGTGAATTCACTGTCAGGATTCTATAGGAAACGTTTGTCTCAGATAAGTAGGTTAAAGAACTTTCAATTCACTGTTAGTTTGCCAGGCGAAATATTGTTACTAGACAATGGGATTGTAGAAAATTGAATTCACAGTTAGTTTTCTATGGCAAATATTATTAGTATACGAGCTGCTTCCATTCCTATGAATTCACAGTTAGTTTTTAATGGGAAATTGTCTTAGTGTACAAGCAGCTTCTATTGCTATGAATCCACTGTTACTTTTCAATAGGAAAACTTTGACGCAGATAAGTAGCTTAAAGAACTTTCAATTCACCGTTAGATTGTACAGTAAATGTTGTTACTAGACAATACAATTGGAGACCATTGAATTCACTGTTAGTTTTCAATGGGAAACGTTCTTAGTATACAAGCAGCTTTTTTCCTATGATTCACTGTTACTTTTTAGAAGGAAAACTTTGTCGCAGATAAGTAGCTAAAGAACTTTCAATTCACTGTTATTTTCCCGTGGGAAAAGTAGTTACTAGACAATAGGATTGTAGAACATTGAATTCACGGTTAGTTTTCAATGGCAAACATTCTTAGTATACAAGCATCTTACATTCCGATGAATTCACTCTTAGTTTTCAATGGGAAATGGTCTTAGTATACAAACAGCTTTTATTCCTTTGTATTAACTGTTAGTGTTCAATAGGAAAAATTTGTCGCTGACAAGTAGCTTAAAGAACGTTCAATTCACTGTTAATTTGCCACAGGAAATGTTGTTACTAGACAATAGGAATTCAGATCATTAAATTCGCGGTTATTTTTCAATGGGAAATGGTCTTAGTATACAAGCAGCTTCTATTCCTATGAATGCACTGTTATTTTCAATACGTAATGTTTGTAGCAGATAAGGAGCTTAAAGAGCTTTCAATTCACTGTTAGTTTCCCACAGCAAATGTTGTTACTAGGCAATAGGATTGTGGAACATTGAATTCACGGTTAGTTTTCAATGGGAAACATTCTTAGTATACAAGGAGCTCCTATTCCTATGAATTCACTGTTAGGTTTCATTAGAAAATGTTTGTCGTAGATAAGTACCTTCAAGAACGTTCTATTCACTGGTAGTTTGCTATGGAAAATGTTGTTACTACACAGTAAGATTGTAGAACATTGAAATCACGGAGTTTTCAATAGGAAATGCTCTTAATATAAAAGCAGCTTCTATTCCTCTGAATAAACTGTTAGTTTTCAATAGGATACCTTTGTACCAGATAAGCAGCTTAAAGAAGGTTCATTTCACTGTTAGTTTGCCATGGGAAACGTTGTTCAAGACAGTACGATTGGAGAACATTGAATTCACGGTTAGTTTTCAATGGAAAATGTTCTTAGTATACAAACAGCTTCTATTCCTATGAATTCACTGTTAGTTTTCAATGGCAAACGGTCTTAGTAAACAAGCAGCTTCTATTCCTTTTCACTGTTAGCTTTCAAGATGAAACGTTTGTTGCAGATAAGTAGCTTAAAGAACTTTCTATTCCCTGGTAGTTTGCATTGGAAAATGTTGTTACTAGAGAGTAGGATTGCAGAACATTGGACTCATAGTTACTTTTTAGTGTGAAACGTTCTTAGTATACAAGGAGCTTCCGTCCATATGAAACCTCTGTTATTTTCAATAGGAAATGATTGTCACAGACAAGTAGCTTATAAAACTTTCAATTCTCCATTACTTTGCCACGGGAAATGTTGTTACTTGACAATAGGATTAATAGGATTAACATTGAATTAATCGTAGTTTTGAATGGGAAATGTTCTTAGTATACAAGCAGCTTCTATTCCTGTGAATTCTCTGATAGTTTTCAAGGGACATGGTCTTAGTATCCAAGCAGCTTCTATTCCTATGATATCAATGTTAGTTTTCAATAGGAAACCTTTGTAGCTGAAAAGTAGCTTACAGAACATTCAATTCCCTGGGAGTTTGCGAAGGAAAATGTTGTTAGTAGACAACAGGATTGTAGAATATTGAATTCATCATTAGTTTTCAATGGGAAATGCTCTTAGTATACAAGCATCTTCTAATGCTATAAATCCACTCCTAATTTTCTTTTTCTTTTTTTTTTTTTTTTTGGTTTTTCGAGGTAGGGTTTCACTCTAGCCCAGGCTCACCTGGAATTCACTATGGAGTCTCAGGGTGGCCTCGAACTCACGGCGATCCTCCTAACTCTGCCTCCCGAGTGCTGGGATAAAGGCGTGCGCCACCACCCCTGGCTCCTAATTTTCAATAGGAAAACTTTGACGCAGATAAGTAGCTTAATGACCTTTCATTTCACCGTTAGTTTGCACATTAAATGTTGTTACTAGACAATAGGATTGTAGAACATTGAATTCACAGTTAGTTTTCAGTGGGAAACGTTCTTATTATACAAGCAGCTTCTATTCCTATTAAATCACTGTTAGTTTTCAATGGAAAACGGTCTTAGAGTACAAGCAGATTCTACTCATATGAATTCACTGTTAGGCTTCAAAAGCAAAGATAAGTAGCTTAATGACCTTTCATTTCACCGTTAGTTTGCACATTAAATGTTGTTACTAGACCGTAGAATTGTAGAATATTGAATTTATGGTTAGTTTTCAATGGGAAACCTTCTTAGTACACAAGCAGCTTCTATTCCTATGAATTCATGTTAGTTTCCAATAGGCAACATTTTGTCGCACATAGGTAGCTTAAACAACTTTCAATTCACTGTTAGTTTGCCACGGGAAACGTTGTTACTTGAAAACAGGTTTGTAGAACATTGAATTCACAGTTTGTTTTCACTGGGAAAAGTACTTAGTACACAAGCAGCTTCTATTCCTATAAATTCACTGTTAATTTTCAATAGGAAAGGTTTATGTAGATAATTATCTTAAAGAACTTTCTATTCACTGATAGTTTGCCTTGGAAAATGTTGTTACTCGACAGTAGTACTGTAGAACATTGAAATCATGGTTAGTATTCAATGGGAAATGGTCTTAGTATACAAGCAGCTTCTATTCCTATGAATTCATGTTAGTTTTCAATAGGAAACATTTGTCCCAGTAAAGTAGCTTAAAGAAGTTTCAATTCACTGTTAGTTTGCCGCTGAAAATGTTGTTACTAGAGAGTTGGATTGTAGAACATTAAGTTCACGATTAGTTTTCAATGGGTAACGTTCTTAGTATACAAGCAACTTCTGTTCATATGAATTCACTGTTAGATTTCAAGGGGAAGGGTCTTAGTACACAAGCAGCTTCTATTCCTGTTAACCCACTGTTAGTTGTCAAGAGGAAAACTTTGCCCCAGAGAAGTTGCTTAAAGAACTTTGAATTCGCTGTTAGCTTGCTGTGGGAAATGTTGTTACTAGACAGTACGATTGTAGAACATTAAATTCCCGGTTAATTTTCATTGGCAAATGTTCTTAGTATACAAGCAGCTTCTATTCCTTTGAATTCACTGTTAGTGTTCAATAGGAAACATTGTCGCTGACAAGTAGCTTAATGGATATTCAATTCACTGTTAGTTTGCCACAGGAAAAGTTGTTACTGGACAATAGGATTGCAGAACATTGAATTCACGGTTAGTTTGAAATGGGAAATGGTCTTAGCATACAAGCAGCTTCTATTCCTATGAACCCTCTGTTAATTTCAATAGTAAATGTTTGTCGCAGATAAGTAGCTTAAAGAACTTTCAATTCACTGTTAATTTCACGTGGGAAATGGTGTAACTAGACAATAGGATTGTAGGACATTGAATTCACGGTTACTTTTCAATGGGAAACTTTCTTAGTACTCAAGCAGCTTCTATTCCTATGAATTGACTGTTGGTTTTCAATAGGAAACCTTTGTCGTAGATAAATATCTTGAAGATCTTTCTATTCACTTGTAGTTTGCCATGGATAATGTTGTTACTAGAGAGTAGGATTGTAGAAGATGGAAATCACGGTTAGTTTTCAATGGGAAATGATCTTAGTATACAAGCAGCTTCTATTCCTATGAATCCACTGTTAGTTTTCTTTTTTTTTTGAAAAATTGCTGAGAATTTAGTGTACAGTTTTTTAAACAATTTATTTATACATTGGCTTCTACATGCTCTTACATTTATGTAAAATATTTAAACATATTTCTTACAATTTTAACATATATCAAATGGCTGTATCATAAACACTGTTCTACGGGATTTTATAAAAGAAAAATCAAGTGGGGAAAATTACTTATACAACATTACCAAAATTCCATATTGAACCATAATTTCTCATGTTTATTTCAATTGATTCTCTCATCTACTTATTTTTGGTGTCATTTATTTATGCTGGCCCAGACTCCCATTCTCTATAACATAATCATTCGGTCAGAAACATGAGAGCAGTGTGTCAGGTTGTAAGGCAATGGTGGAAGGTGAGCTACTGTCTGCAGGAGGAAGGCAGCAAGAGTGGGTAGACTAGAAGCTGCTGGAAAGCCTGCTGTTATCGGTGCAGGATTGGGACCGTCTGCAAGCCAGGCGGTCGGGATGAGCATCATTCGCATCCGTCCTCAGCTCACTACTGCACAGTCGTCGGGATGCCACCTGTTCATAATCATGTGCTGGGGGCAGGGAGGGGAACTAAACTCCGGTTTGCATCTTTTCAGAGGGCACCGACAAGCCTATGGTGTGCCACACTGCAAAACAAAACTGTTAGTTTTCAATAGGAAACCTTTGTCGCAGATAAGTAGCTTCAAGAAACTTGAATTCACTGTTAATTTCGCACGGGAAATGTTGTTACTAGAAAATAGGATTGTAGAACATTGAATTCAGGATTAGTTTTCAATGGGAAAGTGCCTTAGTATACAAGCAGCTTCTATTCCTATGAATTCACTGTTAGCTTTCAGTGGGAAATGGTCTTACTATACAATCAGCTTCTATTCCTATGAACGCACTGTAAGTTTTCAATAGGGAAACGGTCTTAGTATACAAGCAGCTTCTATTTCTATGATTCCATTGTTAGTTTTCAATAGGAAACGTTTGTTGCAGATAAGTAGCTGACAGAACGTTCAATTCACTGTTAGTTTGATACAGAAAATGCTGTTACTAGACAATAGGATTGTAGAATATTGAATTCACGGTTAGATTTCAATGGAAAACCTTCTTAGTATATAAGCAGCTGCTATTCCTGTGAATTCAAGGTTAGTATTCAATGGGAAACGGTCTTAGTATACAAGCAGCTTACATTACTTTGTATTCACTGTTAGTGTTCAATAGGAAACATTTGTCACTCACAAGTAGCTTAAAGAACTTTCAATTCGCTGGTAGTTTGCCATGAGGAATGTTGTTACTAGAGAGTAGGATTGTAGAACATTGAATTCACGGTTAGTTTTCAGTGGGAAACTTTCTTAGTGTACAAGCAGCTTCCATTCCTATGAATTCACTGTTTGTTTTCAATAGGAAACGTTTGTCACAGATAAGTAGCTTAAAAAACTTTCAATTCACTGTTAGTTTGCATTGGGAAATTTTCTTAGTAGACAATAGGATTGTGGAACATTGAATTCACGGTTGGCATTCAATGGGAAACGTTCTTAGTATACAAGCAGCTTCTATTCCTATGAAATCATTGTTAGTTTTCAATGCAAAACAGTCTCAGTATACAAGCAGCCTCTATTCCTGTGAATTCAATGTTAGTTTTCAATAGGAAACCTTTGTCATAGATACATAGCTTAAAGAACTTTCAATGCACTGGTAGTTTGCCATGGGAAATGTTGTACTAGGCAGTACGATTGTAGAACATTGAATTCATGGTTAGTTTTAAATGGGAAACATTCTGAGTATACAAGCATCTTCTATTCCTGTGAATTCACGTTAGTTTCCAATGGGAAATGTTTGGCACAGATAAATAGCTTAAACAACTTTCAATTTACTGTTAGTTTGCACGGGAAATGTTGTTACTGGAAAACAGGTTTGTAGAACATTCAATTCACAGTTACTTTTCAATGGGAAACGTACTTGGTATATAAGCAGCTTCTATTCCTATGAATTCACTGTTAGTGTTCAATAGGAAACGATTGTCCTAGATAAGTAGCTTAACGTACTTTCTATTCACTCGTAGTTTGCCATGGATAATGTTGTTACTAAAGAGTAGGATGGTAGAACATTGAAATCACGGTTGGTTTCCAATTGGAAATGGTCTTAGTGTACTAGCAGCTTCTATTCCTGTGAATCCACTGTTAGTTTTCAAAAGAAAACCTTTGTCCCAGTTAAGTGGCTTAAAGAACTTTCAATTGAGTGTTAGTTTTCTGCCAGAAATATTGTTACCAGAAAATACCATTGTAGAACATTGAATACACGGTTAGTTTTCAATGGGAAAGGTTTTTAGTATACAAGCAGTTTCTATTCCTATGAATTCACTCTTTATTTCATTAGGAAACCTATGTCTCTAATAAGTAGCATAAAGAACTTTCAATTCCCTGGTAGTTTGCAACGGGAAATGTTGTTAGTAGACAATAGGATTGTAGAATATTGAATTCACCAGTAGTTTTCAATGGGAAATGGTCTTAGTATACAAGCAGCTTCTATTGATTTGAATCCACTGTTACTTTTCAATAGGAAACCATTGACACAGATAAGTAGCTTAAGGAACTTTCAGTTCACCATTAGTTTGTACAGGAAATGTTGTTACTAGACAATAAGATTGTAGAACATTGAATTCATGGTTAATTTTCAATGGGAAACCTCCTTAGTATAAAAGCAGCTTCTACTCCAATGAATTCACTGTTAGTTTTCAATATGGAATGTTTGTCGCAGATAAGGAGCTTAAAGAACTTTCAATTCACTGTTAGTTTACCAGGAAAAATGTTGTTACTATACAATAGGATGGTAGAACATTGAATTCATGGTTAGTTTTCAATGGGAAACATTCTTAGTATACAAGGAGCTTCTATTCCTATGAAATCACTGTTAGTTTTCAATGCAAAACTGTCTTAGTATACAAGCAGCTTCTATTCCTAGGAATTAACTGTTTTCAATAAGAAACGTTTGTCCAACATAAGTAGCTTAAACAACTTTCAATTCACTGTTAGTTTGCCAAGGGAAATGTTGTTACTAGACAGTAGGATTGTAGAACATTGAATTCACGGTTAGTTTTCAATGGGAAACGTTCTCAGTATACAAGCAGCTTCTATTCCTATGAATTCACAGACAGATTTCAACGGAAACAGACTTACTATTCAAGAAGCTTCTACTCCTATGAATTCACTGTTAGTTTTCCATAGGAAATGTTTGTTGCATATAAGTAGCTTTAAGAACTTTCAATGCAGTAGTATTTTGAAACATGAAATGTTGTTAGCAGACAAAAGGACTGTGGAACATTGAATTCACGGTTAGTTTTTAATGGGAAATGTACTTAGTATACAATCAGCTTCTATTCCTATGAATTCACTGTTAGTTTTCAATGGGAAACAGTCTTAGTATACAAGTGGCTTCTACTCCTATGAATTCACTGTTAGGATTCTATAGGAAACGTTTGTCTCAGATGAGTAGGTTGAAGAATTTTCAATTCACTGTTAGTTTGCCAGGCGAAATATTGTTACTAGACAATAGGATTGTAGAACATTGAATTCACAGTTAGTTTTCTGTGGCAAATATTCTTAGAATACGAGCTGCTTCCATTCCTATGAATTCACTGTTAGTTTTTAATGGGAAATAGTCTTAGAGTACAAGCAACTTCTATTGCTATGAATCCACTGTTACTTTTCAGTAGGAAAACTTTAACGCAGATAAGTAGCTTAAAGAAGTTTCAATTCACCGTTAGATTGTACAGAAAATATTGTTACTAGACAATACCATTGTAGAACATTGAATTCACTGTTAGTTTTCAAAGGGAAACGTTCTTAGTATACAAGCAGCTTTTTTCCTATGATTCACTGTTACTTTTTAGAAGGAAAACTTTGTCGCAGATAAGTAGCTAAAGAACTTTCAATTCACTGTTATTTTCCCACTAGAAATGTAGTTACTAGACAATACGATTGTAGAACATTGAATTCACAGTTAGTTTTCAGTGGCAATCATTCTTAGTATACAAGTATCTTACATTCCGATGAATTCATTGTTAGTTTTCAATGGGAAATGGTCTTAGTATACAAACAGGTTTATTCCTTTGTATTCACTGTTAGTGTTCAATAGGAAAATTTGTCGCTGACAAGTAGCTTAAAGAACTTTCAATTCACTGTTAGTTTGCCGCAGGAAATATTGTTACTAGACTATAGGATTGCATAACATTAAATTCACTGTTAGTTTTCAATGGGAAATGGTCTTAGTATACAAGCAGCTTCTATTGCTATAAATCCAATGTTACTTATCAATAGGAAACCATTGACGCAGATAAGTAGCTTAAGGAACTTTCAATTCACCATTAGTTTGTACAGGAAATGTTGTTACTAGACAACAGGATTGTACAACATTGAATTCACGGATAGTTTTCAATGGGAAACCAACTTAGTATACATGTAGCTTCTACTCCTATGAATTCACTGTTAGTTTTCAATAGGAAACCTTTGTCCCAGATAAGTAGCTTAAAGAACTTTCAATACACTGGTAGTTTGCCACTGGAAATGTTGTTACTGCACAGTAGGATTGTAGAAAAAATAATTCACTGTTACTTTTCAATGGAAAATGGTCTTAGTACACAAGCAGCTTGTACTCCTATGAATTCAGTGTTTGTGTTCTGTAGGAAACATTTGTCGCTGATAAGAAGCTTAAAGAACTTTCAATGCACTGGTAGTTTGCCACAGGAAATGTTGTTAGTACAGAAAAGGACTGTAGAACATTGAATTCACGGTCAGTTTTCAATGGGAAATGTACTTAGTATACAAGCGGCTTCTATTTCTATGAATTCACCATTAGTTTTCAATAGGAAACATTTGTTGCAGATAAGTAGCTTAGACAACTTTCAATTCACTGCTAGTTTGCCCCGGGAAATGTTGTTACTAGACAATAGGATTAGAGAACATTGAATTCATGGTTAGTTTTCAATCGGAAACACTCTCAGTAGAAAAGCAGCCTCAATTCCAATGAATCCACTGTTAGTTTTCAATAAGAAACCTTTGTCGCAAATAAGTAGCTTAAAGAACTTTCAATTCACTGTTAGTTTGCCACAGGAAATGATGTTCCTAGACAGTAGGATTGTAGAACTTTGAATTCACGGTTAGTTTTCAATGGTAAACGTTCCTAGTATGCAAACAGCTTCTATTCCTATGAATTCACTCTTAGTTTTCAATGGGAAACTGTCTTACTATACAAGTAGCTTCCATTCCTATGAATTCACTGTTAGTTTTCAAAACGAAATGTTTGTTGCAGATAAGTAGCTTAAAGAACTTTCAATTCACTGTTAGTTTACCAGGAAAAATGTTGTTACTATACAATAGGATGGTAGAACATTGAATTCATGGTTAGTTTTCAATGGCAAACATTCTTAGTATACAAGGAGCTTCTATTCCTATGAAATCACTGTTAGTTTTCAATGCAAAACGGTCTTAGTATACAAGCAGCTTCTATTCCTAGGAATTCACTGTTTTCAATAAGAAACGTTTGTCCAACATAAGTAGCTTAAACAACTTTCAATTCACTGTTCGTTTGCCAAGGGAAATGTTGTTACTAGACAGTAGGATTGTAGAACATTGAATTCACGGTTAGTTTTCAATGGGAAACGTTCTCAGTATACAAGCAGCTTCTATTCCTATGAATTCACAGACAGTTTTCAAATGAAACAGTCTTATTATACAAGAAGCTTCTACTCCTATGAATTGACTGTTAGTTTTCCATAGGAAACGTTTGTCGCAGATAAGTAGCTTAAAGAACTTTCAATGCAGTGATAGTTTGAAATGGGAAATGTTGTTAGTAGACAAAAGGCTTGTAGAACATTGAAATCACGGTTAGTTTTCATTGGGAATCGTTCTTAGTGTACAAGTAGCTTCTACTCCTATGAATTCACAGTTAGTTTTCAATGGGAAATGTTTGTCAAAGATAAATAGGCAAAAGAACTTTCAATTCGCTGGTAGTTTGCCAAGGGAAATGTTGGTACTAGATAATCGGATTGTACAACATTGATTTCAGGGTTAGTTTTCAATTGTAAACATTCTTAGTATACAAGCAGCTTTGATTCCTATGAATTGGCTGTTAGTGTTTAATAGGAAACATTTGTCACAGAAAAGTAGCTTAAACAACTTTCAATTTACTGTTGTTTGCCACGGGAAATGTTGTTACTAGAAAACAGGTTTGTAGAACATTGAATTCACAGTTTCTTTCCAATGGAAAAGTACTTAGTACACAAGCAACTTCTATTCCTATGAATTCACTTATAGTTCTCAATCGGAAATATTTGTCATAGACAAGTAGCATAAAGAATTTTCTATGCACGGGTAGTTTCCCATGGAAAATGTTGTTACTAGACTGTAGGATTGTAGAACATTGAAATCACGGTTAGTTTTCAAAGGGAAATGGTCATAGTATACAAGCAGCTTCTATTCCTGAGAATCCACTGTTTGTTTCCAATATGAAACCTTTGTCCCAGATAACTAGCTTAAAGAACTTGCAATTCACTGTTAGTTTCTGCAGGAAATGTTGTTACTGGACAGTACGATTGTAGAACATTGAATTCCCTGTTAATTTTCAATGGAAAATGTTCTTAGTATGCAAGCAGCTTCTATACCTATAAATATACTGTTAGTTTTCAATGGGAAACGGTCTTAGTATACAAGCAGCTTCAATTCCTTTGAATTCACTGCTAGTGTTCAATAGAAAACGTTTGTCACTGACAAGTAGGTTAAAGAACTTTCAATTCACTCTTAGTTTGCCACGGGAAATTTTGTTAGTAGACAATAGGATTGTGGGACATTGAATTCACTGTTATTATTCAATGGGAAACGTTCTTAGTATACAAGCAGCTTCTATTCTTATGAAATCATGGTTAGTTTTCAATGCAAAATGGTCTTAGTATACAAGCAGCTCCTATTCCTGTGAATTCACTGTTAGTTTTCAATAGGAAACATTTTTCAAAGATAAGTAGCTTTAAGAACTTTCAATTCACTGGTAGTTTGCCTTGGAAAATGTTCTTACTAGACAGTACGGTGGTAGAACATTGAATTCACAGTTAGTTTTCAATGGGAAACCTTCTTAGTATAAAAACATCTTCTATTCCTATGAATTTATGTCAGTTTTCAATAGGAAACGTTTGTCACAGATAAGTAGCTTAAAGAAGTTCCTATTTCCTTTTACTTTGCCATGGGAAATGTTGTCATTAGAAAATAAGTTTGTAGAACATTGAATTCGCAGTTAGTTTTCAATGGGAAATGTACTTAGTATACAAGCAGCTTCTATTCCTATGAATTCACTGCTAGTGTTCAATAGGAAATGTTTGTCATAGATAAGTAGCTTAAACAACTTTCAATTCACTGTTACTTTGCCTCGGGAAATATTGTTACTAGACAATAGGATTGTAGAACATTGATTTCACGGTTAGTTTTCAGTGGGAAATGGTCTCAGTACACAAGCAGCTTCTATTCCTATGAATCCACTGTTAGTTTTCAATATGAAACGTTTGTCGCAGATAAGTTGATTAAAGAACTTTCAATTCACTGTTAGTTCACCACGTGAAATGTTTTTACTAGACATCTTCTATTCCTTGGAATCCAGTGTTATTTACAAAAGGAAATGTTTGTCGCATATAAGTAGCTTACACAACTTTCAATCACTCTTAGTTTGCTATGGGAAATGTTGTTACTGCACAATGAGATTGCAGAACATTGAATTCATGGTTAGTTTTCAATGGCAAACGTTCTGAGTATAAAAGCAGCTTCTATTCCAATGAATTCATGTTAGATTTCAACAGGAAACGTGTGTCGCAGATAAGTAGCTTAAAGAACTTTCAATTCTCTGGTAGTTTGCGATGGAAAATGCTGCTACTAGACAATAGGATTGTAGAACATTGAATTCATGGTTAGTTTTCAATGGGAAATGGCGTTACTATACAAGCCGCTTTAATTCCTATGAATTCACTGTTAGTTTTCAATAGGAACTGCTTGCCACAGATAAGTAGCTTAAAGAACTTTAAATTCCATGGTAGTTTACGAAGGGAAATGTTGTTACTAGACAATAGTATTATAGATCATTGAATTCACGGTTAGTTTTCAATCGGAAACGTTCTTAGTATACAAGCAGCTTATGTTTCTATTAATTCACTGTTACTTGTGAATAGGAACACTTTGTCACACATAAGTGGCTTAAAAAACTTTCAATTCACTCTTAGTTTGCCCGAGGAAATGTTATTACTACACAGTAGGAATGTAGAACATTGAATTCACGGTTAGTTTTCCATGGGAAACATTCTTAGCACAAAAGCAACTTCTATCCCCATGAATTCACTGTTAGTTTTCAATAGGAAACGGTCTTAGTTTAGTCCTATGAGTTCACTGTAAATTTCAATTGGAAACTTTTGTCGCGGAGGTGTAGGTGAAACAACTTTCATTTCACTGTTACTTTGCCATGGGAAATGTTGTTAGTGGAAAATATGATCGTAGAATATTGAGTTCCTGGTAAGTTTTCAATGGGAAACGTTCTTAGTATACAAGCAGCTTCTATTTGTATGAATTCACTGTTAGTTTTCAATGGGAAACGGTCTTAGTATACAAGCAGCTTTAATTCCTATGAATTCACTGTTAGTTTTGAATAGGAAACTTTTACGTATATAAGTAGCTGAAAGAATTTTCAATTCACTCTTTGTTTGCCATGGGAAATATTTTTACTAGACAATAGGATTACAGAACATTGAATTCACGGTTAGTTTTCAATGGGAAACCTTCTTAGTATACAAGCAGCTTCTGTTCCTCTTAATTCACTGTTAGTTTCCAATGGACAATGGATTTTGTATACAAGCAGCTTCAATGCCTTTGAATTCAGGGTTACTTTTCAATAGGAAAGGTTTGTCGCCGACAAGTAGCCTAAATATCTTTCAATTCACTGTTAGTTTGCCACGGGAAATGTTGTTACTAGACAGTACTATTGTAGAACATTGAATTCCCTGTTAATTTTGAATGTGAAATATTCTTAGTATACAAGCAGATTCTATTCCTATGAATTCACTGTTAGTGTTCAATAGGAAATATTTGTCAATGAAAAGTAGCTTAAAGAACTTTCATTTCACTCTTAGTTTGCCACAGGAAATATTACTTGACAATAGGATAGCAGTACATTAAATTCAGGTTAGTTTTCAATGGGAAATGGTTTTAGCATACAAGCAGCTTCTATTCCTATGAACCCACTGTTAATTTCAATACGAAATGTTTGTCGCAGATAAGTACCTTGAAGAACATTCAATTCACTGTTAATTTCCCATGGGAAATGTTGTTACTAGACAATAGGATTGTAGAACATTGAATTCACGGTATGTTTTCAATGGGAACGTTGTTAGTACTCAAGCAGCGTCTAATCCTATGAATTCTCTCTTAGTTTTCAATGGGAAATGGTCTCACTATACAAGCAGCTTCTACTCCTATGAATTCACTGTTAGGTTTGAATAGCAAACGTTTGTCAGAGATAAACAGCTTAAAGAACTTTCAATTCACTGGTGGTTTGCCACAGGAAATGTTGTTAACAGACAGCATGATTGTAGAACATTGAATTCACTGTCAGTTTTCAGTGGGAAACGTACTTAGTATACAAGCAGCTTCCATTCCTATGAATTCATGTTAGTTTTCAATAGGAAGCGTTTGTCGAAGATAAGTGGCTTAAACAGCTTTCAATTCACTGTTAGTTTGCCAAGGGAAATGTTGTTTCTAGAAAATAGGATTGTAGAACATTGAATTCACGTTCAGTTTTCAATGGGAAACGTACTTAGTATACAAGTAGCTTCTATTCCTATGAACTCACTGTTAGTTTTCAATGGGAAACGTTCTTAGTATACAAGCACCTTCTATTCCTATGAACTCATTGTTAGTTTTAAATGGGAAATGGTCTTAGTATACAAGCAGTTTCTATTCCTGTGAATGCACTGTTAGTTTCCAATAGGAAAACTTTATCCTAGATAAGTAGCCTAAATATTTTCAATTGACTATTATTTTTCCACGGAAAATGTTGTTACTAGACAGTACGATTTTAGAACATTGAATTCACATTTAGTTTTCAATGGGAAACGTTTTCAGTATACAAGCAGCTTCCATTCCTTTGAATTCACTATGAGTTTTCAGTGAGAAACTGTCTTAGTATACAAGAAGCTTCTATTTCTTTGTATTCACTGTTAGTGTTCAATAGGAAACATTTGTCGCTGACAAGTACGTTAAAGAATTTGCAATTCACAGTTAATTTCCCACGGGAAATCTTTTTACTAGTCAACAGGATTGTAGAACATTGAATTTACGGTTAGTTTTCAATGGGAAACATTCTTAGTACACAAGCAGCTTCTATTCCTCTGAATTCACTGTTGGTTTTCAATGGGAAATGGTCTTAGTATACAAGCAGCTTCTATTCCTATGATTTCACTGTTAGTTTTCAATACGAAGTGTTTGTCGCTGATAAGTAGCTTACAGAACTTTCAATTCGCTGGTAGTTTGTCATGAGGAATGTTGTTACAAGAGAGTAGGAATGCAAAACACTGAATTCACAGTTAGTATTCATTGGGAAACGTTCTTAGTATACAAGCAGCTTCCATTCCTATGAATTCACTGTTAGTTTTCAATTGGAAATGTTTGTCGCAGATAATCAGCTTAAAAAGCTTGCAATTCACTGTTAGTTTGAAACAGGAAATTTTGTTAGTAGAGAATAGGATCGTGGAAAATTGAATTCAAGGTTGGTATTCAATGGGAAACGTTCTTAGTATACAAGCAGCTTCTATTCCTATGAAATCATTGTTATTATTCAATGCAAAATGGTCTTAGTATACAAGCAGCTCATATTCTTGTGAATTTACTGTTAGTTTTCAATAGGAAACGTTTGTCATAGATAAGTAACTTAAAGAACTTTCTATTCACTCTTAGTTTGCCATAGATAATGTTGTTACTAGACAGTAGGAATGTAGAACACTGAAATCACGGTTAGTTTTCATTGGGAAATGGTCTTAGTGTACAAACAGCTTCTACTCCTATGAATCCTCTGTTATTTTCACAAGGAAATGTTTGTCATAGATAACTAGCTTACAGAACATTCAATCACTGTTAGTTTGCCACGGGAAATATTGTTAGCAGACAATAGGATTGTAGAAGATTGAATTTATGGTTAGATTTCAATGGGAAATATTCGTAGTATACAAGAAGCTTCCATTCCTATAAAATCTGTGTTAGTTTTCAATGTGAAATGGTCGTAGTGTACAGGGAGCTTCTATTCCTATGAATTCACTGTCAGTTTTCAATTTGAGATGTTTGTTGTACATAAGTAGCTTAACGAAATTTCAATTCACTGTTAGTTTGCCAAGGGAAATGTTGTAACTAGAATATACGTTTGTAGAATTTTGAATTCACGGTTAGTTTTCAATGATAAATGTACTTAGTATACTAGCAGATTCTATTCCTATAAATTCACTGTTAGTTTTCAATAGGAAACGTTTGTCACAGATAGGTAGCATAGGTATCTTTCAATTCACCGTGATTTTGCCATGGGAAATATTGTTATTAGACAATAGGATTGTAGAACATTGAATTCATAGTTAATTTTCAATGGGAAATGGTCTCAGTATACAAGCAGCTTCTATTTCTATAAATTCATGTTAGTTTTCAATAGGAAAAATTTTTGTCGCAGATAAGTAGCTTAAACAACTTTCAATTCACAGCTATTTTGCCACGGGAAATGTTGTTACTAGACAATAGGATTGTAGAAGATTGAAATCACGGTCAGTTTTCAATGGAAAACTTTCTTAGTGTACAAGCAGCTTCTATTCCTATGAATTCACTGTTAGATTTCAATGCAAAATGGCCTTAGTATAAAAGCAGCCTCTATTCCTATGAATCCACAGTTATTTTCAGTAGGAAATGTTTGTCACAGAGAACTAGCTAACAGAACTTTCAATTCACTGTTAGTTTGCCACAGGGAATGTTGTTACTAGAAAATAGGATTGTAGAATATTGAATTTGCCGTTAGATTTCAATGGGAAATGGTCTGAGTATACAAGCAGCTTCTACTCCTATGAATCCACTGTTAGTTTTCAATAGGAAACGTTTGTCACAGATAAGTAGCTTAAAAAACTTTCAATTCACTGCTTCTTTGCCATGGGAAATGTTGTTACTAGACAGTATGATTGTGGGACATTGAATTCACAGTTTTTTTTCAATGGTAAAGCTTCTTAGTATAGAAGCAGCTTCCATTCCTATTAATTCATCATAGTTTTCAATAGGAAATATTTGTTGCAGATAAGTAGCGTAAACAACTTTCAATTCACTGTTACTTTGCCAGGGGAAATGTTGTTACTAGACAATAGGATTGCAGACCATTGAATTCACGGTTAGTTTTCAATTGGAAATTGTCTTAGTATACAAGCAGCTTCTATTCCTATGAATCCACTGTTATTTTCACAAGGAAATGTTTGTCATAGATAAGTAGCTGACAGAACTTTCAATCACTGTTAGTTTGCCACGGGAAATGTTGTTAGTAGACAATAGGATGTCGAAGATTGAATTCACTGTTAGTTTTCAGTGGGAAATATTGTTAGTATCCAAGAAGCTTCTATTCCTATAAAATCACTGTTATTTTTCAATGTGAAATGGTCGTAGTGTACAAGGAGCTTCTATGCCTGTGAATTCACTGTTAGTTTTCCATTTGAAACGTTTGTTGTACCTAAATAGCTTAACGTAATTTCAATTCACTGTTAGTTTGCCATGGGAAATGTTGTAACTAGAAAATAGGTTGGTAGAACTTTCAATTCACGGTTAGTTTTCAATGGTAATTGTACTTAGTATACCAGCAGCTTCTATTCCTATGAATTCACTGTCAGTTTTCAATAGGAAACGTTTGTCACTGATAAGTAGCATAAGCATCTTTCAATTCACTGTTATTTTGCCGCGGGAAATGTTGCTATTAGACAATAGGATTGTAGAACATTGAATTCATAGTTTATTTTCAATGGGAAATGGTCTTAGTATACAAGCAGCTTCTATTCCTATGAATTCATGTTAGTTTTCAAAGGAAAACTTCGTCGCAGATAAGTGGCTTAAACAACTTGCAATTCACTGGTAGTTGGCCAGGGGAAATATTGTTACTAGACAATAGGATTGTAGAACATTGAATTCACGGTTAGTTTTCAATGGGAAACGGTCTTAGTATACAAGCAGCTTGTATTCCTATGAATCCACAGTTAGGTTTCAATAGGAAACGTTTGTAATAGATAAGCAGCTTAAAGAACTTTCACTTCACTGGTAGTTTGGCATGGAAAATGGTGTTACTAGACATGAGTGTTGTAGAATATTGAGTTCAGTATTAGCTTTCAATGGGAAACGTTCTTAGTATAGAAGCTTCTTCTTTCCTACGAATTCACTCTTAGTTTTCAATAGGAAACCTTTGTCACAGAAAAGTATCTTAAACAACTTTCAATTAGCTGTTAGTTTGCAGCTGGAAATGTTGTTAATAGACAATAGGATTCTAGAAGATTGAAATCACGCTCCGTTTTCAATGGGAAATGCTCTAAGTATACAAGCAGCTTCTATTCCTATGAATTCATGTTAGTTTTCAATAGGAAAACTTTGTCACAAAGAAGTAGCTTAAACAACTTTCAATTCACTGTTAGTTTGCCATGGGAAGTGTTGTTACTAGACAATAGGATTGTAGAAGAATGAAATCACGGTCAGTTTTCAATGGGAAACGTTCTTAGTATACAAGCAGCTTCTATTCCTATGAATTCACTGTTAGATTTCAATGCAAAATGGTCTTAGTATAAAAGCAGCTTCTATTCCTATGAATCCACTGTTATTTTCAATAGGAAATGTTTGTCACAGATAAGTAGCTAACAGAACTTTCAATTCACTGTTAGTTTGCCACAGGGAATGTTGTTACTAGACAATGGGATTGTAGAATATTGAAATTATCCTTTGATTTCAATCAGGAATGGTCTGCATATGCAAGCAGCTTCTATTCCTATGAATCCACTGTTAGTTTTCAATAGGAAACGTTTGTCACAAATAAGTACCTTAAAAAACTTTCAATTCACTGTTACTTTTCCATGGGAAATGTTGTTACTGGACAGTATGATTGTAGGAAATTGAATTCACGGTTAGTTTTCAATGCGAAAGCTTCGTATTATACAAGCAGCTTCCATTCTTATACACTCAGCTTAGTTTTCAATAGGAAATGTTTGTTGCAGGTAGGTAGTTGCCATGAGAAATGTTGTTACTAGACAGTATGATTGTGGGACATTGAATTAACCGTTAGTTAACAATGAGAAAGCTTCTTAGTATAGACGCAGCTTCCATTCCTATTAATTCATGTTAGATTTCAATAGGAAATTTTTGTTGCAGATAAGTAGCTTAAACACCTTTCAATTCACTGTTAGTTTACCACGGGAAATTTTGTACTTAGACAATATGACTGTAGAACATTGAATTCACAGTTTCTTTCAAGACGCACACATTATTAGCATACAAGCAGCTTCCATTTCAATGAGTCCACTGTTAGTTTTCAAAAGGAAATGCTTGTCGTAGGTTATTACCTTACAGAACTTTCAATCACTGTTAGTTTTCCATGGGAAATGCTGTTACTTGAGAATAGGGGTGTAGAACATTTAATTCACGGTTAGTTTTCAATGGGAAACGTACTTAGTATACAAGGAGCTTCTATTACTATGAATTCACTGTTTGTTTATAATAGGAAAGGTTTGTCACAGATAAGTAGCTTAATCAAGTTTCCATTCACTGTTAATGTGCCATGGGAAATGTTGTCACTAGACAGTCGGATTGTAGAACACTGAATTCAGGGTTAGTTTTCAATGAGAAACGTTCTTAGTGTAAAAGCAGCTTCCATTCCTATGAATTCATGTTAGTTTTCAATAGGAAACGTTTGTCACAGATAAGAAGCTTAAAGAAGTTTCAATTTACTGTTAGTTTTCCTCTGGAAATGTTGTTACAAGATAGTATGATTGTAGAGCATTTAATTCATGGTTAGTTTTCAATGGGAAATGTTCTTAGTATGCAAGCAGCTTTTATTCTTATGAATTCAGTGTCAGTTTTCAATGGTAAATGGTCTTACTATACAAGCAGCTTCTACTCCTATAAATTCACTGTTAGGTTTGAATATGAAAAGTTTGTCGCAGATAAGTAGGTTAAAGAACTTCCAATCACTCTTAGCTTGGCAGGCAAAGTGTTGTTACTAGACAATAGGATTGTAGAACATTGAATTCACGGTTAGTTTTCAATAGGAAACATTCTTAGTACACAAGCAGCTTCCATTTCTATGAATTCGCTGTTAGTTTTCAATGGGAAACTGTCTTAGTATACAAGCAGCTTCTATTCCTTTGAATTGACTGTTAGTGTTCAATACGAAATGTTTGTTGCAGATAAGTAGCTAACAGAACTTTCAATTCACTGTTAGTTTGCCACAGGCAATGTTGTTACTAGACAATAGGATTGCAGAATATTGAATAAACCATTAGATTTCAATGGGAAATTGTCTGAGTATACAAGCAGCTTCTATTCCTATGACTCCACTGTTAGTTTTCAATAGAAAACGTTTGTCACAGATAAGTAGCTTAAAATACTTTCAATTCACTGTTACGTTGCCATGGGAAATGTTGTTACTGGTCAGTATGATTGTAGGACATTGAATTCACAGTTAGTTTCCAGTGCGCAAGCTTTGTAGTATACAAGCAGCTGCCATTCCTATTCATTCAGCTTAGTTTTCAATAGGAAATGTTTGTTGCAGGTAGTAGCTTAAACAACTTTCAATTCACTGTTAGTTTGCCATGGGAAATTTTGTTATTATACAATAGGAATGTTGAACATTGAATTCACGGTTTGTTTTCAGATGCACACATTATTAGTATATAAGCAGCTTCCATACCAATGAATCCACTGTTAGTTTTCAATAGGAAATGTTTGTCGTAGATAATTAGCTTACACAACTTTCAATCACTGTTAGTTTGCCATGGGAAATGCTGTTACTAGAGAATAGGATTGTATAACATTTAATTCACGGTTATTTTTCAATGGGAAACGTACTTAGTATACAAGGAGCTTCTATTACTATGAATTCACTGTTAGTTTTCAATACTAAAGGTTCGTCACAGATACGTACCTTAAAGAAGTTTCCATTCACTGTTAGTGTGACATGGGAAATGTTGTTACTAGACAGTAGGATTGGAGAACATTGAATTCAGGGTTAGTTTTCAATGAGAAACTTTCTTAGTGTAGAAGCAGCTTCCATTCCTATGAATTCATGTTACTTTTCAATAGGAAATGTTTGTCATAGATAAGTGGCTTAAACAGCTTTCAATTCAGTGTTTGTTTGCATCTGGAAATGTTACTACAAAATAGGATTATACAACATTGAATTCACGGTTAGTTTTCAGTTGGAAACGTACTTAGTTTGCAAGCAGCTTCTATTCCTATGATTGCACTGTTAGTTTCCAATAATAAATGTTTGTAACAGATAAGTAGCTGACAGACGTTTCAAATCACTGTTAGTTTGCCATGGGAAATGTTGTTACTAGACAATAGGGTTGTAGAACATTGAATTCACGGTGAGTTTTCATTTGGAAACGTATTAGTATACAAGCAGCTTCTGTTCCTATGAATTAACTGTTAGTTTTCAATAGGAAACAGTTGGAGCAGATGAGTAGCTTAAAGAAATTTCAATTCACTGTCAGTTTGCCACGGGAAATGTTTTTACTAGACAGTAGGATTGTACAACATTGAAATTACGGTTAGTTTTCAACGGAAAACGTTCTCAGTATACATGCAGCTACTATTCCTAAGAATTCACTGTTAGTTTTCAATAGGAAACGTTTTTCTCAGATACGTAGCTTAAAGAACTGTCAATTCACAGTTAGTTTGCCTTGTGAAATGTTGTTACTAGACATTAGGATTGTAGAACATAGAATTCACAGTTAGTTTTCTGTGGGAAATGGTCTCAGTATACAAGCAGCTTCTATTCCTATGATTGCACTGTTAGTTCTCAATAATAAAAGTTTGTTGCAGATAAGTAGCTGAAAGATCTTTCAAATCACTGTTAGCTTGGCACGGGAAATTTTGTTACTAGACAATAAGATTGTAGAACTTTGAATTCACGGTTAGTTTTCAATTGGAAACGGTCTTAGTATACAAGCAGCTTCTATTCCTATGAAGTCACGGTTAGTTTTCAATAGGAAACATTTGTCACAAATAATTAGCTTAAAGAACTTTCAATTCACTGTTAGTTTACTGCAGGAAATGTTGTTGCTAGACAGTATGATTGGAGAACATTTAATTCACTGTTAGTTTTCAATATAAGTTGCTCTTAGTATACAAGCACCTTCTATTCCTATGAATTCACGGTTATTTTTCAATGGCAAACAGTCTTAGTATAGAAGCAGCTTCAATTCCTATGAATCCTCGGTTAATGTTTAATAGGAAAACTTTGTCACAGATAAGTTGCTTAAAGTACTTTCAATTCACTGTTAGTTTCCCACGGGAAATATTGTTGCTAGACAACAAGATTGTAGAACATTGAATTCACTGTTAGTTTTCAAGGGACATGGTCTTAGAATCCAAGCAGCTTCTATTCCTATGAATCCACTGTTAGTTTGCAATAGGACACCTTTGTTGCAGATAAGTGGCCTATAGAACTTTCAATTCACTTTTAGTATCCCACGGAAAATGTTGTTACTAGACAATAGGATTGTAGAACATTGAATTCACGGTTAATTTTCAATGGGAAACATTCATAGTATACAAGCAGCTTCCATTCCTATGAATTCACTATTGGTTTTCAGTAAGAAACGGTCTTAGTATACAAGCAGCTTCTATTAGTTTGTATTCACTGTTAGTGTTCAGTAGGAAACATTTGTTGCTGACAAGTAGGTTAAAGAACTTTCAATTCACTGATAATTTCCCACGGGAAATGTTGTTACTTGTCAAAAAGATTGTGGAACATTGAATTTACGGTTAGTTTTCACTGGAAAACATTCTTAATACGCAAGCATCTTCTATGCCTATGATTTCACTATTGGTTTTCAATGGCAAATGGTCTAAGTATACAAGCAGCTTCGATTCGTATGATTTCACTGTCAGTTTTTAATAGGAAACATTTGTCGCTGATAAGTAGCTTAAAGAACTTTTAATTCGCTGGTAGTTTTCCATGAGGAATGTTGTTGCTAGAGAGTAGAAATGTAGAACATTGATTTCACAGTTAGTTTTCAATGAGAAACGTTCTCAGTGTACAAGCAGCTTCCATTCCTATGAATTCTCTGTTAGTTTTCAATAGGAAATGTTTGTCGCAGATAGGCAGCTTGAAAAACTTTCAAATCACTGTTAGTTTGCCTCAGGAAATTTTGTCAGCAGGCAATAGGATTGTAGAACATTGAATTCACGGTTCTTATTCAATGGGAAATCTTCTTAGTATACAAGCAGCTCATATTAATGTGAATTCATTGTTAGTTTTCAATAGGAAACGTTTGTCACAGATAAGTAGCCTAAAGAAATTTCTATTTACTGGTAGTTTGCCATAGAAAATGTTGTTACTAGACAGTAGGAATGTAGAGCATTGAAATCACGGTTAGTTTTCAAAGGCAAATGGTCTTAGTATACAAGCAGTTTCTATTCCTGTGAATCCGTTGTTTGTTTTCAATAAGAAAACTTCTTCCCTGATAAGTAGCTGAAAGAAGTTTCAATTCACTGTTAGTTTGCCTCAGGAAATGTTGTTACTAGAGAGTAGGATTGTAGAACATTGAATTCATGATTAGTTTTCAATGGGAAAAGTTCTTCTTATGAAAGCAGCATCTATTCGTATGAATTCACTTAGTTTTCAATGGGATATGGTCTTAGGATAAATGCAGCTTCTACTCCTATGAATTCACTGTTACTTTTCAATAGGAAACGTATGTCGCAGATAAAACTTAAAGAACTTTCAATTCGCTGGCAGTTTGCCATGAAGAATGTTGTTACTAGAGAGTAGGATTGTAGAACATTGAATTCACAGTTAGTTTTCAATGGGAAACATTCTTAGTATACAAGCAGTTTCCATTCCTCTGAATTCACTGTTCAAAAGGAAACGTTTGTCACAGATAAGTAGCTTAAAAAACTTTCAATTCACTGCTAGTTTGCCACGGGAAATCTTGTTAGTAGACAATAGGATTGCGGAACATTGAATTCATGGTTAGTATTAAATCGGAAACGTTCTCAGTATACAAGCATCTTCTATTCCTATGAAATCATTGTCAGTTTTCAATGCAAAACGGTCTTAGTATACAAGCAGCTCCTATTCCTGTGAATTCACTGTTAGTTTTCAATAGGAAACGATTGTTGAAGATAAGTAGCTTAAAGAACTTTCTATTCACTGGTAGTTTGCCATGGAAAACGTTGTTACTAGACAGTAGGATTGTAGAATATTGAAATCACGGTTATTTTTCAAAGGGAAATGGTCTTAGTATACAAGCAGCTTCTATTCCTGTGAATCCACTGTTCGCAATAGGAAACTTTTGTTCCAGATAAGTAGCTTAAGGAAGATTCAATTCAATGAAAGGTTGACACATAAAGTGTTGTTACGAGAGAGTAGGATTTTGGAACATTGTATTCACGGTTAGTTTTCATTGGGAAACGTACTTAATATAGAAGAAGCTTCTATATCTATGAATTCACTGTTGGTATACAATAGGAAACTTTTGTCATAGACAAGTAGCCTGAAGAACGTTCAATTCACTGTTGGTTTGCCACGGGAAATGTTGTTACCAGACAATAGGATTGCAGGACATTGAATTCACGGTTAGTTTTCAGTGGAGAACAGTCTTAGTATACAAGCAGCTTCTGTTCCTATGAATCCAATGTTCATTTTCAATAGGAAACCTCTGACACAGAAATATAGCTTAAAGAACTTTCAATTCACTGTTAGTTTGCCACTGGAAATGTTGTTACTAGACATTAGGATTGTAGAACATTGAATTTAAGGTTAGTTTTCAATTGGAAACGTTCTTACTATACAGGAAGCTTCCATTCCTATGAAGTCATGTTACTTTTCAATAGGAAACGTTTGTCAAAGATAGGTGGCTTAAACAGATTTCAATTCACTGTTAGATTGCCTCGGGAAATGTTGTTACTAGGCACTAGGGTTGGAGAACATTGAATTCACGGTTAGTTTTCAGGGGGAAACGTTCTTAGTATACAAGTCGCTTCTATTCCTATGAATTCACTGTCAGTTTCCAATGGAAAACGGTCTTAGTATACAAGCAGCTTCTATTCCTGTGAATCCACTGGTAGTTTTCAATAGGAAACGTTTGTTGCAGATAACTAGTAGTTGACAGGACTTTCACTTCACTGTTCGTTTGCCACGGGAAATGTTTTTACTAGGCACTAGGGTTGTAGAACATTGAATTCTCGGTGAGTTTTCAATCGGAAACGTACTTAGTATACAAGCAGCTTCTATTCCTATGAATTCACTGTTATTTTTCAATAGGAAATATTTGCCGCAGATAAGTAGCTTAACGAAATTTCAATTCACTGTTAGTTTGCCTCAGGAAATGTTACTAGACAGTAGAATTGTAGAACATTGAATTCAAGGTTAGTTCTCAATGGGAAATGTTCTTCGTATACAAGCAGCTTACATTCCTATGAATTCATGTTAGTTTTCAATACGAAACATTTGTCTCTGATAAGTAACTTAGACAACTTTCAGTTCACTGTTAGTTTGCTACAGGAACTGTTTTTACTAGAAAATAGGATGGTAGCACATTGAATTCACGGCTAGTTTTCAATGGGAAACATTCTCAGTAAACAAGCAGCTTCTATTACTATGAATTCACTATCAGATTTCAATGGGAAATGGTCTTAGTATACAAGCATCTTCTATTCTCATGATTTCACTGTTCCTTTTCAATAGGAAAGGTTTGTCTCAGACAAGCAGCTTAACGATCTGGAAATTCACTGTTGATTTGCTTCAGGAAATGTTGTTACTAGACATTAGGGTTGTAGAACATTGAACTGATGGTTAGTTTTCAATGGGAAACGTACTTTGTATACAAGAAGCTTCTATTCCTATTAATTCACTGTTTGTTTTCAGTGGGAAATGGTCTCAGTATAAAATCACCTTCTATTCCTATGAATTCACTGTTAGTTTCAAGAGGAAAGGTTTGTCCCAGATAAGTAGCTTAAAGAACTTTCAAATCACTGTTAGTTTGTAACAGGAAATGTTGTTACGAGATAGCAGGATTGTAGAACATTGAATTCACAGTTAGTTTTCAATGAGAAACGTTCTTAGTATACAGGCAGGTTCCATTCCTATGAATTCATGTTAGTTTCCAATAGGAAACGTTTGTCACAGATAAGTAGCATAAACAATTTTCAATTCATTGTTAGTTTCCCACGGGAAGTGTTGTTACTAGATAATAGGATGGTAGAACATTGAATTCATGGTTAGTTTTCAATGGGAAATGTACTTAGTATACAAGGAGCTTCTATTCATATTAATTCACTGTTAGTTTTCAATGGGAAATGGTCTCAGTATAGAGTCACTTTCTATTCCTGTGAATTCACTGTTAGTTTTCAATAGGAAACGTTTGTCATAGACAAGTAGATTAAAGAACTTTCAATTCACTGTTAGTTTTCCACAGGAAATGTTGTTGCCAGACAATAGGATTGCAGAACATTGAATTCACGGTTAGTTTTCAATGGGAAACGGTCTTAGTATACAAGTAGCTTCTGTTCCTATGAATCCAATGTTATTTTCAATAGAAAACTTTGTCACAGAAATGTAGTTTAAAGAACTTTCAATTCATTATTAGTTTGGCACGGAAAATGTTGTTACTAGACAGTAGGATTGTAGAACATTGAATTTACTGTTAGTTTTCAATAGGAAAAGTTCTTAATATACAAGGAGCTTCCATTCCTATGAATTCATGTTGCTTTTCAATAGGAAACATTTGTCGAAGATAAGTGGCTTAAACAGCTCTCAATTCACTGTAGCTGAAAGAACTTTCAATTCACTGTTAGTTTGCCATGGGAAATGTTGTTACTAGAAAATAGGATGGCAGAATATCGAATTCACGGTTAGTTCCCAATGGGAAACCGTCTTCGTATACAATCAGCATCCATTCCTATGAATTCATGTTCGTTTTCATAGGAAATATTTGCCGAAGATAAGTAGCTTATCAAACTTTAATTCACTCTTAGTTTGCTTAGGTAAATGTGGCTACTAGATAATAGGATGGTAGAACATTGAATTCCTGGTTAGTTTTCAAAGGGAAATGTACTTAGTATACAAGTATCTTCTATTCCTATGAATTCACTGTTAGTTTTCAGTAGGAAACATTTGTCACAGACGAGTAGATTAAATAAATTTCAATTCAGTGCCATTTCACCACGGGAAATATTGTTACTAGACAATAGGATTGTTGAACATTGAATTCACGGCTCGTTTCAATGGGAAACATACTTAGTATGAAGGCAGCTTCTATTCCTATAAATTCACTGTTAGTTTTCAATAGGAAACATTTGGCGCAGATGAGTACCTTAAAGAAATGCAATTCACTGTCATTTTGCCACGGGAAATATTGTTACTAGACAATAGGATTGTAGAACATTGAATTTATGGTTAGTTTTCAATGGGAAACGTACTTAGTACGCAAGCAGCTTCTATTCCTATGAATTCACTGTTATGTTTCAATAGGGAACATTTGTCACAGATAAGTAGCTTAAAGAAATTTCAATTCACTGTTAGTGTGCCTCGGGAAATGTTACTAGACAGTAGGACTGTAGAACATTTAATTTATGGTTGGTATTAAATGGAAAACATTCTTAGTATACAAGCAGCTTCTATAACTATGAATTCACTGTTAGTTTACAATGGGAAAGGGTCTTAGTGTACAATAAGATTCTGTTCCAATGAATTCACTGTTAGTTTTCAATAGGAAAGGTTTGTTGCACATAAGTAGCTTAAAGAACTTTCATTTCACTAGTAGTTTGCCACGGGAAATGTTGTTACTGAAAACTAGGATTGTAGAACTTTGAATTCAAGGTTAGTTTTCAATGGGAAACGTTCTTAGTATACAAGCAGCTACTATTCCTATGAATTCACTGATACTTTTCAGTGGGAAACTGGTCTAAGTATACAACCAGCTTCTATACTTATGAATTCACTGTTAGTTTTCAATAGGAAACATTCGTCGCAGATAAGTATCTTAAAGAACTTTCAATTTACTGTTAGTTTGCCAGCGGAAATGTTGTTACTACACAATAGCAAGTAGAATACTGAATTAATAGTTAGTTTTCAAAGTTAAATGGCCTTAGTATACAAGCAGCTTCTATTCCTATGAATCCACTGAGTTTTTCAATAGAAAAACTTTGTTGCAGATAAGTAAGGAACTTTCAATTCACTGTTGGTTTGCTACGGGAAATGTTGTTAGTAGACATTAGGAGTGTAGAACAATGAATTCACGATTAGTTTTCAATGCGAAACATTCTTCGTATACAAGCAGCTTACATTCTTATGAATTGCTGTTAGTTTTCAATAGCAAACATTTGTCGCAGATAAGTAGCTCAGACAACTTTCAATTCACTGTTAGTTTGCTACGGGAAATGTTGTTCCTAGAGAATAGGATTGAATTCACGGCTAGTTTTCAATGGGAAACATTCTCAGTATACAAGCAGCTTTATATCTATGAATTCACTATCAGTTTTCAATGGGAATCGGTCTTAGTATACAAGCAGCTTCTATTCCCATGAATTCAGTGTTCCTTTTTAATAAGAAACGTTTGTCTCAGACAAGGAGCTTAAAGAACTTGCAATTCCTGTTAGTGTGCCATGGGAAAGTTGTTACTAGACAATAGGATTTTAGAACATTGAAGTCATCATTATTTTTCAATGGGAAACATACGTAGTATACAAGCAGCTTCTATTCCTATGAATCCACTCTTAGTTTTCAATAGGAAACTTTTTCAGAAAGGTATTTAAAAGAATTTTGAATTCCTTTGGTTTTTTGGGCCCAGGGAAATGTTGTTACGAAATAGGGTTGTGAAATTGAAACACGGTTAGTTTTCAATGGGAAACGTTTTTTAAAAAATTTACATGCGGTATTTTAAAAAGGGAAAAACTTTTCAGATAAGTAGCTTCCAAATTTTTCAATTCATTTTTTTTTTTCCCAAAGGGAAAATTTGTTTTTACAAAGGGGTTGTAAAACATTAATTTAAAGGTTTTTTTAAAGGAAAAATACTTTTATAAAGGCAGTTTCAAATTCCTTTAAATTCATTTGTTTTTTTTAAAATTTTAAAAAACGGTTTTAAGTATAAAAACAGGTTTTTGTTAGTTTTCTGGGAAAACTTTTTTAAAGATAAGTGGTTAAAAAAATTTCCATTCATGGATTTTTGAAAACGGAAATGTTGTTTTTTAAAATGGGTTTTTAAAGAATTAAATTTCCCAGGGTTATTTTTTAAAGGGGAAAAATGTTTTAGTATACAAGCGTTTCCATTTTAAATTCTTGTTTTTTTTTAAATGGAAAACCTTTGTGAAGATAAGAAGCAAAAAAATTTTCTTTTTACTTTTTATTTGCCCGGGGAACATGTTTTTTAAAAACCAAAATTTTTGGGCATTGAATTCAGTTAGTTTTCAAGGGGGAAACATTTTTAGTAAAAACCCGTTTAAATTCCTATGAATTCCTTTTTAAATTTTAAAATTTGGAAAAACGGTCTTTTTCATTTTAACCCTTTTTTCAATGGGGAAAACCTTTTTTCCAGAAAAGGGGTAGTTAAAGAAATTTCCATTTCTTTTAGTTTCCCTGGGAAAATTTGTTTTTATTAAAAATTGGGTTTTTTAAAGAAATTGAATTCCGGTTAGTTTTCAAGGGGAAAAACCTTTCTTGAAAACCCAAGGGCAGTTTCCATTTTTTAAATTTTCCATTTTAGTTTTAAAAGGGGAAAATTTGTGGGAAGAAAAGTCCTTAAAAGCCCCCCAATTATTTTTTGCCTGGGAAATGTTTTATAGAAAATAGGGGGTTAAAAATTTTTAATTCAGGTTTAGTTTTCAAGGGGAAATGTTTTTAAAATTTAAGCCGCTTCTTTTCCTGGATTCACTTTTTATTTTTTCTATGGGAAACGGTTCATAGTTTCAAGCAGTTTCTTTTCCAAATGATTCCATGTTATTTTTTTAATAAAAAATTTTTGTCGCAGATAAGTAGTGACAGAATTTTTAAATTTGGGCTGTTTTTTTTGGCCATGGGAAATGTTGTTACTATAGAATGCATTGTAGAAAAATTGGGAATTTCCCCGGGTTTAATTTTTTCCAAGGGGAAACGTTCTTGTTTTACAAGAAAGTTTCCCAAATTAATATAAATTTTCATGTGAGTTTAAAATAAAAAAGGGTTTGTCGGGGAAATTTGTTTAAAAAACAGCTTTTCTTTTTTCACTGTTAGTTTCCCCACGGGGAAATTTTTTTATGACAATAGGACTTTTAAAACATTGAATTCCGGTTGGGTTTTCAATGGAAACGTTCTTAAAAAACAACCCTTTTCTTTCTTGAATTCATGAGTTTTCAAAAAAAATTTTTTCGCAGATGGTAGCTTCGAACTTAATTCATTGTTGTTTCCCAGGGAAATGTTAAATAGACAATGGACTGTAAAAACACTAAATTTCCGGGTTTAGTTTTCAATGGGAAAGTTGTTAATTTACAAAGGTTCTATTCAAAAGGAAAAACGTTTCTCACTGATAAGTAGCTGTCGAACTTTCAATCATTTTCCTTTGCCATGGGAAATTTTTGTAATAACAATGGGGTTGGGGAAAACATGATTTAGGCTCTTTTGCAATGGGAACGACTTAGTATAAAGGAGCTTTTTCCTATGTTACCTGTTAGTTTTCAATTTGAAACGTTTGTATACAAACAGCTGTTAGTTTTCGTAGGAAAAACGTTTTAACAGAAATGGATTAAAAATTCCAATTCATGGTAGTTTGCCAACGGAAATGTTGTTTTAGACAATAGTATTGAAGAATTTTAAATTCGGGTAGTTTTCAATGGGAAACTGTTTAGTATAAAAGCGTTCCATTCTTTGAATTTTGTTTGTTTTCATGGGAAAACCTTTGTCGAGATAAGTGCTTAAACAGCTTAAATTCAGTTAGTTGCCAGGGGAAATGTTGTTTCAGAACAATATTTTTGAGGTATTGAATTCACGTTGTTTTAAATGGGAAACTTCTTAGTAAACAACCGTTTCTATTCTAGTTTCACTTTTAAATTTACAATTTGAAACGGTCTTTTTCATGTTATTTTTCAATGGAAAGTTTTTTGCAGAAAGTAGTTTAAAAGAACTTTCCCATTTCTTTTGTTTTGCCAAGGAAATGTTGTGATAGACAATAGTATTGTAGAATATTAATTAACAGTTATTTTTCAAGGGGAAATGTTTAGTATACAAGGCTTTATTACTCGGTTTCCACTGTCGTTTCAAAGGAAAAAATTTGTCGGAGATGAGCTTACGAAAGTTCAATTCACTCTTATTTTTGCCGGGAAATGTTTTAAATAGACAATAGGATTTGAATATTAAATTAAAAGGTTAGTTTTCAATGGGAAACATATTATATATAAGCAGCTATTACTCCATGAATTCACTGTTAGTTTTCAACAGAAAACTTTTTTTTTGCAGAAATAGCTTAAAGAATTTTAAACTTTTGGTTTTTGAAAAGGGAAATTTTTGTTACAAAAACGTAGGATTGCAGAATTTGAATGCACGGTTGTTTTCAAGGGAAAAACGTTTTAGTTAAAAGAGTTCCCTTTGTTGATTTCACTGTTGTTTTCTTGGGAAACGGTCTTAGTATAGAAGCATTTATTCCTTACTTCACTTTTAGTTTTAAATGCAAATGTTTGTCGCAGATAAGTAGCTTAAGAATGTTCAATTCATGTTATTTTCCCAAGGGGAAAATGTTTTTACGAGGTGGTGGGTTTGAAGAACATTGAATTCAGGCAAATTTTAAATGAGAAAAAGTTTTAGTATACAAGGCTTCCTTTTCCTATGAAATATGAAAATTTTCAATAGAAAATTTGTTTCAGATATTTTTCATAAAAAAAATTTTAAATTCATGTGTTTCCCCCGGGAAATTTTTTTGTCAATAGACAGTAGGATTGTAAACATTGAATTCATGTTTAGTTTTCAAAGAGAAAGTTCTTATATACAAAACTTCCATTCCATGAATTCATGTTAGTATTCAAGGGGAAATGTTTGCGAAGTGTGTTAAACTTTTTAAATTCACTGAGTTTGCCAAGGGAAATGTTTTCAGAAAATAGGATTTGTAGATCTTTAAATTTCACGGTTAGTTTTCTATGGGAAATGCTCTTAGTTACAAGCAGTTTCTATTCGATGATTCCACTGTTAGTTTTCGTAATAAAATTTGTTCCGTTTTAGTAGCTGACAGATTTTCTTCACTTTTACTTTGCCGGGGGAAATGTTGTTATTCAGTGGGGTTGTAGTACATTAAATTTCCCTGTTTAGTTCTAAATTAAAAAAACTACTTAGTTACAAGGAGATTTATTCCATAAATTTCACGGTTAGTTTTCAATTGGAAAACGGTTTAGTATAAAAGCAGTTTCTATTCCAAGAATTCCTGTTAGTTTACAGTGGAAAATTTTTGTCAAGATAGTAGCTTAAGGAAATTTAAATTTTAAAAGTTATTTCCCGGGGGAAATGAGTGACTAGACAATGAGATTGTGGAAATGGAATTCAGTCAGTTTGCAATGGGAAAAGATTCTTAGTATAAAACAGTTCATTTCTACGAATTCGTGTTAGTGGTAAAGGGGAAAACGGTCTTAAAAAACAAGCAAATTTAATTTCCCGTGAATGTTGGTTAGTTTTTAAATCCCAAAAATTTGTCACAATAAGTAGTTTAAACAACTTTCAATTCACTCTTATTTTTGCCAGGAAAAAATATTCTTACTGTAAATGTATGTAAAAATAAATTCATTGTTAGTTTTCAAATGGGAATCAGTCTTGTATACAAGCATTTCCCTTTCCCTTAAATTCATGGTGTTTTCAAACAAAACGTTTTTTTGAAGATAGTAGCTTAAAGAACTTTCACTTCATTGGTATTTAGCAGCGGGAAATGTTGTTACTAAACAGTGGACGTAGAACATTGAATTCCAGTCATTTATCAAGGGGAAAACGTTCTTGTGCACAAGCAGGTTCCTTTCCCTTGTTCATGTTATTTTTAAAGGGGAATGGTCTTAGTATAAAAAAGCTTCTTTCCTTAAAACCCCCTGTTAGTGTTTCAAAAGGAAAAGTTTGTCGTGAAAAGTAGGGGGAAAAAAATTTAAATTCAATGTTAGTTTCCCAGGGAAATGTTCTTTAGACAATAGTTTGAACTTAAAATTCACAGTTTTTTTCAATGGGAAACGTTTTTTAGTATCAAGAGTTCTATTCCTGGGATTCATTTTAGTTTCCAATAGAAACATTTTTGGAGACAGGTAGCTTAAGAACTTTAAATTTTAAATGTTGTTTGCCAAGTGAATGTTTTTTGCTAGCTTATTTATTATAAATATTGAATTCAGGTTAGTTTTCAATGGAAAACGGTTTAAAGTATAAAAGCAGTTCTTTTCCCAAATGGATTCTTGTCAGTTTTCAAAAGGAAAATTTGTCCAGAAAAGGGCTTAAAGGACTTTATTCACTTTTTAGTTGCATGGGAATGTTGTTACTAGAAATAGGTTTGTGAATATCGAATTCAAGTTGTTTTCAATGGGAACCGTTTTAGTATACGCAGTTCCATCCTATGAATTCATTTTCGTTTTATTGGAAACGTTTGCCATGATATGTAGCTTAAAGAATTTCAATTCCTGTTAGTTTCCCTGGGAAAAGTTTTTAAAAATAGGGTTTGTAGAATTTTGAATTCACGGTTAGTTTCCAATGGGAAAGTACTTATATACATGCAGTGCCTATTCCTATGAATACACCCTTAGTTTTCAATAGGAAACGCTTGTCGTATATAGGTAGCTTAAAGAATTTTAAATTCACTGTTAGTTTGCCACGGAGAATGTTGTTACTAGACAATAGGTTTGTAGAACATTAAATTCACGTTTGGTTTCCAATGGGAAATATTCTTAGTATACAAGCAGCTTCCACTCCTATGAATTCATTGTTAGTTTTCAATGGGAAACCATCTTAGTATAAAAGCAGCTTCTATTCATGTTAATACAATGTTAGTTTTCAATAGGAAACATTTGTCTTACATAAGCAGCTTAAAGAAATTTCAGTTGATTGGTAGTTTGCCATGGGAAATGTTGTTACTAGACTGTAGGACTGTATAATATGAAAATCACTGTTAGTTTTGCATGGAAAATGGTCCTAGTATACAAGCAGCTTCTATTCCTATGAATTCACTCTTAGTTTTCAATAGGTAAAGTTTCTTGCAGATAAGTAGCTTAATGAACTTTTAATTCACTGTTAGTTTTTGAGAGGAATGTGGTTACTATACAATAAGTTGGGAGAACATTGAATTCACGGTTAGTTTTCAATGGGAAATGTTCCTAGTATACAAGCAGCTTCTATTCCTATGAATTCACTGTTAGTTTTCCAAAGGAAAAGTTTGTTGCAGATAAGTAGCTTAAAGAACTTTCAATTCACTGTTAGTTTGCCACGTTACATGTTGTTACTAGACAATAGGGTTGTAGAACATTGAACTCATGATTAGTTTTAAATGTCAAACGTTCCAGTATACAAGCAGCTTCTACTGCTATGATTTCACTGTTAGTTTTCAGTGGGAAATGGTCTTAGTATACAAGGAGTTTCTATTCCTATGAATTCTTGTCACTTTTCAATAGGAAATGTTTGTCGCAGATAACTAGCTTAAAGAACCTATAATTCACTGTTAGTTTTTGATGGGAATGTGGTTACTAGACAATAAGATGGCAGAATATTGAATTCACGGTTAGTTTAGAATGGGAAACATTTTTAGTATACAAGCAGTTTCTATTGCTATGAATCCACCGTTACTTTTCAATAGGAAACCTTTGTCACAGATAAGTAGGTTAAAGAAGTTTCAATTCAGTGTTCATTTGCCACAGGAAATGGTGTTACTAGACAGTGGGATTGTATAACATTGATTTCATGATTAGTTTTCAATGGGAATCATTCATAGTATATAAGCAGCTTCCATTCCTATGAATTCATGTTAGTTTTCAATGGGAAATGGTCTTAGTATACAAGCAGTTTCTACTCCTATGAATTCACTGTTAGGTTTCAATAAGAAATGTTTGTCACCGATAAATAGCTTACACAACATTCAATTCACTGTTAGTTTGCTACGGGAACTGTTGTTACTACACATTAAGATTGAAGAATATTCAATTTACGGTTAGTTTTCAATGGGAAAAGTTCTTAGCATACAAGCAGCTTCCATTCCTATAAAATTCACTGTTAGATTTCAAAGGAAATGATTGTCGCAGATAAATACCTTAAAAACACTTTCAGTTCACTATTATTTTGCCTGGAAATGTTCTTATAGCCCAATGGATTCCCAGAACGTTGAATTCATGGTTAAATTTTAACTAAAAACCCGTTCTTAGTATCCCACCAGTTTCACTTCTATGAATTCACTGTTAGTTTTCAATGGAAAACTGTCTTAGTGTGCCAAAGACCACCAAACCCTTTATTCCCCACTGTTAGTTTTAAAAAAATAGGAAACATTTGACGCAGATAAGAGCTTAAAAACTTTCAATACATGGTAATTTGAAAGGGAAATGTTGTTACTAGAAAGTGGGATTGTATAACATTGAATTTAAAAGGGCTACTTCAAATGGAAACCCCTTAAAAAGAAATACAAGCAACTTGTATTCCCTATAAAATTTACGGGGTTTTAGTTTTCATTGGCAAAAAAAAATTAGCTATAACACCTCATTCCCCCAAACCATTCCCCCCCCCTTTTATTTTCCAAAAGGGAAAACATTTGTCGCAGAAAAAGTAGCTTAAAAAACTTTCAATTCATTGTTGGGTTTGCCTTTGGGGGAAATGTTGTTACAAACCCCCAAATAGGATTGTAGAACATTGATTAATGGTTAATTTTAAAAGGGAAATGTTCTTAGTATACAAGCCCCTCCATTTATGAATTCACAGTTAGTTTTCAAGGGGAAAAATAGTTTTTGTAGTAAGCAGCTTCCATTTCTATGAATTCATTTTTAGTTTTCAAAGGAAAGTTTGTCGCAGGTAAGTAGCTTAAAATTTCTTCAATTCACTGTTAGTTTCCCACAAAAAATGTTGTTACTAGACAATAGGTTTGTAGAACATTGAATTCACGGTTAATTTTCAATGGGAAATGTCCTTAGTATACAAACAGCTTCTATGCCAATGAATTCACTGTTAGTTTTCCATGGGAAACCGTCTTAGTGTACAAGCAGCTTCTATTCCTGTGAATACCCTGTTAGTTTTCAAAGGGAAATATTTGTCGTACATAAGTAGCTTAAAGAATTTTCAATTCATTGGTAGTTTGCCATGAAATGTTGTTACTAGACAGTGGGATGGTAGAACATTGAATTCATGGTTAATTTTCAATGGGAAATGTTCTTAGTATACAAGCAGCTTCTATTCCTATGAATTCACCATTAGATTTCAATGGGAAACCGTCCTAGTGTACAAGCACCTTCTATTCCTATGCATTCACTGTTAGTTTTCAATAGGAAACATTTGTCGCAGAGAAGTAGCTTAAAGAACTTTAAATTCACTGGTAGTTTGCAACAAGAAATGTTGTTACTAGACAACAGTATTGTAGAATATTGAATTCACGGTTAGTTTTCAATGGGAAATTGTCTCACTATACAATCAGCTTCCATTGCTATTAATCCACTGTTACTTTTCAATAGGAAATTTGTCAAGAAAAGTTTTTTAAAAGAAGTTTAAATTCACTGTTTCATTTGCCCAGGAATTGGTGTTACTAGGACAGTGGGATTGTTAACATTGAATTCACGTTAGTTTTCAATTGGGAACGTTGGATAGTAATCAGCAGCTTCCATTCCTATGAATTCATGTTAGTTTTCAATGGGAAATGATTTTGGTATAGAAGCAGTTTCTACTCCTATGATTTCACTGTTAGGTTTCAATAGCAAACCTTTGTCGCAGAGAAATAGCTTACAGTACTTTCAATTCACTGTTAGTTTGCCACAGGAACTGTTGTTACTAGACATTAAGATTGTAGAACATTGAATTCATGGTTAGCTTTCAATGGGAAACGTTCTTTGCATACAAGCAGCTTCCGTTCCTATGAATTCACTGTTAATTTTGAAAGGAAATGTTTGTTGCAGATAAATAGCTTAAAAAACATTCAATTCACTGTTAGTTTGCCAGGGGAAGTGTTGTTACTACCCAATAGGATTGCAGAACATTGAATTCACTGTTAATTTTCAATGAAAACTTTTCTTGTATACAAGCAGCTTTCTTCCTGTGAATAAATGTTAGTTTTCAATGGGAAACTGTCTTAGTGTACAAGAACCTTCTATTCCTGTGAATTCACTGTTAGTTTTCAATGGGAATTGCTCTCAGTATCCAAGCAGCTTGTACTCCTATGAATTCACTGTTAGGTTTCAATAGGAAACATTTGTCATAGATAAGTAGCTTAAAAAACTTTCAATGCACTGGTAGTTTGAAAAGGGAAATGTTGTTACTACAAAGTGGGATTGTGTAAAATTGAATTCATGGTTAGTTTTCAATGGGAAACGTTCATAGTAAAACAAGCAGCTTTTATTCCTATGAATTTTATTTTTTGCTTTCTTTGGGAAACAGTTCTGTTTTGAGGCAGGCCTGTATTTTCTATAAATTTCCTGTTAGTTTCCTTAGGAAACATTTGTCGCAGATAAGTAGCTTAAAGAAATTTCAATTCACTGTTAGTTTGCCACAGGAACTGTTGTTACTACACATTAAGATTGTAGAACGTTGAATTAACGTTTAGTTTCCAATGGGAAACGTTCTAAGTATACAAGCAGCTTTTATTCCTATGAATTCACCGTTAGTTTTCATTGGGAAACGGTCTTAGTGTACAAGGAGGTTCTATTCCTGTCAATTCACTGTTACTTTTCAATAGGAAACGTTTGTCGCAGGTAAGTAGCTTAAAGAACTTTCAATTCACTGTTAGTTTGCCATGGTAACTGTTGATAGTAGACGTTAAGATTGTCCAACATTAAATTCATGGTTAGTTTTCAATGGGAAACGTTCTTAGCATACAAGCACCTTCCATTCCTATGAATTCACTGATAGTTTTCAATAGGAAACATTTCTCGCAGAGAAGTAGCATAATGAACTTTCAATTCACTGGTAGGTTGCGACGGGATATGTTGTTACTAGACAATAGGATTATAGAATATTGAATTCATGGTTAGTTTTCAATGGGAAATGGTCTTAGTATACAATTAGCTTCTATTGCTATGAATCCACTGTTTCTTTTCAATAGGAAACTTTTGTTGCAGATAAGTATGTTAAAGAAGTTTCAATTCACTGTTCATTTGCCACAGGAAATGGTGTTACTAGACAGTGGGATTGTATAACATTGAATTCACGATTAGTTTTCAATGGGAAACGTTCATAGTATACAAGCAGCTTCCATTCCTATGAATTCATGTTAGTTTTCAATGGGAAGTGGCCTTAGTATACAAGTAGTTTCTACTCCTATGAATTCACTGTTAGATTTCAATAGGAAATGTTTGTCGCAGATAAATAGCTTACAAAACTTTCAATTCACTGTTAGTTTGCCATGGGAACTGTTGTTACTAGACATTAAGCTTGTGGAACATTGAATTCATGGCTAGTTTTCAATGGGAAATGTACTTAGTATACAAACAGCTTCTATTCCTATGAATTCACCCTTAGTTTTCTTTTTTTTTTTTTTTTTTTTTTGTTGAACCAGTAAATTTATTGGGATTATTTACGGAAGCATGGTTGAGGATTTAGTTGCAGGAATATGAATGATTTAAAGACAACTGAATCACTGAAAAGTCCCATCGCAGCATAGGTGATGATTCTGTAAGCTTCATCACTGGAATCCCAATCCACAGTCAACCTTCTTCCTCTTATGTACTCAAATTCTCCAAAGACCATGTGCAGCTGGGGCCTGGAATCTCAGGGCAAGGGCCAGTAACCCTCTCCCACTCTCCTTGTAGGAGGGAATATTACAGCCTCAGTATCATTACCACAGACCTACCAATTTCAATAGGAAAAGTTTGTCCCAGATAAGTAGCTTAAAGAACTTTCATTTTACTGTTAGTTTGCCATGGGAACTGTTGTTACTAGACATTTAGCTTGTAGAACATTGAATTCATGGTTAGTTTTCAATGGGAAACGTTCATAGCATAGAAGCAGCTTCCATTCCTATGAACTCACTGTTAGTTTTCATAGGAAAAGTTTGCTGAAGATAAATAGCTTACAAAACTTTCAATTCACTCTTAGTTAGCCACGGGAAATGTTCTTACTAGACAATATGATTGTAGAACTTTGAATTCACGGTTAATTTCAACTAGAAACATTCTTAGTATACAAGCAGCTTCTCTTCCTATGAATTCATGTTAGTTTTCAATGGCAAACAGTATTGTTATACAAGCAGCTTCTATTCCTATGATTTCAGTGTTAGTCTTTAATAGGAAACTTTTGTCGGTGATAAGTAACTTAAAGAACTTTCACTTCTCGGATAGTATTCCGTGGGAAATGTTGTTACTAGAATATACGGTTGTAGAAGCTGAATTCATGGTTATTTTTCAATGGGAAACGTACTTAGTATACAAGCAGCTTCTATTCCTATGAATTTACTGCTAGTTTTCATTGGAAAACTGTCCTAGTATATAGGCAGCCTCAATTCCTGTGAATCAACTGCTAGTTTCCAATGGGAAACATTTGTCACAGATAAGTAGCTTAAAGAACTTTCAATTCTCTGGTAGTTTGCCACGGGAAATGCTGTTACTAGAAAATGGGAATGGAGAACATTGAATTCATGGTGAGTTTTCAATGGGAAGTGGTCTTAGTACAAAAGCAGCTTCTATTCCTATGAATCCACTGTTAGTTTTCAATAGGACCCAGTTGTAGTATATAAGCACCTCCTGTTCCTATGAATTCACTGCTGGTTTTCAATAGGAAACTTTTGTCGCAGATAAGAAGCTTAAGGTACTTTCAATTTACTGTTAGGTGTGACGGGAAATGTTGTTACTAGACAATAATATAGCAGAACATTGAATACACGGTTAGGTTTCAATGGGAAATGTTCTCTGTATAAAAGCAGCATCTATTCCTATGAATTCCCTGTTAGTGTTTAATAGGAAACATTTGTTGAAGATAAGTAGCTTAAAGAATTTTCAATTCAGTGTTAGTTTTCCAAGGCGAATGTTGTTACTAGACAATAGGATTGGAGAACATTGAATTCACTGGTTAGTTTTCAATGGGAAACGTTCTTAGTATACAAGCAGCTTCTGCTCCTAGGAATTCACAGTTAGTTTTGAATGCGAAAAGGTCTTACTATACAAGCATCTTCTATTCCTGTGAATTCACTGTTAGTTTTTATTGAGAAACAGACTTAGCATACATTCAGCTTCTATTCCTATGAATACATTGTTAGTTTCCAATAGAAACATTTCCAGTACATAAGTAGCTTAAAGAATTTTCAATTCTCTCGTATATGGCATTGGGAAATGTTGTCACTAGACAGTAGGATTGTAGAATATGAAAATCACTGTTAGTTTTGCATGGGAAATGGTCTTAGTATAAAAGCAGCTTCTATTTCTATGAATCCACTGTTAATTTTCAATAGGCAAAGTTTCTCACAGATAAGTAGCCTAAAGAACTTTCAATTCCCTGTTACTTTGCAAGGGAAATGTTCTTACTGGAAAATAGCTTTGTAGAACATTGAATTCATGGTTGGTTTTCAATGGGAAACGTACTTAGTATACAAACAGCTTCTATTCCTATGAATTCACCCTTAGTTTTCAATAGGAAAAGTTTGTCCCAGATAAGTAGCTTAAAGAACTTTCAATTCACTGTTAGTTTGCCATGGGAACTGTTGTTACTAGACATTTAGCTTGTAGAACATTGAATTCATGGTTAGTTTTCAATGGGAAACGTTCTTAGCATACAAGCAACTTCCATTCCTATGAATTCACTGTTAGTTTTCATAGGAAATGTTTGTTGAAGATAAATAGCTTACAAACTTTCAATTCACTCTTAGTTAGCCACGGGAAATGTTGTTACTAGACAATGGGATTGTAGAACATTGAATTCACGGTTAATTTCAACTGCAAACGCTCTTAGTATACAAGCAGCTTCTCTTCCTATGAATTCATGTTAGTTTTCAATGGGAAACAGTCTTGGTATACAACCAGCTTCTATTGCTATGACTTCACTGTTAGTCTTTAATAGGAAACGTTTGTCGCTTATAAGTAGCTTAAAGAACTTTCACTTCTCGGTTAGTATACCATGGGAAATGTTGTTACTAGAATATACGATTGTAGAACACTGAATTCATGGTTAGTTTTCAATGGGAAACGTACTTAGTATACAAGCAGCTTCTATTCCTATGAATTTACTGCTAGTTTTCATTGGGAAACATTCTTAGTATACAAGCAGCTTCTATTCCTATGAATTCATATCATTTTTCAATAGGAAACGTTTGTCGCAGATAAGTAGCTTAAATAACGTTGAGTTTACTATTAGTTTGCCTTGGAAAATATTGTTACTAGACAGTAGGATTGTAGAATATTGAATTCACGGTTAGTCTAAAATGGGAAATGGTCTTAGTATACAAGCAGCTTCTATTCCTATGATTTCATTGTTAGTTTTCAATAGGAAATGTTTGTCTCTCATAAGTAGCTTAAAGAACATTCAATTCACTGGTAGTTTGCCAAGGGAAATGTTGTCACTAGGCAAAAGAATTGCAGCACATTGAATTTCCGGTTAGTTTTCAATGAGTAACGTTCTTAGTATGCAAGGAGCTTCTACTCGTATGAATTCACTGTTAGATTTGAATAGTAAACATTTGTCAGAGAAAGCAGCTTAAAGAACATTCAATTCACTCGTAGTTTGCTATAGGAAATGTTGTTAGCACACAGTAGGATTGTAGTACATTGAATTACGGTTAGTTTTCAGTGGCAACGTTCTTAGTATACAAGCAGCTTCCATTCCTATGAATACATGTTAGTTTTCAATAGGAAACGTTTGTCGAAGATAAGTAGCTTAAACAGCTTTCAATTCACTGTTAGTTTGCCACGGGAAATGTGTTTCTAGACAATAGGATTGTAGAACATTAAATTCACGACCAGTTTTCAATGGGAAACCTTCATGGTATACAAACAGCTTCTATTCCTAAGAATTCACTGTTAGTGTTCAATGGGAAATGGTCTTAGTATACAAGCAGCTTCTATTCCCATGAAATCACTTAGTTTTCATTAGGAAAACTTTGTCACAGATACGTAGCCTCAGGAACTTTCAATTCACTGTTAATTTGCCACGGGAAATGTTACGAGACATTAGCATTGTAGAACATTGAATTCACGGATTGCTTTCAATGGGAAACGTTCTTAGTATACAAGTAGCCTCCATTCGACAAATTCACTGTCAGTTTTCAATAGGAAACTTTTGTCGTAGATATGTAGGTAAAAGAACTTTCAATTCACTGTTTGTTTGTCACGGGAAATGTTGTTACTTGAAAATAGGATTGCAGAACATTTAATTCACGGTTAGTTTTCAATGGGAAATGGTCTTAGTATGCAAGCATCTTGTATTCCTTGGAATCCACTGGTATTATCAATCGGAAATGTTTGTCACATATGAATAGCTTACACAACTTTCAATCACTGTTAGTTTGCCATGGGAAATGTTGTTACTACTCAATAAGATAACAGAACATTGAATTCACGGTTAGTTTTCCATGGGAAACGTTCTTAGTATACAAGCAGCTTCTATTCCTCTGAATTCACTGTTAGTTTTCAATAGAAAATGTTTGTCACTTATAAGTAGCTTAAAGAACTTTCAATTCAGTGATTGTTTGAAACGGGAAATGTTGTTACTAGACAAGAGGATTGCAGAACATTGGATTCACGGTTAGTTTTCAATGGGAAACCTTCTCAGTATATAAGCAGCTTGATTCCTCTGAATTCACTGTTAGTTTTCAATGGGGCACGGATTTAGAGTACAAGCATCTTCTATTCCAATGATTTCACTGTTAGTTTTCAATAGGAAACGTTTGTCACACATACGTAGCGTAAAGAACTTTCAATTCACTGGTAGTTTGCCAGAGGAAATGTTGTTACTAGACAATAAGAATGTAGAACATTGAATTCAGGGTAGTTTTCAATGGGAGACGTTCTTAGTATGCAAACAGCTTCTATTCCTATGAATTCACAGTTAGTTTTCAATGGGAAACTGTCTTAGTATACAAGCAGCTTCTACTGGTATGAATTTCCTGTTAGGATTGTATAGGAACTGTTTGTCCCACATAAGTAGCTGAAGAAACTTTCAATACACTGGTAGTTTGCCACGGGAAATGTTGGTACTAAACAAAAAGAGTGCAGAAGTTTGAATTCATGGTTATATTTCAAAGGGAAATGAACTTAGTTTACACGCAGCTAATATTCCTGTGAATTCACTGCTAGTTTTCAATAGGAAATGTTTGTCGCAGATAAGTAGTTTCGAGAACTTTCAATTCACTGGTAGTTTGCCCCGGGAAATGTTGCTAATAGACAATAGGATTGTGGAACATTGAATTCATGGTTAGTTTACAATGGGAAACGTTCTTAGTATGCAAACAGCACCTATTCCTATGAATTCACAGTTAGTTTTCAATGGGAAACGTTCTTAGTATATAACCAGCTTCTACTCCCATGCATTCACTGTTAGGATTCTATAGGAAACGTTTGTCGCAGATAAGTATGTTAAAGAACTTTCATATCACTGTTAGTTTGTCAGGGGAAATATTGTTACTAGCCAAGAGGATTGTAGAACATTGAATTTCACAATCAGTTTTCAATGGGAAACATTCTCAGTATATGAGCAGCTTCCATTCCCATGAATTCACTGTTAGTTTTCAATGGGAAACGGTCTTAGTATCCAAGCAGATTCCATTCCTATGAATCCACTGTTAGTTTTCAACAGGAAACATATTTCACAGATAAGTAGCTTAAAGAACTTTCAATTCCCTGGTCCTATGAGATGGGAAATATTGTTACAAGACAATAGGATTGCAGAATATTGAATTCACCGTTAGTTTTCAATGGGAAATGGGCTTAGTATACAAGCAGCTTCTATTGCTATGAATCCACTGTTACTTTTCAATAGGAAAACTTTGTCCCAGATAAGTAGCTTAAAGAACTTTCAAGTCACCGTTAGTTCGTATGGTAAATGTTGTTACTGCACAATAGGATTGTAGAACATTGAATTCATGGTTACTTGTCAATGGGAAAAGTTCTCAGTATACCAGCAGCTTCTTTTCCTATGAATTAACTGTTACTATTCAATAAGAAAACTTTGTTGTAGATGAGTAGCTTAAAGAACTTTCAGTTCACTGGTAGATTGCCACAGGAAACGTTTCCCATTGAAAAAACCCAGCCTTCATAGGAATAGAAGCTGCTTGTATACTAAGACCATTTCCCATTGAAAACTAACCGTGAATTCAGTGTTCTACAATCCTACTGTCTGGTAACAAAATTTCCTGTGGCAAACTAACAGTGAATGGAAATTTCCTTAAGCTACGGGTCTGCGACAAAGTTTTCCTACTGAAAACTAACAGTGAATTCATAGGAATAGAAGCTGCTTCTATACTACGTTTATTTCCCATTGAAAAGTAACCGTAAATTCAATGTTCTACAATCCTATTCTCTGTTAACAACATTTCCCATATCAAAGTAACAATGAATTGAAAGATGCTTGTATACTAAGTACGTTTCCCATTGAAAACTAACCCTGAATTCAATGTTCTACAATCCTATGGTCTAGTAACAACATTTCCTGTTACAAATTAACAGTAATTGAAAGCTATTTATCTGCAACAAACATTTCCTATTGAAAACAACAGTGAATTCATAGGAATAGAAGCTGACTGTATACTAAGACCATTTCCCATTGAAAAGTAACAGTGAATTCATAGGAATAGAAGCTGCTTGTATACTAAGACCATTTCCCATCGAAAACTAACAGTGAATTCAATATTCTACAATCCTATTATCTAGAAACAACATTCCCCGTGGCAAACTAAAATTTGAATTGAAAGTTCTGTAAGCTACTTATCTGCGAAAAACATTTCATATGGACAACCAGCAGTGGATTCATTGGAATGGAGGCTGCTTGTATGCTAAGAACATTTCCCATTGAACCCTAACCACAAATTCAATGTTCTACCGTCGTACTGTCTAGTAACAACATTGACAATGGCAATCTTCCAGTGAATTTAAAGTTCTTTAACCTACATATTTAGGCCAATCGTTTCCTATTGAAAACTAACAGTGAATTCATAGGAACAGAAGCTGCTTGTATACTAAGAACGTTTCACATTGAAAACTACCCGTGAATTCAATGTTCTGCAATCCTATTGTCTAGTAAGAACTTTTCCCATGGCAAGCTAACAGTGAATTGAAAGTTCTTTAAGCTATTTATCTGCGAGAAATAGAACCTATTGAAAACTAGCCATGAATTCATAGGAATAGAAGCTGACTGTATACTAATACTATTTCCCACTGAAAACTAATGGTGAATTCATAGGTATAGAAGGTGCTTCTATACTAAGACCATTTCCCATTGAAAACTAACAGTATATTCATAGGAATAGAAGGTGCTTGTATACTAAGAACGTTTCCCATTGAAAACTGACCGTGAATTCAGTATTCTAGAATACTATTTTCTCATAACAACATTTCCCATGGCAAACTAACAGAAAATTGAAAATTATTTAAGATACTTATCAGTGACAAGCGTTTCCTATTGAAAACTAACAGTTAATTCATAGGAATAGAAGCTTCTTTTATACTAACACAGTTTCCCATTGAAAACTACTAGTGAATTCATACCAATAGAAGCTGCTTGTATACTAAGACAGTTTTCCATTGAAAACTAACAGTGAATTCATAGGAATGGAATGTGCTTGTGTACTAAGGATGTTTCCCATTGAAAACAAATCATGAATTCAATGTTCTACAATCCTGTTGTCTAGTACCAACATTTCCCGTGGCAAACTAAGAGTGAATTGAAAGTTCTTTAAGCTAATTTTCTGCCACAAATTTTTCATCCTGAAACTCTAACAGTGAATTCATGGAAACGTTTCTCGCAGATAAATAGCTTAAAGAACTTTCAATTCGCTAGCAGTTTGCTATGGGAAATCTTGTTACTAGATAATAGGACAGTAGAACATTGAATTCTCGGTTAGTTTTCTTTGGGAAACGTTATTAGTATGCAAGCAGCTTCTATTCCTATGAATTCACTGTTATTTTTCAATGATAGGATTGTAAAATATTGATTTCACGGTTAGTTTTCAATGAGAATTGGTCATAGTATTCAAGCAGCTTCTGTTCCTTTGAATCCACAGTTAGTGTTTAATAGGAGACCTTTGTCAGAGATAATATGCTTAAAGAATTTTCAATTCACTGTTAGTCTCCCACGGGAAATGTTGTTACTAGACAATAGGATTGAAGAACATTGAATTCACGGTTAGTTTTCAATGGCAAACATTCTTAGTATACAAGCAGCTTCTGTTCCTATGAATTCACTGTTAGTTTTCAATGGCAAACAGTATTAGTATACAAGCAGCTTCTATTACCATGAACCCACTGTTAATTTCAATAGGAAATGTTTGTCGCAGATAAGTAGGTTACAAGCAGACTCTATTCCTATGAAATCATTGTTAGTTTTCAATGCAAAACGTTCTTAGTATACAAGCAGCTAATATTTCTGTGAATACAATGTTAGTTTTCAATAGGAAACGTTTGTCACAGATAAATAGCTTAAAGAACGTTCAATTCACTGGTAGTTTTCCATGGGAAATGTTGTTACTCGAGAGTAGGATTGTAGAACATTGAATTCATGGTTAGTTTTCAATGGGAAACACTCTTAGTATACAGGCAGCTTATGTTCCTATGAACTCATGTTACTTTTCAATAGGAAACGTTTGTCGCAGATAATGCAGCTTAAACAACTTTCAATTTACTGTTAGTTTGACAAGGGAAACATGGTTACTAGAAAATAGGTTTGCAGAACATTGAATTCTCGGTTAGTTTCCAATGGGAAATGGTCTTAGTATACAAGCAGCTTCTATTCCTATGAATCCACTGTTAGTTTTCAACAGTACACCTTTCTTGCAGATAAGTACCTTATAGAACTTTCAATTCTCAGTTTGTTGAAAACGGGAAATGTCACTAGACCATAGGATTGTAGAACATTGAATTCACCATTAGCTGTCAATGGGAAACGTTCTTAGTACACAAGCAGCTTCTATTACTATGAATTCACTGTTGGTTTTCAATGGGAAATGGTCTTAGTATACAAGCAGCTTCCATTCCTATGATTTCACTGTTAGTTTTGAATAGGAAATGTTTGTCGCTGATAAATAGCTTAAAGAATTTTCAATTCGCTGGTAGTTTGCCATGAGGAATGTTGTTACTAGAGAATAGGATTGTAGAACATTGAATTCACAGTTAGTTTTCAATGGGAAACGTTCTCAGTATACAAGCAGCTTCCATTCCTATGAATTCACTGTTAGTTTTCAATAGGAAACGTTTGTCACAGATAAGTAGCTTAAAAAATCATTCAACTCACTATTAGTTTGCCACGAGAAATTTTGTAGACAATAGGATCATGGAAAATTGAATTCACAGTTAGTATTCCATGGGAAACGTTCTTAGTATACAAGCAGCTTCTATTCCTATGAAATCATTGTTAGTTTTCAATGCAAAACGGTCTTAGTACACAAGCAGCTCCTATTCCTGTGAATTCACTTTTATTTTTCCATAGGAAACATTTGTCGAAGATAAGTAGCTTAAAGAAATTTCGATTCACTGGTAGTTTGCCATGGAAAACGTTACTAGACAGTAGGATTGTAGAATATTGAAATCACGGTTAGTTTTCAAAGCGAAATGGTCTTCGTATACAAGCAACTTCTATTCCTGTGAATCCAATCTGTGGTTTCAATAGGAAACCTTTGTTCCAGATAGGTGGCTTTAAGAAGGATTCAATTCACTGTTAGGTTGACGCAGGAAACGTTGTTACTAGACAATAGGATTGCAGAACATTAAATTCACAGTTAGTTTTCAATGGGAAACGGTATTAGTATACAAGCAGCTCCTATTCCTTTGAATTCACTATTAGTGTTCAATAGGCAACACTAGTCGCTGGCAATTAGCTTAAAGAACGTTCAATTCACTCTTAGTGTGCTTCTATTCCTATTAATTCACTGTTAGTTTTCAAGGGAAATGGTCTTAGTATACAAGCACCTTCTATATCTATGATTTCACTGTTAGTTTTCAATAGGAAACGTTTGTTGCTGGTAAGTAGCTTAAAGAACTTTCAATTGACTGGTAGTTTGCCAAGGGAAATGTTGTTACTAGGCAAGAGGATTGTAGAACATTGAATTCCCGTTTAGTTTTCAATGAGAAACGTTCTTAGTATGCAAGCAGCGTCTTTTCCTATGAATTCACTCTTAGATTTGAATAGTAAACGTTTGTTGGAGATAAGCAGCTTAAAAAACTTTCAATTCACTGGTATTTTGCCACAGGAAATGTTGTTAGCAAAGAGTAGGATTGTAGAACATTGAATTCACAGATAGTTTTCAATGGGAAACGTTCTTAGTAGACAAGCAGCTTCCATTCCTATGAATTCATGTTAGTTTTCAATAGGAAACGTTTGTCAAATATAAGTAGCTTAAACGGCTTTCAATTCAATGTTGTTGTGCCATGGGAAATGTTGTTTCTAGACAATAGGGTTGTAGAACATTGAATTCACGGTCAGTTTTCAATGGGAAGCCTTCTTAGTATACAAGCAGCTTCTATTCCTATGAATTCATGTTAGTTTTCAATAGGAAAGATGTGTCGCAGATAAGTAGCTTAAAGAACTTTCTATTCACTGTTAGTTTGCTACGGGAAATGTTGTTAGTGGACAACAGGATCATGTAGTATTTTATGCCCGGTTAGTTTTCAGTGGGAAATGTTCTCAGTATACAAGCAGCTTCTAGTCCTGTGAATTCACTGTTAGTTTTCAATGGGAAATGGTCTTACGATACAAGCAGCTTCTATTCCTATGAATTCACTGTTAGTTTACAATACAAAACATTTGTCGTAGATAAGTCACTTAAAGAACTATCAATTCAGTGTTAGTTTGCCACAGGAATTTTGTTACCAGACGGTAGAATTGCAGAATATTGAATTCACAGTTAGTTTTCAATGGGAAACCTTCATAGTATACAAGCAGCTTCTATTCCTCTGAATTCACTCTTAGTTTTCAATGCGAAACGGTCTTAGTATACAAGCAACTTCAACTCCTTCGAACTCAGTGTTAGTTTTCAATAGGAAAGGTTTGTCACAGATAAGTAGCTTAAAAAAACTTTCAATTAGCTGGTAGTTTGCTACGGGAAACATTGTCACTAGGCAAGAGGATTGTAGAACATTGAATTCACGGTTAGTTTTCAATGGGAAATGTTCTCATTACTCAAGCAGCTTCTATTCCTATGAATTCATTGTTGGTTTTCAATGGGAAATGTTCTTCGTATACAAGTAGCTTCCTTTCCTACGAATATACTGTTAAGTTTTAATAGGAAACTTTTGTTGTAGATAACTAGCTAAAAGAACTTTCAATTCACTGTTTGTTTGCCACGGGAAATGTTGTTGACTGAAAATAGGATTGCAGAACATTTAATTCATGGTTAGTTTTCAACAGGAAACGGTCTTAGTATACAAGCATCTTCTAGTCCTTGCAATCCACTGTTATTTCCAAAAGGAAAAGTTTTTAGCATATAAGTAGCTTACACAACTTTCAATCACTGTTAGTTTGCTATGGGAAATGTTGTAACTACACAGTAAGGTTGCAGAACGTTGAATTCACAGTTAGTTTTCAATGGGAAACGTTCTTAGTATAAAAGCAGCTTGTATTCCTATGAATTCATGTTAGTTTTCAATAGGAAACATGCGTCGCAGACAAGTAGCTTAAAGAACGTTCAATTCACTGTTTCTTTGCCATGGGAAATGTTGTTAGTGGACAATAGGATCCTAGAATATTCATTTCCCGGTTAGTTTCAATGGGAAACGTTCTTAGTATTCAAGAAGCTTCTATTTCTATGTATTCACTGTTAGTTTTCAATGGGAAATGGTCTTAGTATACAAGCAGCTTTATTTCCTAGGAATTCACTGTTAGGTTTCAATAGGAAAGGTTTGTGGCAGATAAGCAGCTTAAAGTACTTTCAACTGACTTGTAGTTTGCCACAGGAAATGTTGTTATTAGGCAAGAGGGCTGTAGAACATTGAATTCACTGTTAGTTTTCAATGGGAAATGGACTTAGTATACAAGCAGCTTCTATTGCTATGAATTCAGTGTTAGTTTTCAATAGGAAATGTTTGTCACAGATAAGTAGCTTAAAGAACTTTTAATTCACTGTTAGTTTGCCACGACAAATGTTGTAACTAGGCAATAGGATTGTAGAACATTGAATTCAGGGTTAGTTTTCAATGGGAAATGCACATAGTACAAAGCAGCTTCTATTCCTATGAATTCACAGTTAGTTTCCAATAGGAAACCTTTGTCGCAGATAAGTAGCATAAAGAACTTTCAATTCCCTGGTAGTTTGCGATGGAAAATGTTGTTACTAGAAAATAGTATTCTAGAATATTGAATTCACCATTAGTCTTCGATTAGAAATGGTCTTAGAATACAAGCAGGTTTTATTGCTATGAATCCATTGTTATATTTCAATAGGAAACCTTGGTCATACATAACAAGCTTAAAGAACTTTCAATTCACCATTAGTTTGCATGGGAAATGTTGATACTACTCAGTAGGATTGTAGAACATTGAATTCAAGGTCAGTTTTCAATGAGAAACGTTCTTAGTATACCAGCAGCTTCTATTCCTATGAATTCACTGTTACTATTCAATAAGAAAATATTGTCACAGATAAGGAGCTTAAAGATCGTTCAGTTCACTGGCAAATTGCCACAGGAAACGTATCCCATTAAAAACTGACTGTGAATTCAATGTTCTACAATCCTACTGTCTAGTAACAACATTTCCTGTGCCAGACTAACAGTTAATTGAAATTTCCTTAAGCTACGTATGTGCGACAAACTTTTTCTATCAAACACTAACAGTGAATTCATAGGAATAGAAGCTGCTTGTATACTAAGTATGTTTCCCATTGAAAAGTAACCATAAATTCATTGTTCTACAATTGTATTCCCTAGTAATAACATTTCCCTTATCAAAGTAACAGTGAATTGATTGCTGCTTCTTTACTAAGTACGTTTCCCATTGAAAACTAACCATGAATTCAACATTCTACAACCTTATTGTCTAGGGACAACATTTCCCGTGGCAAAGTAACAGTAATTGAAAGCTACTTATCTGCAACAAACAATTCCTATTGAAAATTAGCAGTGAATTCATAGGAATAGAAGCTGCTTGTATACTAAGACCATTTCCCTTTGAAAACTAACAGTGAATTCAATATTCTACAATCCTTTTATCTAGTAAAAACATTCCCCATAGCAAACTAACATTGAATGGAAAGTTCTGTAAGCTACTTATCTGCGACAAACATTTCCTACTGAAAAGCAGCAATGGATTCATTGGAATGGAAGCTGCTTGTATGCTAAGAGCATTTCCCATTGAAACCTAACCGCGAATTCAATGGTATACAGTCGTACTATCTATTAACAACATTGCCCATATCAGCCAACCAGTGAATTTAAAGTTCTTTAACCTACATATCTACGACAAAACATTCCTATTGAAAACTAACAGTGAATTCATAGGAATAGAAGGTGCTTGTATACTAAGAACGTTCCCCCATTGAAAACTAACCGTGAATTCAGTATTCTACAATACTATTGTCTAGTAACAACATTTCCTGTGGCAAATTAAGAGTGAATTGAAAGTTCTTTAAGCTACTTATCTACAACACATGTTTCCCACTGAAAACTAACAGTGAATTCATAGGAATAGAAGCTGCATGTATACTACCATGGTTTCCCACTGAAAACTAACAGTGAATTCATAGGAATAGAAGCTGCTTGCATACTAAGTACGTTTCCCATTGAAAACTAACCATGAATTCAATGTTCTACAATCCTGTTGTCTAGTAACAACATATCCTGTGGCAAACTAACAGTGAATTGAAAGCTCTTTAAGCTGCTTGTCTGCCACAAACGTTTCCTACTGAAACACTAACAATGAATTCATGTTTTTTCTAGACAACAGGATTGTAAAATATTGAATTCACGGTTAGTTTTCAATGGGAAATGGTCTTAGTATACAAGCAGTTTTTATGCCTATGAATCCACAGTTAGTGTTTAATAGGAGACATTTCTCACAGATAAGTAGCTTAAAGAACTTTCAATTCACTGTTAGTTTCCCACGGGAAATGTTACTAGACAATAGGATTGTAGAACATTGAATTCATGGTTAGTTTTCAATGGCAAACATTCTTAATATACAAGCTGCTACCATTCCTGTGAATTCACTGTTAGTTGTCAATGTGAAATGGTCTTAGTATACAAACAGCTTTTATTCGTTTGTATTCACTGTTAGTTTCAATAGGAAAAATTTGTCAGTGACAAGTAGCTTAAAGAATTTTCAAATTCAGTGTTAGTTTGCCACAGGAAATGTTATTACTAGACAATAGGATTGCCGAACATTATATTCACAGTTAGTTATCAATGGGATATGCTCTTAGTATACAAGCAATTTCTATTCCTATGAAATCATTGTTAGTTTTCAATGCAAAGTGGTCCTAGTATACTAGCATCTCCTATTAATGTGAATTCACTGTTAGTTTTCAATAGGAAACGTTTGTCATAGATAGGTAGCTTAAAGAACTTTCTATTCACTGGTAGTTTTCCATGGAAAATTTTGTTTCTAGGCAGTAGGATTGTACAAAATTGGTATTACGGTTAGTTTTCAGAGGGAAATGGTCTTAGTATACAAGCATCTTCTATTCCTGTGAATCCACTGTTTGTTTTCAGTAGGAAAACTTTGTCCCAGTTTCAATTCACTGTTAGTTTGCTACAGGAAATGTTGTTACTAGAGATTTGGATTGCAGAACATCGAACTCACGGTTAGTTTTCAATGGGAAACGTCCTTTGTATACAAGCAGTATCTATTCCTATGAATTCACTGTTAGTTTTCAATGTGAAACGGTCTTAGTAGACAAGCAGCTTCTACTCCTATGACTTCACTGTTAGGTTTCAATAGGAAAATTTTGTTGCAGATAAAATCTTAACCAAATTTCAATTCACTGTTAGTTTTCCCTGGGAAATGTTGTTGCTAGACAATAGGATTGTAGAACATTGAATTACTGCTTAATTTCAAGGGGAAATGTTCTTAGTATGCAAGCAGCTTCTATTCCTATGAATTCACTGTTAATTTTCAATGGGAAACGGTCTTAGTATACAAGCAGCTTCTATACCTTTGAATTCACTGTTAGTGTTTTATAGGAAACATTTGTCGCTGACAAGTAGCTTAAAGAACTTTCAATTCACTCTTTGTCTGCCACTGGAAATGTTCTCACTAGACAATAGGATGGTAGAACATTGAATTCACAGTTAGTTTGCAATGGGAAACATTCTGAGTACTCAAACAGCTTCTATTACTATGAATTCACTCTTGGTTTTCAATGGGAAATGGTCTTAGTATACAAGCAAATTCTATTCCAATGATTTCACTGTTAGTTTTCAAAAGAAATGTTTTTCATTAATATGTAGCTTAAGGAACTTTCAATTCACTGGTAGTTTGCCATGGGAAATGTTGTCACTAGAAAGAAGGATTGTAGAACATTTAATTCAGGGATAGGTTTCAATGGGAAACATTCTTAGCATACAAGCTGCTTCCTTCCTATGAATTCATGTTAGTTTTCAATTGGAAATGTTTGTCGCAGAAAATTAGCTTAAACCACTTTCAATTCAATGTTAGTTTGCCACAGGAAACGTTGTTACTAGAAAATACGTTTGTGGAACATTCAATTCATTGTTAGTTTTCAATGGAAAAACTACTTAGTATACAAGAAGCTTCTATTCCTATGAACTCACTGTTAGTTTTCAATTCAAAACGGTCTTAGTATAAAAGAAACTTCTATTCCTCTGAATTCAATTCACCATTAGTTTGCCACGGGATATGTTGTTCCCAGACAACAGGATTGTAGAATATTGAGTTCACGGTTAGTTTTTAATGGGAAACGTTCTTAGTATACAAGCAGCTTCCATTCCTATGAAACCACTGTTATTTTCAATAGGAAATGTTTGTCGCAGATAAGTAGCTTAAAGAACTTTCAATTCACTGTAAGTTTGCAGCGGGAAATGTTGTTACAAGACAATAGGGTTGTAGAACATTGAATTCCCGGTTAGTTTCAAAGGGAAACATTCTCAGTATGGAAGAAGCTTCTATTCCTATGAATTCCCTGTTAGGTTTGAGAAGTAAACGTTTGTCGGAGATAAGGAGCTTAAAGAACTTTCAATTCACTGGTAGTTTGCCACAGGAAATGTTGATACCAGACAGTAGGATTGTAGAACATTGAATTCACGGGTGGTTTTCAATGGGAGACGTCCTTAGTATACAAGCAGCTTCCATTACTATGAGTTCATGTTAGTTTTCAATAGGAAACTTTTGTCAAAGATAAGTAGCTTAAACAGCTTTCAATTCACTGTTAGTTTCCCATGGGAAATGTTTGTTCTAGACAATAGGATTGTAGAACATTGAATTCACGGTCAGTTTTCAATGGGAACTTACTTAGTATACAAGGAGCTTCCATTCCTATGAATTCACTGTTAGTTTTCAATGGGAAACAGTCTTAGTACACAAGCAGCTTGTATTCCTATGAAATCACTTAGTTTTCAATAGGAAACCTTTGTTGCAGATACGTGGCCTCAATAACTTTCAATTCAGTGTTACTTTGCCACGGAAAATGTTGTTACTAGACATTAGAATTCTAGAACATTTAATTCACGTTTAGTTTTCAATAGGAAACGGTCTTAGTATACAAGCATCTTCTATTCCTTGGAATCCACTGATATTTTGAAAAGGAAATGTTTGACGCATATAAGTAGCTTGCACAACTTTCAATCACTCTTAGTTTGCGACAGGAAATGTTGTTACTACACAATAAGATTTCAGAACATTGAATTCACTCTTAGTTTTCAATGGGAAACGGTCTTTGTATAAAAGCAGCTTCTATTTCTATGAATTCACTGTTAGTGTTCAATAGGAAACGTTTTTCGCTGAGAAGTAGCTTAAAGAACTTTCAATTCACTGTTACTGTCCCACGGGAAATGTTGGTGGTGGCCAATTGGGTCATAGAATATTGAATTCCAGTTAGTTTTCAATGGGAAATGGTCTTAGTATAAAACCAGCTTCTATTCCTATGAATTCAGTGTTAGTTTTCAATAGGAAACATTTGCCACAGATAAGTAGCTTGATGAACTTTCAGTTAACTGATTGTTTGCCACGGGAAATGTTGCTATAGGCAAGAGGATTGTAGAACATTGAATTCACGGTTAGTTTTCAATGGGAAACGTTCTTAGCAAACAAGCTGCTTCCATTCCTGTGAATTCACTGTAAGTTTTCAACAGGAAATGTTTATCGTAGATAAGTAGCTTAAAGATATATCTATTCACTGTTATTTTGCCATGGAAAATGTTGTTACTAGACAGTAGGATTATAGAACGTTGAAATCACGGTTAGTTTTCAAAGTGAAATGGTCTCGGTATACACGCAGCTTCTACTCCTGAGAATCCACATTTTTTTTTCAATAGGAAACATTTGTCCCAGATAAGAAGCTTAAAGAAGTTTCAATTCACTGTTAATTTGCCACGGGAAATATTGATACTAGAGAGTAGGATTGTAGATCTTTGAATTCACGGTTAGTTTTCAATGGGAAACATACTTAGTGTACAATCAGCTTCTACTTCTATGAACTCACTGTTAGTTATCAGTAGGAAAATGTGTCGCAGAAAATAGCTTAAAGAACTTTGAAATCACTGGTAGTTTGCCCCAGGATATGTTGTTACAAGACAATAGGACTGTAGAATATTGAATTCACTGTTAGATTTCAATGGACATGGACTTAGTATACAAGCAGCTTCTATTCTTATAGTTTCACTGTTAGTTTTTAATAGGAAATTGTTTCACTGATAAATAGCTTAAAGAATTTTCAATATACCAAAGTTTTCCAAGGGAAATGTTGTTACTAGACAATAGGATCATAGAACACTGGATTCAAGGTTTGTTTTCAATGGGAAACGTTCTCAGTATACAAGCAGCTTCTATTCCTATGAAACAAGTGTTACTTTCAATGGGAAATGTTTGTCACACATAAGTAGCTTACAGAACTTTCAATTAACCATTAGTTTGCCACGGGAAATGTTGTTCCTAGTCAATAGGATGGTAGAACATTGAATTCACGGTAGGTTTATAATGGGAAACATTCTGAGTACTCAAGCAGCTTCTACTCCTATGAATTCACTGTTGGTTTTGAATGGGAAATGGTCTTAGTATACAAGCAGCTTCTATTCCCATGAAATCACTATGATTTCACTGTTAGTTTTCAATAGGAAAAGTTTGTCGCTGATAAGTAGCTTAAAGAACTTTCAATTCACTGGTAGTCTGACATGAGGAATATTGTTACAAGACAGTAGGATTGTGGAATTTTGAAATCACTGTTAGTTTGCAATGGAAAACGTTCTTAGTATACAGTCAGCTTGTATTCCTATGAAATCATTGTTAGTTTTCAATGCAAAACGGTCTTAGTATACAAGCCGCTTCTATTCCTGTGAATTCACTGTTCGTTTTCAATAAGAAAGTTTGTCGTAGATAAGTAGCTTAAAGAACTTTAATTCACTGTTAGTTTCCCATGGGAAGAGTTGTTACTAGACATTATGATTGGAAAACATTGAATTCACGGTTATTTTTCAATTGAAAACATTCTTATGGTACAAGCAGCTACTATATCTATGAATACATGTTGTTACTAGACAATAGGATTGCAGAATATTGAATTCATGGTTAGTTTTAAATGGGAAACGGTCTTAGTATACAAACACCTTCAATTCCTTTGAATTCAGTGTTAGATTTCAATGCAAAATGGTCTTCGTATACAAGCAGCTTCTATTCCTGTGAATTCACTGTTAATTTTCAATAGGAAAAGTTTGTCGTAGATAAGTAGCATAAAGAACTTTCAATTCACTTGTAGTTTGCCAAGAGAAATGTTGATATTAGACAGTATGATAGTAGAATATTGAAATCACGGTTAGTTTCCAATGGGAAATATTCTTAGTATACAAGCAATTTTATTCCTATGTATTCACTTTGAGTTTTCATTGGCAAACGGTCTTAGTATACAAGCAGCGTTTATTCCTATGAATTCACTGTTAGTTTTCAATAGGAAATGTTTGTCGTAGATATGTGGCTTAAAGAACTTTCTATTCACTGGTACTTTGCCATGGATAAAGTTGTTACTAGAGAGTAGGATTGTGGAACACTGAATTCACGGTAAGTTTTCAATGGGAAACGTCCTTAGTATAAAAGCACCTTCTATTCCTTTGAATTCACTGTTAGTTTTCAATGGGAATTGGTCTTAGTATACAAGCAGCTTCTATTCCTGTGAATCCACTGTTAGCTTTAAATAGAAAAACTGTATCCCAGATATGTGGCTGAAAGAATTTTCAATTGACTGTTGTTTTTCCACCGGAAATGTTGTTACTAGACAGTACGATTGTAGAACTTTGAATTCACAGTTAGTTTTCAATGGGAAAAGTTTTTAGTATACAAGCAGTTTCTATTTGTATGAATTCACTGTTAGTTTTCAATAGGAAATGTTTTTCGTAGATAAGTAGCTTAAAGATCTTTCTGTTCACTGGTAGTTTGCCATGGAAAATGTTGTTACTGGACAGTGGGACTGTAGAACATTGAATTCACGGTCAGTTTTCAATGGGAAAAGGTCTTAGTACACAAGCACCTTCAAATCCTTTGAATTCAGTGTTAGTTTTCAATGCAAAACGGTCTTAGTATACAAGCAGCTTCTATTCCTGTGAATTCACTGTTAATTTTCAATAGGAAAAGTTTGTCATAGATAAGTAGCATAAAGAACTTTCAATTCACTTGAAGTTTGCCATGGGAAATGTTGTTACTAGACAGTAGGATAGTAGAATATTGAATTCGCGGTTAGTTTTCAATGGGAAATGTTCTTAGTATACAAGCAGCTTCTATTCCTATGAATTCACTGTTAGTTTTCAATGGCAAACGGTCTTAGTATACAATCAGCTTTTATTCCTATGAATTCACTGTTAGTTTTCAATAGGAAATGTTTGTTGTAGATAAGTAGCTTAAAGAACTTTCTACTCACTGTTAGATTGCCATGGAAAATGTTTTTACTAGACAATTGGATTGTAGAACCTTCAAATCACGGTTAGTTTTCAAAGTGAAATGGTCTTAGCATACAAGCAGCTTCTACTCCTGCGAATCCACTTTTTTTTTTCAATAGAAAACATTTGTGCCAGATAAGTAGCTTAAAGAAGTTTCAATTCACTATTAATTTGCCATGGGAAATATTGATACTAGACAGTAGGATTGTAGAACATTGAATTCAAGATTAGTTTCAATGAGAAACATACTTAGTGTACAAGCAGATAAATAGCTTAAAGAACTTTGAAATCACTGGTAGTTTGCCCCGGGATATGTTGTTACTAGACAATAGGAATGTAGATCATTGAATTCACGGTTAGTTTGCAATGGGGAACGTTCTTAGTATACAAGCATCTTCTATTCTTTTGAATTCAGTGTTAGTTTTCAGTGGACATGGTCTTAGTATACAAGCAGCTTCTATTCCTAGGGTTTCACTGTTAGTTCTCAATAGGAAACTATTGTCGCTGATAAGCAGCATAAAGAATTTTCAATATAGTGGAAGTTTCCATGGGAAATGTTGTTGCTAGACAATAGGTTCATAGAACATTGAATTCAAGGTTAGTTTTCAGTGATAAACGTTCTTAGTATACAAGCAGCTTCTATTCCTATAAAACAACTGTTACTTTCAATAGGAAATGTTTGTCGCAGATAAGGAGCTTACAGAACTTTCAATTCACGAATAGTTTGCCACAGGAAACGTTGTTACTAGACAATAGGATGGTAGAACATTGAATTCATGGTTGATTTTCAATGGGAACTGTTCTTAGTACTCAAGCAGCTTCTATTCCTATGAATTCACTTTTGGTTTTGCAAGGCAAATAGTCTTACTATACAAGCAGCTTCTCTTCCTATGATTTCACTGTTAGTTTTCAATAGGAAACGTTTGTCACTGATAAGTAGCTTAAACAACTTTCAATTCACTGGTAGTCTGACATGAGGAATATTGTTACAAGACAGTAGGATTGTGGGATTTTGAATTCACAGTTAGTTTTCAATGGGAAACGTACTTAGTACGCAAGCAGCTTTTATTCCTTTGAAATCATTGTTACTTTTCAATGCAAAACGGTCTTAGTATAAAAGCAGCTTCTATTCCTGTGAATTCACTGTTAGTTTTCAATAGGAAACGTTTGTCTTAGATAAGTAGCTTAAAGAACTTTCAATTCACTGATAGTTTGCCATGGAAAATTTTGTTATGTGACAGTAGGATTGTAGAACATTGAATTCACGGTTAGTTTTCAATGGGAAACATTCTTAGTACACAAGCAGCTTCTATTCTTAGTACACAAGTAGCTTCCATTCTTATGAATTCACTGTTAGTTTTCAATGGGAAACGTTCTTAGTACACAAGCAGTTTCTATTCCTATGAATCCACTGTTGGTTTTCAGTGGGAAATGGTCTTAGTATACAAGCAACTTCTATTCCTTTGAAATCATTGTTAGTTTTCAATGTAAAACAGTCTTAGTATACAAGCAGCTCCTATTCCTGTGATTTCACTGTTAGTTTTCAATAGGAAAAGTTTTTCGTAAATAAATAATTAAAGAACTTTAATTCACTGGTAGTTTCCCATGGGAAATGTTGTTACTAGACATTACGATTGCAGAACATTGAATTCACCATTAGTTTTCAATAGGAAACATTTTTAGGGTACAAGCAGCATCTATTCTTATGAATACATGTTAGTTTTCAATAGGAAACATTTGTCACACATAAGCAGCTTAAACAACCTTCAATTTAGTGTTACTTTGCCATTGGAAAGGTTGTTACTAGAAAATAGGTTTGTAGAATATTGAACTTAGTTAGTTTTCACTGGGAAAAGTTCTTAGTATACAAGCAGCTTGTATTCCTATGAATTCACTGTTAATTTTCAATATGAAATGTTTGTCGTAGATAATTAGCTTAAACAACTTTCTATTCACTGGTAGTTTGCCATGGATAATGTTGTTCCTAGAGAGTAGGATTGTAGAACCCTGAAATCACAGTTAGTTTTCAATGGGAAACGTCCTTTGTATACAAGCAGCTTCAATTCCTATCAATTCACTGTTAGTTTTTCGAAGGAAATGTTTGTCATAGATAAGAAGCTTAAAGAACTTTCTATTCACTGGTAGTTTGCCATGGCTAATGTTGTTACTAGAGAGTAGGATTGTGGAAAGCTGAAATCACGGTTAGTTTTCAATGGGAAACGTTCTTAGTATACAAGCACCTTCTATTCCTATGAATCCACCGTTAGTTTTCAATAGGAAAAATTTGTCCCAGATAAGCAGCATAAAGAACTTTCAATTCACTGTTAGTTTGCAGCGGGAAATGTTGGTACTAGACAATACATTTGGAGAACATTGAATTCACGGTTAGTTTTCAATGGAAAATGTTCTTAGTATACAAGCAGCTTCTATTCCCATGAATTAACGGTGAAAGGCCCAAACAGTATAGGCTGGAAAAAAGACAGCATCTTCAACAAATGGTGCTGGACAAACTGGATAACCTTATGCAGGAAACTGAAACTTCACCCACACTTTTCACCATGCACTACACTCAAGTCCGAATGGATGAAAGATCTCAATATAAGACAAGAAACTCGAATACTACTGGAAGAAAATTTAGGAAGTACTTTCCATGATATAGGAATGGAAAAAGACTTCCTGAACAAAACCCCAGTAGCTCATGAACTTAAACCGTCACTCAACCAATGCGATCACATGAAGCTGAAGAGTTTCATTACAGAGAAGCATAAAATAAGAAAAGCCAATAGATTACCAACAGAATGGGAGAAAATATTTGCGGGTGATCCAGCTGATAGAGGCCTAATCTCTAGAATCTACAAAGAAATCAAAAATCTAAACAGTAAGAAGTCAAACACCCCACTTACAAAATGGGACAAAGAGCTGAACAGGCAGTTCACAGAGGAAGAAATAGAAATGGCAAAAATACACTTAAGAAAATGTTCGTCATCCCTAATCATCAGAGAAATGCAAATTAAAACAACTATGAGATTCCACCTTACCCCAATAAGGATAGCAAACATCAAAAAATCAAATAAAAATAAATGCTGGTGAGGATGTGGAGAAGCAGGAACACTCATCCAGTGTTCATGGGAATGTAAGATGGTTCAACCACTTTGGAAAGCAATATGGAGACTTCTGAAAAAGCTGAGTATAGAGATACCAACAGACCTAGTTATTCCCTTACTGGGCATCTACCTTTAAACCTTCAAACCACAGGCAAGAGATATTTGGTCAACCATGTTTATGGCGGCTCAATTTGTAATAGCTTAGTGCTGGAATCAACCCAGATGTCCATCACTAGAAGAATGGATAACTAAGATGTGGTATATCTACACAATGGAATTTTATACAGCAGTAAGAAAAAATGACACAAAGAAATTTGAGGAAAAATGGTTGAACCTGGAACAGATCATTCTCAGTGAACTTACCCAATAACAGAAAAAAAAATCGCCAGATAGTCTCACTCATCTACAGCACCTAACCTGAATCTACCCAAGATACCTTACATACCCAGCAAGCATCTCCTAGAGTAGACACCAGGATGGAAGGGGACGGAGGGGAGGGCATCAAAGGGCTGGGAAACACAAATCTAGACCCAAATGGCAATGGAACCATAATTTTCTACTTACTGAAAGACAGACCAAATGACTGATCCTTCACCAGGACCTTACAGGGAACACCTGAACCACAAGACACTGGAGAGGGTAAGATCAAGACTAACCTTAATCTTCTATATCTTCCTTCCCTCACTTCCCCTTTCTCTTATCTCTAACTCTTGTATATTAGTTACCTTTTTCCTCATTTTCTTAGTGGGCACTGACCTGTAATTCCCAGAACCAGCATGGGGCTATCATCCACAATGAGCTTTTGATCAGAGAGACCTACAAGGTTTCTTAAAAGAAAGACAGATTTCTGTCTGAGTACTTGATGACCCACCAAAGGCTAGTGGTAAAACCCTGCTGCTGAAGACACCTTATGTGATTGACATGCAAATTAGAATGGCATGGCTGGAAGTTGGAAGACAGTCAGTCCCCAGACAGTCAGTGCGTCTGGTGTCAGAAGGTGCTACATGGACGACTGGGGGAAAATGACCAGTAACTGTTGAAGCAACACATGGCATAACATACCTAGCAGCAAATCACTTCTTGTGATGCCCACCCAAGTGCAGTGTTGGCACACAGCCTTGGTGGGGAACCAACTGCTCTCAATTTGGCTAAGTGATCCCCTCACTGGTATGTGATCCATAGCTGGAGCTAGGAAACAAGTCAGAACCATATCCAAACATAAGCCCACTCTCCAATATCAAGCTACCATCAATTGTGGGCTACAAGAGGGCCTACACCTATTAAATTCTCTATAAATAAAAGTAAGGGTTATCTCATTTGTCCTGGTGCTAACTTAATCTCTGTTGGAGAATCTGCTTCTCTTTTTCAGATAGATGTAGATCCTAAGGATAGAGCCAGCCCAACATACCTCAAAAGGGCCCCAGCTGAAACTAAGAAAAATTGGAGAAACAAGCAAGGGGACTGTTTTCCAGATGATCCGGATACCAGCACAAGGGGGAAGGAGCACAGGGAAAAATCAACTCCTACCAAATCAGAGAGCCAGAGCCTCAGAGGCCCCCAACACCTCATCACTGAAGCAGACCAAAAATGAACCCAACATGGCCCAGGGAAGTTTTGAGTCAGAGGGGGCTGAAAGAATGTCAGAGCCACATGTTGGGTCACGATATGCAGAGACATTTAGCTTACCCATAACTGTGGGCTAACTCCACAATGCATGACCCGTATCCTCAACAAGGAGGGGCCAAGGAGAGGGGGTAGGTCACAGATGAGGTTAATAATGGTACCAAACTGACTGTATTTTCTGAATACAAAACTAACTAATAAAGAAAAAATAAAAATTGAAATTAAAAAAAATGAGAAAAAAAGAACTTTCAATTCACTGTTAATTTCCCACGGGAACTGTTGTTACTAGACAATAGGATTGTAGAACATTGAATTCACGGTTAGTTTCCAATGGGATATGCTCTCGGTACTCAAGCACCTTCTATTCCTATGAATTCACTGTTGGTTTTCAATAGGAAATGGTCTTAGTATACAAGCATTTTCTGTTCCTATGATATCACTGTTAGTTTTCAATAGGAAACATTTGTGGCTGATAAGTAGCTTAAAGAAGTTTCAAGTCGCTGGTAGTTTGACATTAGGAATGTTGTCACTAGACAAGAGGATTGTAGAACATTGATTCACGGTTAGTTTTCAAAGGCAAACGCACTGAGTATGGAAGTAGCTTCTATTACTATGAATTCACTGTTAGTTTTCAATAGGAAACCTTTGGCACAGATCAGTAGCTTAAAGAACTTTCAATTCACTGGTAGATTGCCAGCGGAAATGTTGCTACTAGAGACCAGGATTGTAGAACATTAAATTCACGGTTAGTTTTCATTGGGAAACGTTCTTAGTTACAAGCAGCTTTCATTCCTATGAATTCACTGTTAGTTTACAATGGGAAACGATCTTGGTATAAAAGCAGCTTCTATTCCTGTGAATTCACTGTTAGTGTTCAATAGGAAACGTTTGTCATTGAGAAGTAGCTGAAGGAACTTTCAATTCACTGTTAATTCCCCATGGAAAATGTTGTTACTAGACAATAGGGTTGTAGAACATTGTATTAACAGTTATTTTTCAATGGGAAACGTTCTTAGTATTCAGAGCAGCTTCTATTCCAATGAATTCACTGTTGGTTTTCAATGGGAAATGTTCTCAGTGTACATGCAGCTCCTATTCCTGTGAATTCATTGTTACTTTTCAATAGGAAACGTTTGTCGTAGATAAGTAGCTTCAAGAACGTTCAATTCACTGGTAGTTTTCCATGGGAAATGTTGTTACCTGACAGTAGGATTGCAGAACATTGAATTCACGGTTAGTTTTCAATGGGAAACATTCTTAGTACACAAGCAGCTTCCATTCCGATGAATTCACTGTTAGTTTTCAATGGGAAACGGTCTTATTATACAAATAGCGTCCATTACTTTGTATTCACTGTTAGTGTTCAATAGAAAACATTTGTCGCCGACATGTAGCTTAAAGATCTTCCAATGCATGGTTAATTTCCCATGGGAAATGTTGTTACTAGACAATAGGATTGTAGAACATTGAATTCATGGTTAGTTTTCAATGGGAAACGTTCTTAGTACACAAGCAACTTCTATTCCTATGAATTCACTGTTGATTTTAAATAGGAAATGGTCTTAGTATACAAGCAGTTTCTATTTCTATGAAATCATTGTTAGTTTTCAATGCAAAACAGTCTTAGTATACAACCAGCTCCTATCCTTGTGAATTCACTGTTAGTTTTCAATAGGAAACGTTTGCCGTAGATAAGTAGCTCAAAGAACTTTAATTCACTGGTTGTCTGCCATGGGAAATATTGTTACTAGACATTTACGATTGTAGAACATTGAATTCACGGTTAGTTTTCAATGGGAAACATTCTTAGTATACAAGCAGCTTGTATTCCTATGAACTCACTGTTAGTTTTCAATAGGAAATGTTTGTCGTAGATAAGTAGCTTAAAGAACTTTCTATTCACTAGTAGTTTGCCATAGATAATGTTGTTACTAGAGAGTAGGACTGGGTAAAAATGAAATCACGGTTCGTTTTCAATGGGAAACGTTCTTAGTACACAAGCACCTTCTTTTCTAATGAATCCACCGTTAGTTTTCAATAGGAAAAATTTGTCCCAGATAAGTAGCATAAAGAACTTTCAAATCACTGTTAGTTTGCCACGGGAAATGTTGGTACTAGACAATATGTTTGGAGAACATTGAGTTCACGGTTAGTTTTCAATGGAAAATGTTCTTAGTATACAAGGAGCTTCTATTCCTATGAATTCACTGTTAGTTTTCAATGGCAAACTGGCTTAGTATAAAAGCAGCTTCTGTTCCTATGAATTCACTGTTAGTTTTCAATAGGAAATGTTTGTCGCAGATAAGTAGTATTCAGAACTTTCAATTCACCATTAGTTTGCCACGGTAAATGTTCTTCCTAGAAAATAGGATTGTAGAACATTGAATTCACGGATAGTTTTCAATGAGAAACGTACGTAGTGTACAAGTAGCCTCTGTTCCTATGAATTCACTGTTAGTTTTCAATAGTAAATGTTTATCGTAGATAAGTAGATTAAAGAACTTTGTATTCACTGGTAGTTTGCCATGGAAAATGTTGTTACTAGACAATAGGGTTATAGAACATTGAATTAATGGTTAGTTTGGAATGAGAAACGTTCTTAGTATGCAAGTAGCTTCCCTTCCTGTGAATTCACTGTTAGTTTTCAAGGGACATGGTCTCAGTATACAAGCATCTTCTATTCCTGTGCTTTCACTGTTAGTTTTCCATAGGAAAAGTTTGCCGCTGATAAGTAGCTTAAAGAATTTTCAATTCACTGGACGTTTGCCTCGGGAAATATTGTTACTAGACAATAGGATTGTAGCACATTGAATTCAAAGTTAGTTTTCAATGGGAAATGGTCTCAGTATACAAGCAGCTTCTATTCCTGTTAATCCACTGTTAGTTTTCAATAGGTAACCTTTGTCGCAGATAAGTAGCTTAAAGAACTTTCAATTCACTCTTAGTTTCCCATGGGAAATTTTGTTACTAGACAATAGGATTGTACAACATTGAATTCACGGTTTGTTTTCAATGCAAAATGGTCTTAGTATACAAGCAGCTACTATTCCTGTGAATACAATATTCGTTTTCAGTAGGAAACTTTTGTCGTAGATAAGTAGCTTACAGAACTTTCAATTCACTGGTAGTTTGTATTGGGAAATCTTGTGGAGAGTAGGATTGTATAACATTGAATTCACGGTTAGTTCTCAATGGGAAACCTTCTTAGTACACAAGCAGCTTCTACTCCTATGAATTCACTGTTGATTTTCAATGGGAAATGGTCTTAGTACACAAGCAGCTTCTATTCCTATGATTTCACTGTTAGTTTTCAATAGGAAATATTTGACGCTGATAAGTAGCTTAAAGAACTTCCAGTTCGCTGGTAGTTTGACATGAGGAATGTTGTTACTGGACAGTAGGATTGTGGAACATTGAATTCACGGCTCGTATTCAATGGGAAACGTTCTTAGTATGCAGGCAGCTTCTATTCCTATGAATTCACTGTTAGTTTTCAATGGGAAACAGTCTCACTATACAAGCAGCTTCTACTCCTATGAATTCACTGTCAGGTTTGAATAGTAAACGTTTGTCGGAGATAAGCAGCTTAAAGAATTTTCAATTCACTGGTAGTTTGCCACAGGAAATGTTATTACCAGACAGTAGGATTGTAGAATATTGAATCACGCTTACTTTTCAATGGGAAACGTTCTTAGTATACAAGCAGCTTCCATTCCTACCAATTCATGTTAGTTTTCAATAGGAAACTTTTGTCATATATAAGTAGCTAAAAGAACTTTCAATTCGCTGTTTGTTTGCCACAGGAAATATTGTTATTTGAAAATAGGATTGCAGAACATTTAATTCATGGTTAGTTTCCCATGGGAAACGGTCTTAGTATACAAGCGTCTTCTATTCCTTGGAATCCATTGTTATTTTCAAAAGGAAATGTTTCTCACATATAAGTAGCTTACACAACTTTCAATCACTGTTAGTTTTCCAGGGAACATGTTGTTACTAGACAATAAGATTGCAGAAAATTGAATTCATGGTAAGTTTTCAATGGAAACATTCTTACTATACAAGTGGCTTCTATTACTACGAATTCATGTTAGTTCTCAATAGGAAAAGTTTGTCGCAGATAAGTAGCTTAAAGAAATTTCAGTTCACTGTTACTTTGCCCCGGGAAATGTTGTTAGTGCATAATAGGATTGTAGAACATTGAATTCACAGTTAGTTTTCAATGAGAAACGTTCTTACTATACAAGCAGATTCTATTCCTATAAATTCCCTGTTAATTTCCAATGGGAAATGTTTGTTGCAGAAAATTAGCTTAAAGAACTTTCAATTCACTGTTAGTTTATCACGGGAAATGTTGGTACTAGACAGTAGGATTGTCGAATTTTGAATTCATGGTGAGTTTTCAGTGGGAAACGTACTTAGTATAGAAGCACCTTCTGTTCCTATGAATTCACTGTTAGTTTTCAATAGGAAACATTTGTGGCAGATAAGTACCTTAAGGAAATTTCAATTCACTGTTAGTTGCCACGGGAAGTGTTGTTACTAGACAATAGGATTCTAGAACATTCAATTCACGGTTAGTTTTCAATGGGAAATGTACTTAGTATACAAGCAGCTTCTACTACTACTAATTCACAGTTAGTTTTCAATAGGAAACCTTTGTTGCAGATAAGTAGCTTAAAGAACTTTCAATTCACTGGTACTTTGCCACTGGAAATGTTGCTTCTCGAGAGCAGGATTGTAGAACAATGAATTCACGGTTAGTTTTCAAAGGGAACGTTCTTAGTATACAAGCAGCTTCCATTCCTATGAATTCACTGTTAGTTTAGAACGGGAAACGGTCTTAGTATAAAATCAGGTTCTATTCCTATGACTTCACTGTTAGTGTTCAATAGTTAAAGTTTTTCCCTGAGAAGTAGCTGAAAAAACTTTCAATTCACTGTTACTTTGCCACGGGAAATGTTACTAGACAATAAGATTGTGGAACATTGAATTCACAGGTAGTTTTCAATGAGAAACGTTCTTAGTATACAAGCAGCTTCTATTACTAGGAATTCACTGTCAGTTGTCAATGGGAAACGTTTCTCACAGAAAATTAGCTCAAAGAACTTTCAATTCACAGTTAGTTTGCAACTGGAAAAGTACTTACTAGACAGTAGGATTGTAGAACTTTTAATTCACGGTTAGTTTTCAGTGGGAAGAGTACTTAGTATACAAGCAGCTTCTGTTCCTATGAATTCACTGTTAGTTTTCAATGGGAAACGTTCTTAGTATACTAGCAGCTTCTATTGCTGTGAATTCACTGGTAGTTGTCAATGGGAAACGTTTATCGCAGAAAATTACCTTAAACAGCTTTCAATTCACTGTTAGTTTGCCATGGGAAATGTTGTTACAAGACAACAGGATTATGTAAAATTAAATTCACTGTTAGTTTTCAAGTGGAAATGGTCTTAGTATACAAGCAGCTTCCATTGCTATGAATTCAATATTAGTTTTCAATGTTAAACGGTCTTAGTATAAAACCAGCTTCCATTCCTATGAATTTACTGTTAGTTTTCAATAGTAAATGTCTGTCGCAGAAAAGTAGATTAAAGAACTTTCAATTCACCATTAGTTCACCACGTGAAATGTTGTTACTACACGATAGTATTGCAGAACATTGAATTCACAGTTAGTTTTCAATGGGAAATGGTCTCAGTATACAAGCAGCTTCTATACCTGTGAATCCACTGTTAGTTTTCATTTGGAAATATTTGCCCCAGATAAGTCACTTAAAGAAATATCAATTCACTGTATACAAGTAGCTTCCAATCCTGTGAATTCACTGTTAGTTTTCAATGGGAAACGAACTTAGTATACAAGCAGCTTCTATTCTGGTGAATTCACTGCTAGTTTTCAATGGGAAATGGTCTGAGTATATAAGCAGCTTCTATTCCTCTTTATCCACTGTTAGTTTTCAATAGGAAACCTTTGTTCCAGATAAGTAGCTTAAAGAACTTTCAATTCACTGTTAGTTTTCCTCTAGAAATATTGTTACTAGACAGTATGATTGTAGAGCATTGAATTCAGAGTTAGTTTTCAATGGGAAACGTTCTTAGTATGCAAGCAGCTTCTATTTCTATGAATTCAGTGTCAGTTTTCAATTTTAAATGGACTTAGCATACAAGCTGCTTCTACTCCTATAAATTCACTGTTAGGTTTGAATAGGAAAAGTTTGTCGCGGATAAGCAGGTTGAAGAACTTCCCATTCACTGTTAGTTTGCCAGGCAAAATATTGTTACTAGACAATAGGATTGTAGAACATTGAATTCACGGTTAGTGTTCAATAGGTAACATTCTTAGTATACAAGCAGCTTCCATTTCTATGAATTCATTTTTAGTTTTCAATGGGAAATGGTCTTAGTATACAAGCAGCTTCTATTCCTTTGAATTGACTGTTAGTGTTCAATAGGAAACGTTTGTCACTGATAAGTAGCTTAAAGATCTTTCAATTCCAGGTTACTTTGCCATGAGAAATGTGGTTACTAGACAATAGGATTGCAGACCATTAATTCAGGGTTCGTTTTCAGTGGGAAATGGTCTTAGCATACAAGCAGCTTCTAGTCCTATGAATCCACAGTTATTTTCAATAGGAAATGCTTGTCGCAGGTAAGTTGCTTGCAGAACTTTCAATTCACTGTTAGTTTGCCACAGGAAATGTTGTTACTTGACAATAGGATTGTAGAATATTGAACTCACAGTTAGTTTTCAATGGGAAATGGTCTTATTATGCAAGCAGCTTCTATTCTAACGAATCCACTGTTAGTTCTCAGTTGGAAACCTTTGTCGCAGATAAGTAGCATACACAACTTTCAATTCACTGTTAGTTTCCCACCGGAAATGTTGTTACTAGACAACAGATTTCTAGAACATTGCATTCAGAGTTAGTTTTCAATATGAAATGTTCTTAGTACACAAGCAGCTTCTATTCCTATGAATCCACTGTTAGTTTTCAATTGGAAATGTTCATAGTATAGAAGCAGCTTCTATTCCTGTGATTTCACTGTTAGTTTTCAAAAGGAAACGTTTGACGCTGATAAGCAGCTTACAGAGCTTTCAATTCACTGTCAGTTTGCCACAGGAAATGTTGTCACTAGACAATAGAATTGTAGAATATTGAATTAAAGTTTAGTTTTAAATGGGAAATAGTCTTAGTATACAAGCAGCCTCTATTCCTATGAACGCACACTTAGTTGTCAATAGGTAACGTATGTCATAGATAAGTAGCTTAAAGACCTTTCAATTCACGGGTACTTTTGCACGGGAAATGTTGTTTTGAGACAATAGGATTGTAGAACATTGAATTCACGGTTAGTTTTCAATGGGATTCGTTCTTAGTATACAAGCAGCTTCTATTCCTATGAATTCACTGTTAGTTTTCAATAGGAAACGTTCGTTGCTGATAAGAAGCTTAAAAAACTTTCAATTCACTGTTAGTTTGCCAAGGGAAATGTTGTTACTAGACAATAGTATTGTAGAATATTGAATTCACGGGTAGTTTTCAATGGGAAATGGTCTTAGTATACAAACAGATTGTATTCCTGTGAATCCACTGTTAGTTTTCATTAGGAAACATTTGTCCCAGATAAGTCACTAAAAGAACTATCAATTCACTGTCACTTTGACACGGGAAATGTTGTTACTAGGCAATAGGATTGTAGAATATTGAATTCACAGTACGTTTTCAATGGGAAACGTTCTTAGTATACAAGCAGCTTCCATTCCTGGGAATTCATGTTAATTTGCCACGGAAAATATTGTTAATAGACAATAGGATTGTAGAACTTTGAATTCACCAGACAGTAGGATTGGACAACATTGAATTTATGGTTAGTTTTCAATGGGAAACGTTCTTAGTAAACAAGCAGATTCCATTCCCATGAATTCATGTTACTTTTCAATAGGAAACGTTTGTTGAAGATAAGTGGCTTAAAGAGCTTTCAATTCAGTGTTAGTTTGCATCGGGAAATGTTGTTACTAGACAATAGGATTGTAGAACATTGAATACCTGGTTAGTTTTCAATGGGAAACGTTCTTAGTATACAAGCCGCTTCTATTCCTATGAATTCACTATTACTTTTCCATGGGAAACAGTCTCAGTATACAAGCAGCTCTATTCCTATGAATCCACTGTTAGTTTTCAATGGGAAAAGTTTGTCGCAGATAAGTAGCGGACAGAACTTTCAATTCACTGTTAGTTTGCCACGGGAAATGTTTTTGCTAGGCACTAGGGTTGTAGACCATTGAATTCCTGGCTAGTTTTCAATCAGAAACGTTCTTAGTATACACGCAGCTTCTATTCCGATGAATTCACTGTTAGTTTTCAATAGTAAGCATTTGGTGCAGATGAGTAGCTTAAAGAAATTTCAATTCACTGTCAGTTTGCCACGGGAAATGTTGTTACTAGACAACAGGATTGTAGAACATTGAAGTCATGGTTAGTTTTCAATGGGAAACGTTCTAGTATATAAGCAGCTTCTATTTTTGTGAATTCACTGTTAGTTTTCAACGGGAAACGTTCTTCCTATACAAGCAGCTTCTATTCCTATGAATCCACTGTTAGTTTTCAATGGGAAACGTTTGTCGCAGATAAGTAGTGGACAGAACTTTCAATTCACTATTAGTTTTCCACGGAAAATGTTTTTACTAGGCACTAGGGTTGTAGACCATTGAAATCCTGGTTAGTTTTCAATCAGAAATGTTCTTAGTATACAAGCAGCTTTTATTCTGATGAATTCACTGTTAGTTTTCAATAGTAAACATTTGGTGCAGATGAGTAGCTTAAAGAAATTTCAATTTACTGTCAGTTTGCCAAGGGAAATTTTGTTACTAGACAACAGGATTTTAGAACATTGAAGTCATGGTTAGTTTTCAATGGGAAACGTTCTAGTATATAGCACCTTCTATTTTTGTGAATTCACTGTTAGTTTTCAATGGGAAACCGTCTTAGTATACAAGCAGCTTCTATTCCTATGATTGCACTGTTAGTTTTCAATAATAAACGTTTGTTGCAGATAGGTAGCTGACAGAACCTTCAATTCACTGTTAGTTTGCCATGGGTAATGTTGATACTAGACAATACGATTGTAGAACATTACATTCCCAGTTAGATTTCAATTGGAAACGTACTTAGTATACAACCAGCATCTATTCTATGAATTCACGGTTAGATTTCAATGGGAAATGGTCTTAGTATAACAGGAGCTTCTATTCCAATGAATTCACTTTTAGTTTTTCAATGGGACATGGTCTCAGTATAAAAGCAGCTTCTATTCCTATGAATTCACTGTCAGTGTTCCAAAGGAAAAGTTTGTCACTGATAAGTAGCTGAAAGAACTTTCAATTCACTGTTAGTTTGCCAGGGGAAATGTTCTTACTAGACAATAAGATTGTAGAACTTTGAATTCACCGTTAGTTTACTTAGGGAAACGTTCTTAGTATACAAGCAGCTTCTATTCCTTTGAATTCACTGTTAGTTTCCAATAGGAAGCATTTGTGGCACCTAATTAACTTAAAGAACTTTCAATTCAATGTTAGTTTGCCAAGGGAAATGTTGTTACTAGACAATAGTATTGTAGAATATTGAATTCATGGGTAGTTTTCTTTTTTTTTTTTTACCCGCCCATCACGGGTAGTTTTCAATGGGAAGGGTTCTTAGTATAGAAGGAGCTTCCTTTCCTATGAATTCATGTTACTTTTCAATAGGAAACGTTTGTCGAAGATAAGTGGCTTAAGCAGCTATCAATACACTGTTACTAGACAATAGGATTGTAGAACATTGAATTCACACTTAGTTTTCAATGAGAAACGTACTTAGTATACAAGAAGTTTCTATTCCTATTAATTTGCTGTTAGTTTTCAATAGGAAACGTTTGTCATAGACAAGTAGCTTAAAGAACGTTCAATTCACTGTTAGTTTGCCACGGGAAATGTTTTTACTGGGCACTAGGGTTGTAGAACATTGAAATCCCGGTTAGTTTACAATCGGAAATGTCCTTAGTATACAAGCAGCTTCTATTACTATGAATCCACTTAGTTTTCAATAGAAAAACTTTCTTGTAGATAAGTAGCTTAAGCAACTTTCAATTCACTGTTGGTTTGCAATGGGAAAAGTTGTTACTAGACATTAGGATTGTAGAACATTGAATTCATGGTTAGTTCTCAATGGGAAATGTTCTTCGTATACAAGCAGCTTACATTCCTATGAATTCATGTTAGTTTTCAATAGGAAACATTTGTCGCTGATAAGTAGCTTTGAAAACTTTCAGTTCACTGTTTGCTAAGGCAATTGTTGGTACTAGACAATAGGATAGTAGAATATTGAATTCAGGGTTAGTTTTCAATGGAAAACGTACTTACTATGAAAGCAGCTCTTATTCCAATGAATCCACTGTTGGTTTTCAATAGGAAACGTTTGTGGCAGATAAGTAGCTTAAAGAACATTCAATTCACTGGTAGTTTGCCACGGGAAATGTTGTTACCAGACTATAGGATTGCAGAACATTGAATTCACGGTTAGTTTTCAATGGGAAATGGTCTTAGTATACAAGCAGCTTCTGTTCCTATGAATCCAGAGTTAATTTTCAATAGGAAACCTTTGTTGCAGAAATGTAGCTTAAAGAACTTTCAATTCACTGTTCGTATGCAAAGGAAATGTTGCTACTAGACTGTGGGATTATAGAACATTGAATTCACGGTTAGTTTTCAATGGGAAACGTTCTTAATAACAAGGAGCTTCCATCCCTATGAATTCATGATACTTTTCAATACGAAACCTTTGTCAAAGATAATTGGCTGAAACAGTTTTCAATTCGCTGTTAGTTTGCCTCGGGAAATGGTGCTACTGGGCACTAGGGTTGTATAACATTGAATTCACGGTTAGTTTTCAATGGGAAACGTTCTTAGTACACAAGCAGCTTCTATTCCTATAAATTCACTGTTGGTTTTCAATGGGAAATGCTCTTAGTATACAAGCAGCTTCTATTTCTATGAAATCATTGTTAGTTTTCATTTCAAAACAGTCTTAGTATACAACGAGCTCCTATTCCTGTGAATTCGCTGTAAGTTTTCAATACGAAACGTTTGTCGTAGATAAGTAGCTTAAAGAACTTTAGTTCACTAGTAGTTTGCCAAGGGAAATGTTGTTACTAGACATTTACGATTGTAGAACATTGAATTCACGGTTAGTTTTCAATGGGAAGCATTCTTAGTATACAAGCATCTTGTATTCCTATGAATTCACTGTTAGTTTTCAATAGGAAATGTTTGTCATAGATAAGTAGCTGAAAGAACTTTCTATTCACTGGTAGTTTGCCATGGCTAATGTTGTTACTAGAGAGTAGGATTGTGGAAAACTGAAATCACGGTTATTTTTCAATGGGAAACGTTCTTAGTATACAAGGACCTTCTATTCCTATGAATCCACCGTTAGTTTTCAATAGGAAAAATTTGTCCCAGATAAGTAGCATAAAGAACTTTCAATTCACTGTTAGTTTGCTGCGGGAAACGTTGGTATTAGACAATACGTTTGGGGAACATTGAATTCACGGTTAGTTTTCAATGGAAAATGTTCTTAGTATACAAGCAGCTTCTATTCCTATGAATTCACTGTTAGTTTTCAATGGCAAATGGTCTTAGTATAAAAGCAGCTTCTAGTCCTATGAATCCACTATTATTTTCAATAGGAAATGTTTGTCGCACATAAGTAGCATACAGAACTTTCAATTTACCGTTAGTTTGCTACGGTAAATGTTGTTCCTAGAAAATAGGATTGTAGAACATTGAATTCACGGATAGTTTTCAATGAGAAACGGACGTAGTGTACAAGTAGCCTCTATTCCTATGAATTCAATGTTTGTTTTCAATAGGAAATGTTTATCGTAGATAAGTAGATTAAAGATCTTTGTATTCACTGGTAGTTTGCCATGCAAAATGTTGTTACTAGACAATAGGATTATAGAACATTGAATTAACGGTTAGTTTTGAATGAGAATCATTCTTAGTATACAAGCAACTTCTCTTCCTGTGAATTCACTGTTAGTTTTCAAGGGACATGGTCTTAATATACAAGCAGCTTCTATTCCTGTGCTTTCACTGTTAGTTTTCCATAGGAAACGTTTGCCGCTGATAAGTAGCTTAAAGAATTTTCAATTCACTGGACGTTTGCCTCGGGAAATATTGTTACTAGACAATAGGATTGTAGAACATTGAATGCAAGGTTAGTTTTCTATGGGAAATGGTCTCAGTATACAAGCAGCTTCTATTCCTGTTAATCCACTGTTAGTTTTCAACAGGTAACCTTTGTCGCAGATAAGTAGCTTAAAGAACTTTCAATTCACTCTTAGTTTCCCATGGGAAATTTTGTTACTAGACAATAGGATTGTACAACATTGAATTCACGGTTAGTTTTCAATGCAAAACGGTCTTAGTATACAAGCAGCTACTATTCCTGTGAATACAATATTAATTTTCACTAGGAAACATTTGTCATAGATAAGTAGCTTAAAGAACTTTCATTCACTGGTAGTTTGTAGTAGGAAATATTGTAGAGAATAGGACTGTAGAACATTGAATTCACGGTTAGTTCTCAATGGGAAACGTCGTTAGCACACAAGCAGCTTCTACTCCTATGAATTCACTGTTGGTTTTCAATGGGAAATGGTCTTAGTATACAAGCAGCTTCTAATCCTATTATTTCACTGTTAGTTTTCAATAGGAAATATTTGTTGCTGGCATGTAGCTTAAAGAACTTCCAGTTCGTTGGTAGTTTGACATGAGGAATGTTGTTACTAGACAGTAGGATTGTGGAACATTGAATTCACGGCTAGTATTTAATGGGAAACGCTCTTAGTATGCAAGCAGCTTCTATTCCTGTGAATTCACTGTTAGTTTTCAATGGGAAACGGTCTCAGTATACAAGCAGCTTCTACTCCTATGACTTCATTGTCAGGTTTGATTAGTAAACATTTGTTGGACATAAGCAGCTTAAAGGACTTTCAATTCACTGGTAGTTTCCCACAGGAAATGTTGTTACCAGAGAGTAGGATTCTAGAATATTGAATCACGGTTAGTTTTCAATGAGAAACGTTCTTAGTATACAAGCAGCTCCTATTCCTATAAATTCACTGTTAATTTCCAATGGGAAACGTTTGTTGCAGAAAATTAGCTTAAAGAACTTTCAATTCGCTGTTAGATTGCCACGAGAAATGTTGGTACTAGACAGTAGGATTGTAGAACTTTAAATTCACGGTTAGTTTTCAGTGAGAAGCATACTTAGTATACAAGCAGCTTCTGTTCTTATGAATTCACTATTAATTTTCAATGGGAAACGTTCTTAGTATACTAGCAGCTTCTATTGCTGTGATTTCAATGTTAGGTGTCAGTGGGAAACATTTATCGCAGAAAATTAGCTTAAACAACTTCAATTCACTGTTACTTTGCCACGGGAAATGTTGTTACCAGACAACAGGATTATATAACATGGAATTCACTGTTAGTTTTCAAGTGGAAATGGTCTTAGTATACAAGCAACTTCCATTGCTATGAATTCACTGTTAGTTTTCAATAGGAAGCATTTGGTGCACATAATTAACTTAAAGAACTTTCAATTCAATGTTAGTTTACCACGGGAAATGTTGTTACTAGACAATACGATTCTACAACATTGAATTCACGGTTAGTTTTCAATGCAAAATGGTCTTAGAATACTAGCAGTTTCTATTCCTATGATTTCACTGTTAGTTTTCAATAGGAAATATTTGTTGCTGATAAGTAGCTTAAACAACTTCCACTTCGCTGGTAGTTTGACATGAGGAATGTTGTTACTAGAGAGTAGGATTGTGGAACATTGAATTCATGGCTGGTATTCAATGGGAAACGCTCTTAGTATGCAAGCAGCTTCTATTCCTGTGAATTCACTGTTAATTTTCAATGGGAAACGGTGTCATTATACAAGCAGATTCTACTCCTATGAATTCACTGTCAGGTTTGAATAGTAAACGTTTGTCGGAGATAAACAGCTTAAAGATCTTTCAATTCACTGGTAGTTTGCCACAGGAAATGTTGTTACCAGACAGCAGAATTGTTGAACATTGAATTCACGGTCAGTTTTCAGTGGGAAACGTACTTAGTATACAAGCAGCTTCCATTCCTACGAATTCATGTTAGTTTTCAATAGGAAACTTTTCTCGTAGATAAGTGGCTAAAAGAACTTTCAATTCACTGTTTGTTTGCCACAGCAAATGTTGTTACTTGAAAACACATTGGACAACATTGAATTTACGGTTAGTTTTCAGTTCTTAGTATACAAGTAGACTCCATTCCCATGAATTCATGTTACTTTTCAATAGGAAACGTTTTTTGAAGACGAGGGGCTTAAACAGCTTTCAATTCAGTGTTAGTTTGCCTCGGGAAATGCTGTTAATAGACAATAGGATTGTAGAACATTGAATTCATGGTTAGTTTCCAATGGGAAACATTGTTAATATACAGGCCGCTTCTACTCCTATGAATTCACTGTTACTTTTCAATAGGAAACAGTCTTAGTATACACGCAGCTTCTATTCCTATGAATCCACTGTTAGTTTTCAATGGGAAACATTTGTCGCAGATAAGTAGCTGACAGAACTTTCAATTCACTGTTAGTTTGCCACCTGAAATGTTTTTACTAGGCACTAGGGTTGTAGACCATTGAATACCTGGTTAGTTTTCAACCAGAAACATTCTTAGTATACAAGCAGCTTCTATTCCGATGAATTCACTGTTAGTTGTCATTAGTAAACATTTGCTGCAGATGAGTAGCTTAAAGAAATTTCAATTCACTGTCAGTTTGCCATGGGAAATGTTGTTACTAGACAACAGGATTGTAGAACATTGAAGTCACAGTTTGTTTTCAGTGGGAAACGTTCTTAGCATGCAGGCAGCTTCTATTCCTATGAATTCACTGTTAGTTTTCAATAGGAAACAGTCTTAGTAGACAAGCAGATTCTATTCCTGTGAATTCACTGTTATTTTTCAATTGGAAATATTTTTCGCAGATAAGTATCTTAAAGAAATTTCAATTCACTGTGAGTTTGCCTCGGGAAATGTTTTACTAGACAGTAGGATTGAAGAACATTGAATTTACGGTTACTTTTCAATTGGAAATGTTCTAGTATATACGCAGCTTGTATTTTTGTGAATTCACTGTTAGTTTTCAATGGGAAACGGTCTTAGTACACAAGCAGCTTCTATTCCTATGATTGTAGTGTTAGTTTTCAATAATAAACGTTTGTTGCAGATAGGTAGCTGACAGAACTTTCAATTCACTGTTAGTTTGCCATGGGTAATGTTGTTACTAGACAATACGGTTGTAGAACGTTAAATTCCCTGTTAGTTTTCAATTGGAAATGTACTTAGTATACAACCAGCATCTATTCTTATGAATTCACGGTTGGATTTCAATCAGAAATGGTCTTAGTATACAAGGAGCTTCTATTCCAATGAATTGACTATTAGTTTTCAATGGGAAATGGTCTCAGTATAAAAGCAGCTTCTATTCCTATGAATTCACTGTTAGTGTTCAAAAGGAAAACATTTGTCACTGATACGTAGCTGAAGAACTTTCAATTCACTGTTAGTTTGCCATGGGAAATGTTCTTACTAGACAATAAGATTGTAGAACTTTGAATTCACAGTTAGTTCTCAATGGGAAACGTTCTTTGTATACAAGCCGCTTCTATTCCTGTGAATTCACTGTAAGTTCTCAATGGGAAACGTTTGTCCCAGAAAAGTAGCTTAGGAAACATTCAATTCACTGGTAGTTTGCCAAGGGAAATGTTGTTACTAAACAGTAGGATGGTAGAACATTGAATTCCTGGTTAGTTTTGAAACGGAAACTTACTTAGTATACAAGCAGCTTCTATTCCTATGAATTCACTGTTAGTTTTCAATAGGAAACATTTGGTGCAGATGACTAGCTTAAAGAAGTTTCAATTCACTGTCAGTTTGCCATGGGAAATGTTGTTACTAGACAATAGTATCGTATAATATTGACTTAACGGTTAGTTTCCAATGGGAAATGCTCTTAGTATACAAGCAGCTTCTATTCATATGAATCCACTTAGTTTTCAATAGAGAAAATTTGTCTCATATAAGTAGCTTAAGCAACTTTCAATTCACTGTGGGTTTGCTAAGGGAAATGTTGTTACTATACAATAGGATTGTAGGACAATGAATTCACGGTTCGTTCTCAACGGAAAATGTTCTTCATATACAAGCAGCTTCTATTCCCATGAATTCCCTGTTCCTTTTCAATAGGAAAAGTTTGCCTCAAACAAGCAGCTTAAAGAACTTGCAATTCACTGTTGGTTTGCTACAGGAAATATTGTTGCTAGACATTAGGATTGTAGAACATTGAATTCATGGTTGGTTTTCAATGGGAAATGTTCTTCGTATACCAGCAGCTTAAATTCTTATGAATTAATGTTAGTTTTCAATAGGAAACGTTTGTCCCAGATAAGTAGCTTAGGAAACATTCAATTCACTGGTAGCTTACCAAGGTAAATGTTGTTACTAAAGAGTAGGATTGTAGAACTTTGAAATCACGATTTGTTTTCAATGGGAAACATTCTTTGGGTACACGCAGCTTCTATTCCTATGAATTCACTGATAGTTTAAAATGGGAAATGGTCTCAGTATACAAACAGCTTCTATTCCTATGAATTCAGTTAGTTATCAGTAGGAAATGTTTGTCACAGATAAGTAGCTTAAAGAACTGTCAATTCTCTGTTAATTTGCCATGCGAACTCTTGTTACTAGACATTAGGACTGTAGAACATTGAATTCACGGTTAGTTTTCAATGGGAAATGGTATTAGTATAGAAGCAGCTTCTATTCCTATGATTACACTGTTAGTTTTCAATAATAAAAGTTTGTTGCAGGTAAGTAGCTGACAGAAATTTCAATTCACTGTTATTTTGCCATGGGAAGTGTTGTTACTAGACAATAGGGTTGTAGAACATAGAATTCCCTGTTAGTTTTCAATTGGAAACGTACTTAGTATACACCCAGCTTCTATTCCTATGAATTCACATTTAGATTTCAATGGGAAATGGTCTTAGTATGCAAGGAGCTTCCATACCAATGAATTCACTGCTGGTTTTCAATGGGAAACGGTCTCAGTATAAAAGCAGCTTCTATTCCTGTGAATTCACTGTTAGTGTTCAAAAGAAAACATTTGTCGCTGATAAGTAGCTGAACAAACTTTCAGTTCACTGTGAGTTTGCCACCGTAATTGTTGTTACTAGACAATAAGATTGTAGAACATTGATTTCACGGTTAGTTTTCAACGGGAAAAGGTCTCAGTATACAAGTAACTTCTATTCCTGTGAATTCACTGTTAGTTTTCAATAGGAAACATTTGCCACAGATAATTAGCATAAAGAACTTTCAATTCACTGTTAGTTTGCCACGGGAAATGTTGTTACTAGATATAGGATTGTAGAACATCTAATTCAAGGTTAGTTTTCAATGGGAAACGGTCTTAGTATACAATCAGCTTTAATTCCTATAAAATCATGTTAGTTTTCATAGGAAACATTTGTCGAACATAAGTAGCTTATAGAACTTTCAATTCACTCTTAGTTTGCCTCGGGAAATGCTGTTGCTAGACAATAGGATTGTAGAATATTGAAGTCACGGTTAGTTTTCAATGGGAAACGAACTTACTATACAGGCAGCTATTATTCCAGTGAATCCACTGTTAGTTTTCAATAGGAAACGTTTGTTGCAGATAAGTAGCTTAAAGATGTTTCAATCCACTGGTAGTCTGCCACGGGAAATGTTGTTACTAAACAGTAGGATTGTAGAACATTGAATTCACGGTTAGTTTTCAGTGGGAAACATTTTTAGTACACAAGCAGGTTCCATTCATATGAATTCACTGTTAGTTTTCAATGCGAAATGGTCTTAGTATACAAGCAGCTTCTATTCCTATGAATCCACGGTTATTTTTCAATAGGAAACGTTTGTTGCAGATATGTAGCTTAAAGAACATTCAATTCACTGTTAGTTTGCAACAGGAGATGTTGTAACGAGATAGTAGGATTGTAGAACATTGAATTCACGGTTAGTTTTCAATGACAAACGTTCTTAGTATACAAGCAGGTTGCATTCCTATTAATTCATGTTAGTTTTCAATAGGAAACGTTTGTAACTGAAAAGTAGCATAAACAATTTTCAATTCGTTTTAGATTCCCACGGGAAATGTTGTTACTAGACAATAGGATTGTAGAACATTGAATTCACGGTTAGTTTCCAGTGGGAAACATTCCTCGTATACAAGCAGCTTCTATTCCTATGAATTCACTGTTAATTTTCAATGGGAATCCGTCTTAGTATGCAAGCAGCTCTATTCCTATGCATTCCCTGTTAGTTTTCAATGGGAAATGTTTGTGACAGATAAGTAGCTTAAATAACTTTCAATTCACTGTACGTTTGCCTGCGTAAATGTTGTTACTAGACAGTAGGATGGTAGACAATTGAATTCATGGTTAGTTTTCAGTGGGAAACGTTCTTCGTATACAAGCAGCTTCCATTCCTAAGAATTCACTGTCAGTTTTCAATTGGTAACGGTCTTTTTATACAAGCAGCTTCTATTCCTATGTATTCACAGTTAATTTTCAATGGGAAATGGTCTTAGTATACAAGCAGCTTCCATTCCTATGATTTCATGTTAGTTTTCCATGGGAAGCATTTCCTTAAGATAAGAGGCATAAACAACTTTCAATTCACTGTTCGTTTGCCTTGGGAAATGTTGTCATTAGACAATACGATTGTAGAACATTGAATTCTCGGTTAGATTTCAATGGGAAACATTTTTAGTATACAAGCAGCTTCTACTACTGTGAATTCACAGTTAGGTTTCAATATGAAACGTTTATAGCAGATAAATAGCTTAAACAACATTCAAACAACTGTTAGTTTGCCAGGCGATATGTTGTTATTAGACAATAGGATTGTAGAACATTGAATTCACTGTTAGTTTTTAATGGGAAATATTCTTAGTATACAAGCAGCTTCCAGTCCTATGAATTCACTGTCAGTTTTCCTGGGAAACGGTCTTAGTACACAAGCAGCTTCTGTTCCTGTGAATTCCCTGTTAGTGTTCAATAGGAAACTTTTGTCACTGATAATTAGCTTAAAGAACTTTCAATTCAGTGTTTTTTGCCACAGGAAAGGTTGTTACTAGACAATAGGATTGCAGAACATTGAATTCACACTTAGTTTTCAATGGGAAATGGTCTTTGCCTAGAAGCAGCTTCTATTCCCAGGAATGCAATGTTATTTCCAATAGGAAACGTTTGTCGCAGATAAGTAGCCTAAAGAACTTTCAATTCACTGTTTGTTTCCCACGGGAAATATTGTTACTAGACAGTAGGATTGTAGAATATTGAATTCATGGTTATTTTTCAATGGGAAATGGTGTTAGTATACAAGCAGCTTCTATTGGAATGAATTCACTGTTAATTTTCAATAGGAAACCTCTCTCGCCAATTAGTAGCTTAAAGAACTTTCAACTCACTGTTTGTTTCCCACGGGAAATGTTGTTACTAGAGAGTGGAATTGTAGAACATTAAATTCACCATTATTTTTTCAATCAGAAACATTCTTAGCATACAAGCAGCTTGTATTCCTATGTATTCAGGTTAGCTTTCAATAGGAAACGGTTGTTCCAGATTAGTAGGTTAAACAACTTTCAATTCACTGTTAGTTTTCAATGGGAAATGGTCTTAGTAAGTAAGCATCTTCAATTCCTAAGAATTCACTGTTACTGTTCAATACAAAATGTTTGACACTGAGAATTGGCTTAAAGAACTTTCAATTCACTGTTAGTTTGCCACAACAAATGTTGTTACAAGACAATAGGATTGCAGAACATTGAAATCAAGGTGAGTTTTCAGTGGGAAATGGTCTTAGTATACAAGCAGCTTCTATTCCTATGAATCCACAGTTTTTTTCAAAGGAAATGTTTGTCACAGATCAGTATCTTACGGAACTTTCAATTCACTGTTAGTTTGCATTGAGAAATATTGTTACTAGACAGTAGGATTGTAGGACATTGAATTCACCGTTAGATTTCAATGAGAAATGTTCTTAGTATACAAGCAGCATCCATTCCTATGAATTCATGTTACTTTTCAATGAAACTTTTTTCACAGATAAGAGGCTTATGCAACTTTCAATTCTCTGTGAGTTTTCAAAGGGAAATGTTGTTAGTAGAAAATAGGATTGTAGAACATTGAATTTAAAGTTAGTTTTCAATGGGAAATGTACTTAGTATAAAAGCAGCTTCTCTTCCTACCACTTCTCTGTTAGTTTTCAATAGGAAACGGTTGTCACATAAAAGTAGCTTAAAGACCTTTCACTTGAGTATTAGTTTGCCAGGCAAAATGTTGTTACTGGACAATAGGATTGTAGAATATTGAATTCAAGATTACTTTTCAATGGGAAACGTACTTAGTATACAAGCAGCTTCTATTCCTATGAATTCACTGTGAGTTTTCAATGGGAAAAGGTCTTAGTATACTACCAGCTTCTACTCCTATGAATTCGCTGTTAGGTTTCAATAGGAAACTTTATTGTATATAAGTACCTTAAAGACCTTTCAATTCACTGGTTGCTTGCCGTGGGAAATATTGTTACTAGACACTAGGATGGCAGAACATTGAAATCACGGTTAGTTTTCAATGGGAAACGGTCTTAGTATACAAGCAGCTTCTCTTCCTATGAATCCACTCTTATTATCAGTAGGAAATGCTTGTGGCAGATAAGTAGCTTACAAAACTTTTAATTCACTGTCAGTTTCCCACAGGAAAATGTTGTTAGTAGACAATAGGATTGTAGAATATTGAATCACGGTTAGTTTTCAGTGGGAAACATTCTTCGTATACAAGCTGCTTCTATTCCTATGAATTCACTGTTAGTTTACAATGGAAACCGTCTTAGTATGTAAGCAGCTTCTATTCCTATGCATCGCTGTTAGTTTTCAATGGGAAATGTTTGTGACAGATAAGTAGCTTAAGGAACGTTCAATTCATTGTTCATTTGCCTGGGGAAATGTTGTTACTAGACAGTAGGATTGTAGAACATTGAATTCATGGTGAGTTTTCAGTGGGAAACATTCTTCATATACAAGCAGCTTCTATTTCTGTATATTCACACTTAGTTTTCAATGGGAAATGGTCTTAGTATACAAGCAGCTTCCATTCCTATGAATTCATCTTAGTTTTCAATGGGAAACATTTCGAGAAGATAAGAGGCTTAAAGACCTTTCAATTCACTGTTCATTTGCCTGGGGAAATGTTGTCATTAGACAATAGGATTGTAGAACATTGAATTCTCGGTTAGATTTCAATGGGAGACGTTCTTAGTATAGTAGCAGCTTCTACTACTATGAATTCACTGTTAGGTTTCAATATGAAACTTTTGTCGCAGATAAATAGCTAAAACAACTTTCAAATCACTGCTTGTTTGCCAGGCGAAATGTTGTTACAAGACAATAGGATTGTGGAACATTGAATTCACTGTTAGTTTTCAATGGGAAATATTCTTAGTTTACAAGCAGCTTCTGTTCCTGTGAATTCACTGTTAGTGTTCAATATGAAAGGTTTGTCGTAGATATGTAGCTTAAAGAACTTTAAATTCACTGGTATATTGCCATGGGGAATGTTGTTACTGGAAAATATGACTGTAGAACATTGAATTCACGGTTAGGTTTCAATGGGAAATGTTCTTTGTATACAAGCAGCTTCCATTCCAATGAATCCGCTGTACATTATCAATAGGAAATGTTTGTCGCAGATAAGTAGCTTACAGAAATTTCAATTCAATATTGGTTTGCTACAGGGAATGTTGTTACAAGATAACAGGATTGTAGAATATTGAATTCTCTGTTAGTTTTCAAAGGGAAATGGTCTTAGAATACAAGCAGCTTCTATTCCTATGAATTCACTGCTAGTTTTCAATAGGAGACGTTTGTTGCAGATAAGTAGCTTTCAATCACTGTTACTTTACCCCAAGAAATGTTGTTACTAGACAATAGGATTGTAGAACATTGATTTCACGGTTAGTTTTCAATGGGAAACATACTTAGTGTACATGCAGCTTCTATTGCTACGAATTCACTGTCAGTTTTCAATAGGAAAAGTTTGTCGCTGATACGTAGCTTAAGGAAATTTCAATTCAGTTTTTGTTTGCCGTGGGAAATGTTCTTACTAGACAGTAGGACTCTAGAACATTGAATTCACGGTTAGTTTTCAATGGGAAATGGTCATAGGATACAAGCAGCTTCTATTCCTATAAATTCACGGTTTGTTTTCAACGGGAAACGTTTACTGTGGCAAACTACCAGTGACTTGAAAGGTCTTTAAGCTAGTTATCTGTGACAAACGTTTCCTTTTGAAAACAAACAGTGAATTCATAGGAGTAGAAGCTGCTTGTATCCTACGACCATTTCCCATTGAAAACTAACTGTGAATTCAGAGGAATAGAAGCTGTTTGCATACTAATAACGTTTCCCATTGAAAAGTAATGATGAATTCAATGTTCTACAATCCTATTGTCTAGTAACGACATTTCCTGGGACAAACTGGCAGTGAATTGAAAGTTCTTTAACCTACTTATCTGCTAAAAAGGTTTCCAATTGAAAACTAACAGTGAATTCATAGGTGTAGAAGCTGCTTGTACACTAAGAACGTTTCCCATTAAAAACTAACCATGAATTCAATGTTCTACATTCCTACTCTCTGGTAACAACATTTCTCGGGGCAAACTAACAGTGAATTGAAAATTCTTTAAACTACTTCTCTGTCACAAAAGTTTCCTATTGAAAACTAACACTGAATTCATAGGAGTAGAAGCTGCTTGTATGCTAACACCGTTTGCCATTGAAAACTAAAAGTGAATTCATGGGAATAGAATCTGCTTGTGTGCTAAGAACGTTTCCCATTGAAAACTAACCGTGAATTCAATGTTCTACAATCCTACTGTGTAGTAGCAACATTTTGTGTGGCAAACTAACAGGGAATTGAAAGTTCGTTGAGCTACTTATCTGCGACAGTTTTCCTATTGAAAAGTAGCAGTGAATTCATAGAAATAGAAGCTGCTTGTATACTAAGACCGTTTCACATTGAAAACTAACCCTGAATTCAACGTTCTACAATCCTATTGTCTAGTAACAACAGTTCCCATTGCAAACTACCAGGGAATTGAAAGTTCTTTACGCTACTTATCTGAGACAAACGTTTCCCTTTGGAAACTAACAGTGAATTCGATTCTCTAGAATGCTACTCTCTAGGACTAATATTTTCCATGGCAAACTACCAGTAAAGAGAAAGTTCTTTAAGCTACTCACCTGTGGCAAACAGTTCCTATTGAATACTAACAGTGAATTCATAGAAATTAAAGCTGCTTGTATAGTATCACCGTTTCCCATTGAAAACTAAGGGTGAATTCATAGGAATACAAGCTGATGGTATACTAAGAACGTTTCCCAATGGAAAAGAACCTGCAATTCAATGTTCTGCAATCCTATTGTCTAGTAACATTTCCCTTGGCAAACTAACATTGAATTGAAAGTTTTTTAAGTTGCGTATCTACGACAAATGTTTCCTATTGAAAACTAACATTGAATTCATAGGAATAGAAGCTGCTTTTATACTAAGAACTTTTCCCACTGAAAACTAAGCGTGAATTCAATGTTCTACAATCCTATTGTCTAGTGACAACATTTCCGGTGGAAAGTAACAGTGAGTTGAAAGTTCCTTAAGCTACTTTTCTGAGACAAACTTTTCCTATTGAATACTAACATGAATTCATATGAATGGAAGATGCTTGTGTAGTAAGAACATTTCCCATTGGAAAAGAACCGTGAATCTAACGTTCTACAATCCTACGGTCTAGTAACAACATTTCCCATGGCAAACTAACAGTGAATTGAAATTTCTTTAAGCTACTTATTTGCGAAAAACTTTTCCTATTGAAAAGTAACAGTGAATTCATAGGAATAGAAGCTGCTTGTATACTAAGACAGTTTAACTTTGACAACTAGCAGTGAATTCATAGGAATGGCAGCTGCTTGTATACTGAGAATGCTTACCATTGAAAACTAACCTTGAATTCAATGTTAAACAATCATACTGTCTAGTAAGAACATTTCCAGTGGCAAACTACCAGTGAATTGATAGTTTTTTAAGCTACTTATCTGCGACAAACATTTCCTATTGAAAACTAGCAGTAAATTCATAGGAATATAAGCTGACTGTATACTAAGACCATTTCCCATTGAAAACTAACGTTGAATTCATAGGAATAGAAGCTTCTTGTATACTGCAAACATTTCTCATTGAAAACTAACCGTGGATTCAATCTTCTACAATCCTACTGTCTAGTAAAAACATTTCATGTGGCAAACTGCAAGTGAATTGAAAGTTCTGTAAGGTATTTATCTCCGACAAATGTTTCCTAATGGAAACTACCTGTGAATTCATAGGAATTGACGCTGCTTATATACTAAGAATGTTTCCCTATTGAAAACTGACCGTGAATTCAAAGTTCTACAATCCTATTGTCTAGTAACAACAGTTCCCGTGGCGAAATAACAATGAGTTTTAAGTTCTATAATCAACTTACCTGCGACAAACATTTCCTATTGAGAACTAACAGTGAATTCATAGTAATAGAAGCTGCTTGTATACTAAGAACGTTTGCCATTGAAAACTAGCCATGAATTCAATGTTCTGCAATCCTATTGTCTAGTAACAGCATTTCCAGTTTAAAAATAACTGTGAATTAAAAGTTCTTGAAGCTACATATCTGCGACACATGTTTCCTATTGAAAACTAACACCGAATTCATAGGAATAGAAGCTCCTTTTATACTAACACCATTTCCCATTGAAAACTAACAGTGAATTCATAGGAAAAGAAGCTGCATGTATATTAAGAATGTTTCCCATTGAAAAGTAACCGTGAATCAATGTTCCACAATCCTATTGTGTTGAAACAGCATTTCCCGTGGCAAACTAACAGTGAATGGAAAGTTGTTTAAGCTACTTATCTGCGACAAAGGTTACGATTTGAAAAGTAACAGTGGATTCATAGCAGTAGAAGCTGCTTTTATAGTATGACCATTTCCCATTGAAAACTAACAGTAAATTCAATATTCTATAATCCTATTGTCTAGTAACAACATTTCCTGTGGCAAACTAACAGCGAATTCAATGTACTTTAAGCTACATTTCCGCAACACACTTTTCCTATTGAAAACTAACAGTGTATTCATAGGAATAGAAGCTGCTTGTATACTGAGACCCAGTCCCATTGAAAACTAACAGTGAATTCATTGGAACAGACGCTGCTTGTATACAAAGACCATTTCCCATTAGAAATTAACAGTGAAGTAATAGGAATAGAAGCTGCTTGTGTACTAAGAATGTTTGACATTGAAAATTAACAGTGAATTCAATGTTCTCCCATGCTATTGTCTAGCTACAACATTTCCCATGGCAAACTGCAAGTGAATTGAAAGTTCTTTAAGCTACTTATCTGGAACAAAATTTTCCTGTTGAAAGCTAACAATGAATTCATAGGAATGGAAGCTGCTTGTATACTAAGACCGTTTCCATTGATAACTCACAATGAATTCATAGGAATAGCAGGTGCTTGTATACTAATTACATTTCCCATTGAAAACTAACTGTTAATTCAATGTTCTACAATCCAGTCGTATAGTAACATTTCCCATGGCAAAGTAACAGTGAATTGAAAGTTCTTTAAGCTACTTATCTCTGACAAACGTATCCTATTGAAAACAAACAGTGTATTTATATGAATAGAAGCTGCTTGTATACTAAGACTGTTGCCCTTTGAAAATTAACAGTGATTTCATAGGTGTAGAAGCTGCTTGTTTGCTATGACCATTTGCCACTGAAAACTAACCGTGAATTCAACGTTCTACAATCCTATTTTCTAGTAACAACATTTCTCATGGCAAACTAACAGTGAATTGAAAGTTGTTTAAGTTACTTATCTGCTACAATCATTTCCTATTGAAAACTAATCTGAATTCATAGGAATGGAAGCTGTACGTATACTAAGAATATTTCCCATCAAAAATTAACCATCAATTCAATTTTCTACACTCCCCCTGCCTAGAAACAACATTTCCCGTGGCAAAATAACAGTGAATTGAAAGTTCTTTAAGGTACTTACCTGCTACAAAGTTTCCTATTGAAAGTAACATTGCATTGATAGGAATAGAACCTGCTTGCATACTATGACCGTTTCCCACTGAAAACTAAAACTGAATTCATAGGAATAGAAGCTGCCTGTATACTAAGAATGTTTCTCATTGAAAACTAACCATGAATTCAATGTTCTACAATCCTATTGTCTAGTGACAACATTTCCCATGGCAAACTAACAGTGAATTGAAAGTTCTGTAAGCTACTTTTCTGCGACACACGTTTACTATTGAAAACTAAGAGTGAATTCCTAGGAGGAGAAGCTGCTTGTATACTAAGAACGTTTACCATTCAAAACTAACCAGTAATTCAATATTCTTCAATCTTATCGTCAAGTCACATTTCCCATAGCAAATTAACAGTGAATTGTTTCTTAATATAATATAATAATTAATATAATATATATAATATATATATATATTATATATATATATAATAATTAATATAATAATAGTTTCTTAAGCTACTTATCTGCGACAAATGTTTCCTTTTGGAAACTAACAGTGAATTCATAGTAATAGAAGCTGCTTGTATACTAATACCATTTCCCATTGAAAACTAACAGTGAATTCATACGAATAGAAGCTGCTTGTATACTAATAAGGTTTCCCATTGAAAACTAACCTTGAATTCAATGTTCTACAAACCTATTGTCTAGTAACAACATTTCCCTTGGCAAACTAACAGTTCGTTATGCTACTTAACAGTGGCAATGGTCTCCTATTGAAAACTAACAGTGTATTCATAGGAATAGAAGCTGCTGGTATAATAACACCCAGTCCCCTTGAAAACAAACAGTGATTTCATAGGAATAGAAGCTGCTTGTATACTAAACCATTTCCCATTGGAAATTAACAGTGAATTCATAGTAATAGAAGCTGTTTGTATACTAAGAACGTTTGCCATTGAAAACTAACGTTGAATTCAATGGTGTATAATCCTATTGTCTAGTAACAATATTTCTTTTTGCAAACTACCAGTGAATTGAATGTTCTTAAGGCTACTTACCTGCGACAAAATTTTCCTGTTGAAAACTCACATTGAATACATAGGAATTGAAGCTGCTTGTATACTACGAACAATTAGCATTGAAAACTTACCGTGAATTCAATGTTCTACAATCTTATTCTCCAGTAACAACAGTTCCCATGGCACACTAACACTGCATTGAAAGATCTTTAAGCTACTTATCTGCGACAAATGTGTCCCTTTGAAATCTAACAGTGAATTCATAGGAATAGAAGCTGTTTGTATACTAAGACCATTTCCCATTGAAAACTAACATTGAATTCAATGTTCTACTACCTTATTGTCCAGTAACAACGTTTCCTGTGGTAAACTAACAGTGAATTGAATGTTCTTTAAGCTACTAATCTGCGATAAACGTTTCACATTGAAAAGAACAGTGAATTCATAGGAATAGAAGACGCTTGTACACTGAGACCGTTTCCCATTGAAAAGTAACAAGGTATTCATAGGAATAGAAGTTGCCTGTATACTAAGAATGTAACCCATTGAAAACTAACCATGAATTCACTGTTCTACAATACTATTGTCTAGTAAAAACATTTCCCATGGCACACTAACAGTTAATTGAAAGTTCTTTAAGCTACTTATCTGCAACAAATTTTTCCTATTGAAAATAACATTGGATTCATAGGAATAGAAGCTGCTTTCATAATATGACCACTTCCCACTGAAAACTATTAGTGAATTCATACCAATAGAAGCAGCGTGTATACTAACAACGTTCTCCAAAGAAAACTAACCGTGAATTCAAAGTTATACAATCCTATTGTCTAGCAACTACATTTCCCACAGCAAACTAACAGTGAATTGAAAGTTCTTTAAGCTACTTATCAGCGGCAAAAGTTTCCTATTGAAAACTAACAGTGTATTCATAGGAATAGAAGCTGCTTGCATACTGAGAACGTTTGCCATTGAAAAGTAACCGTGAATTCAATGTTCTGCAATCCTATTGTCTAGTAACAACATATCCCAGGCAAACTACCAGTGATTTCAAAGTTCTTTAAGCTATTTATCTGCGACAAATTTTCCTATTGACAACTAACAGTGAATTCATAGGAAGAGAAGCTGGTTGTATACTAAGAACGTTTCCCATTGAAAACTGACAGTGAATTCATGGGAATAGATGCTGCTTGTATACGAAGAATGTTTCCCATTGAAAACTAACCGTGAATTCAATGTTCTACAATCCTACTCTCTAGTATCAACATTTCCCACAGCAAATTAACAGTCAATTGAAACTTCTTTAAGCTACTTCTATGGGACAAACGTTTCCTATTGAGAAAAAAAAGTGGATTCACAGGAGTAAAATCTGCTTGTATACTAAGACCATTTCACTTTGATAACTAACCGTGATTTCAATGTTCTACAATCTTAATGTCTAGTACCAACATTTTCCATGGCACACTAACAGTAAATAAAAATTTCTTTAAGCTACTTATCTACGACAAACATTTCCTATTGAAAACTAACAGTGAATTCACAGGAATGGAAGCTGCTTGTATCCTAAGAACGTTTCCCATTGAAAACAAACCGTGAAATCAATGTTCTAACAACATTTCCTGTGGCAAATTAACACTTAATTGAAAGTTCTTGAGGCTACATATCTGTGACAAATGTTTCCTATTGAAAACTAAGTAATTTCACAGGAATAGAAGCTGCTTGTATACTAAGACTGTTTCCCATTGAAAACTAAAAGTGAATTCATAGGAATAGAAGCTCCTTGTATACTAAGTACGTTTCCCGTTGAAAACTGACAGTGAATTCAATGTTCTACAATCATTTTGTTTAGAAACAACATTTCCCTTGGTAGTCTAACAGTGAATTGAAAGCTGTTTAAGCTACTTATCTTCAACAAACGTTTCCTATTGAAAACTAACATGAATTCATATTAATGGTAGCTGCTTGTATACTAAGGACGTTTCCCAATGAAAATTATCCGTGAATCAATGTTCTACAATCCTACTGTCTGGTAACATTTCCTGTGGCAAACTACCAGTGAATTGAAAGTTCTTTAAGCTCCTTATCTCCGACAAAGGTTTACTATTGAAACCTAACAGTGAATTCATAGGAACAGAAGCTGCTTCCATACTACGAACATTTCCCTTTGAAAACTAAGCGGGAATTCAATGTTCTACAATCGTACTGTCTTGTAACAACATTTCCCACTGCAAACGTACAGTGAATTGAATGTTCCTTAAGCTACTTATCTGGGACAAAGTTTCCTATTGAAAACTAACAGTGGATTAACAGGAATAGAAGCTGCTTGTATGCTGAGACCATTTCCCATTGAAAACTAATCATGAATTCAATGTTCTAGAATCCTATTGTCTAGCAACAACATTTCCCTTGGCAAACTACAAGTGAATCGAAAGTTCTTCAACCTACTTATCAGTGACAAAAGTTTCCTATTGAAAAATAACAGTGAAATCATAGGGATAGAAGTTGCTTGTACACTAAGACCATTTCCTTTGAAAACCAGCAGTGAATTCATAGAAATAGAAGCTGTTTCTATACTAAGAACGTTACCCATTGAAAAACAACCGTGAATTCAATGTTCTACAATCCTATTGTCTGGTAACAACATTTCCCAGGGCAAACTAATGGTGAATTGAAAGTTCTTTAAGCTACTTATCTGCTACAAACATTTCCTATTGAAAATAACAGTGGTTTCTTAGGAATGGAAGCTGCTTGTATACTAAGAATGTTTCCCATTAAAAACTAACCTTGAATTAAATGTTCTACAACCCTAATGTCTAGTAACAACATTTTCTGTGTCAAAGTAACAGTAAATTGAAAGTTGTTTAAGATACTTATCTGTGAAAAACTTTTCCTATTTAAAACTAACAAGAATTCATACCAATTGAAGCTGCTTGTATACTAAGACCTTTCCCCTTGAAAACTAACAGTGAATTCATAGGAATAGAAGCTGCTTGTATACTAAGAACGTTGCCTATTGAAAACTGACCGTGAATTCAATGTTCTACAATCCTATTGTCTGGTAACAACATATCACATGGCAAACTAATGGTCTATTGAAAGTTCTTTAAGCTACTTATCTGCAACAAACATTTCCTATTGAAAATAACAGTGCTTTCATAGGAATGGAAGCTGCTTGTATACTAAGAACGTTTCCCATTAAAAACTAACCGTGAATTCAATGTTCTACAACCCTTCTCTCTAGTAACAACATTTCCCATAACAAACTACACATGAATTGAAATTTCTTTAATCTACTTATGTACGACAAACTTTTCCTATTGAAAACTAACAGTGAATTCAGAGGAATAGAAGTTTCTTTTATACTAAGACTGTTTTGAATTGAAAACTAACCGTGAATTCATAGGAATAGAAGCTGCTTGTATACTAAGTAGTTTATCCATTGATAACTAACAATGAATTCAATGTTCTACAAACCTATTTTCTACTAACAACAATTCCCGTGGCAAACTAATATTGAATTGAAATTTGTTTAAGCTAATTTTCTGTGACAAACATTTTGTATTGAAAAATAACATGAATTCATAGGAGGAAGCTGCTGGTATATTGAGAATGTTTCCCATTGAAACCTAGCCCTGAATTCAATGTTCTACAATCCTACTTTCTAGTAACAACATTTCCCATGGCAAACTACCAGTGAAATGAAAGTTCTTTAAGTTACTTATGTAACAAAAACGTTTCTTATTGAAAACTAACAGTGAAATCATTGGAATAGAAACTGTTTGTATACTAAGACCATTTCCCATTGAAAACCAACAGTGAATTCATAGGAATAGAAGCTGCTGAGTACTCAGAACGTTTCACATTGAAAACTAACCGTGAATTCAATGTCCTACCATCCTATTGTCTAGTAAGAACATTTCCAGTGGCAAACTAAGAGTGAATTGAAAGTTCTTTAAGCTAATTGTCAGCGACAAATGTTTCCTACTGAACACTAACAGTGAATTGAAAGCAATAGAAGCTTCTTGTATACTAAGACCGTTTCCCATTGAAAACTAACAATGAACTCATAGGAATAGAAGCTTTTTGCATACTAAGAAAATTTCCCCTTCAAATTAACCGGTAATTCAATGTTCTACAATCCTATTGTCTGGTAACAACATTTCCCAGGGCAAACTAACAGTGAATTGAAAGTTGGTTAAGATTTTATCTGCGACAAACCTTTCCTATTGAAACCTAACAGTGAATTCATAGGAGTACAAGCTGCTTGTATACAGAGACCGTTTCCCATTGAAAACTAACACTGAATTTATAGGATTAGATGCTACTTGTATACGAAGGACGTTTCCCACTGAAAACCAACCGTGAATTCAATGTTCTACAATCCTAATCTCTAGTAACAACATTTTCTGTGGCAAACTAACAGTGACTTGAAACTTCTTTAAGCTACTTCTCTGGGACGAAGTTTTCCTATTGAAAGCAAACAGTGGATTCACAGGTATAGAAACTGCTTGTATACTAAGACCATACCCCTTTGAAAACTAACTGTGATTTCAATGTTCTACAATCCTACCGTATAGTAACAACATTTTCCATGGAAAACAACCAGTGAATAGAAAATTCTTGTAGCTACTTATCTAGGACAAACGTTTCCTATTGAAAACTAAGGGTGAATTCACAGGAATAGGAGCTGCTTGAATACTAAGACCATTTTACATTGGAACCTAACAATGATTTCATAGGAGTAGAAGCTGCTTGTATACTACGAACATTTCCCACTGAAAACTAACTGTGAATTCAATGTTCTACAATCCTATTGTCTACTAAGAAAATTTCCCGTGGGAAACTAACAGTGAATTGAAAGTTCTATAAGCTACTTATCTGCGACAAAGGTGTCCCACAGAAAACTAACAGTGGATTCATAAGAATAGAAGCTGCTTGTATACTAAGACCATTTTCCATTAAAAAGTAACCGTGATTTCAATGTTCTACAATCCTACTCTCTAGTAACAACATTGTCCAAGGCAAACTACCAGTGAATTGAAAATTCTTTAAGCTACTTGTCAGCGACAAATTTTTCCTATTGAAATTAACAGTGAATGCAAACGAACAAAAGCTGTTCGTATACTAAGAAAATTTCCCATTGAAGCCTAACAGTGAATTCACAGGAATGGAATCAGCTTGTGTACTAAGAATGTTTGCCATTGAAAACTAACCTTGAATTCAATGTTCTACAATCCTATTGTCTAGCAACGTCCATTCCTAGGAATTCACTATTACTTTTCAGTGAGAAACGGTCTTAGTATACAAGCAGCTTCTATTACTTTGTATTCACCCTTAGTGTTCAATAGGAAGCATTTGTCCCTGACAAGTAGGTTAAAGAACTTTCAATTCACTGTTAATTTCCCACGGGAAATGTTGTTACTAGTGAACAGGACTGTAGAACATTGAAATTACGGTTAGTTCTCACTGGGAAACATTCTTAGTATGCAAGCATTTTTTATTCCTATGAATTCACTGTTTTCAATGGGAAACATACTTAGTATACAAGCAGCTTCTTTTCTTATGAATGCACTGTTATTTTTAAGGGGAAACAGTCTTAGTATACTATCACCTTCTACTCCAATGAATTCACTGTTAGTTGTCAATGGGAAATATTCTTAGTATACAGTCAGCTTCTATTCCTTTGAATTCGCTGCTAGTTTTCAATAGGAAATGTTTGTCGCAGATAATTAGCTTAAGGAACTTTCAATTCACTGTTAGTTTGCCAGAGGAAGAATTGTTATTAGACAATAGGAGTGTAGAACATTGAATTCTATGTTAGTTTTCTATGTGGAACCTTCTTAGTATATAAGCAGCTTCTATTCCTATGAATTCACTGTTAGTTTTCAATAGGAAAAGTTTGTCGTAGATACGTAGCTTAAGGAAATTTCAATTCAGTGTTAGTTTGCCACAGGAAATGTTGTTACTAGAGAGTAGGATTGTAGAACATTGAATTCATGGTTAGTTTTCAATGGGAAACGGTCTTAGTATACAAGCAGCTTCTATTCCTATGAATTCACGGTTAGTTTTCAATGGGAAACGTTTCCTGTGACAAACTACCACTGAATTGAACGTTCTTTAAGCAACTTCTCTGAGAACAAGTTTTCTTTTTTCTTTTTTCTTTTTTTTTTTTTTTTTTTTTTTTTGGTTTTTCAAGGTAGGGTCTCACTCTAGCTCAGGCTGACCTGGAATTCACTCTGTAGTCTCACTGTGGCCTCGAACTCTCAGCGATCCTCCTACCTCTGCCTCCCAAGTGCTGGGATTAAAGGCGTGCGCCACCACGCCCGGCTTGAGAAAAAGTTTTCTTATTGAAAAGTACAAGTATACTAAGAATATTTCCCATTGAAAACTAACCGTGAATTCAATGTTCTACAATCGTACTGTCTAGTAACAACATTATCCGGGCCAACTAACAGTGAATTGAAGGTTCTTTAACCTACTTACGGGTGACAAAGTTTTTCTATAGAAAACTAACAGTGGATTCACAGGAATATAAGCTGCTTGTGTACTGAGATCATTACACACTGAAAACTAACAGTGAATTCAATGTTCTACAATCCTATTGTCTTGTAACAACAAATCCTGGGGCAAACTACCACTGATTTGAAAGTTCTTTAAGCTATTTGTCTGCGACCACCACTTCCTATTGAAAACTAACAGTGAATTCAGATGAGGAGAATCTGCTTGTACACTAAGAGATTTCCCATTTAAAACTAAAAAGGAATTCATAGGAATAGCTGCTGCTTGTATACTAAGACCATTGCCCACTGAAAACTAACCGTGATTTCAATTTTCTACAATACGGCTGTCTGGTAACAACATTTTCCATGGCGACCTACCAGTGAATAGAATGTTCTTTAAGCTACATATCTATGAGAAAATTTCCTACTGAAACCTAACAGTGAATTCATAGGAATAGAAGCTGATTGCATACTAAGAACGTTTCCCATTGAAAACTAACCGTGAATTCAATGTTCTACAATCCAATTGTCTAGTAAAAACATTTTGCCTGGCAAACAAGCAGCAAATTGAAAGTCCCTTAAGCTATTTATCTGTGACAAATGTTTCCATGAATTCACTGTTAGTGTTTCAGTAGGAAACGTTTGTGGCACACAAGTAGCTTAAAGAACTTTCAATTCACTGTTAGTTTGCCAAGGGAAACGTTGTTACTAGACAATAGGGTTGTAGAACATTGAATTCATGATTAGTTTTCAAAGGGAAACATACTTAATATACAAGCAGCTTCCATTCCTATGAATTCACTGTTAGTTTTCAATGGCAAACGGTCTTAGTACACAAGCAGCTTCTATACCTATAAATTCATTGTTAGATTTCAATGGGAAACCATGTTAGTATACAAGCAGCTTCAATTCCTATGAAATCACTGTTAGTTTTCAATAGGAAATGCTTGTTGCAGATAATTACAATAAAGAACTTTCAATTTACTGTTAGTTTGCCAGAGGAAATATTTTTCCTAGACAATAGTATTGTAGAATACTGAATTTATGGTAAGTTTTCAATGGGAAAAGTTCTTAGTGTGCAAACAGCTTCCATTCTCATGAATTCTTGTTAGTTTTCAAAAGGAAATGTTTGTTGCAGATAAGTAACTTAAACAAATTTCAATTCACTCTTATTTTGCCATGGGAAATGCTGTCACTAGAAAATAGGATTGTAGAATATTGAATTCACTGTTAGTTTTCAATGGGAACATTTTTAGTACACAAGCATCTGCTATTCCTATGAATTCATGTTAGTTTTCAATAGTAAATGTTTGTCGCAGATAAGGAGGTTAAGGAACATTCAATTCAATGTCCGTTTGCCACGGGAAATGTGGTTATGAGACAATAGGATTGTAGAACATTGAATTCACTGTTAGCTTGCAATGGTAAACATTTGTAGTACACAAGCAGCTCCAATTCCTATGAATTCACTGTGAATTTTCCATAGGATAAGTATGTCACAGATAAGTAGCTTAAAGAACTTTCAATTCAGTGTTAGTTTGCCACAGGAAATATGGTTACTAGACAATGGGATTGTAGAACATTGAATTCATGGCTAGTTTTCAATGGGAAATGTTCTTAGTATAACAGCAGCTTCTATTCCTGTGAATTCACTCTTAGTTTTCAATAGGAAAATATGTCACAGATAAGTAGCTTAAAGAACTTTCAATTCACTATTAGTTTGCCATGGTAAATGTCGTTACTAGACAATAGGATTTTAGAACATTGTATTCTGATGTAGTTTTCAATGGGAAATGTTCTCAGCATACAAGCAGCTTCTATTTCTATGAATTCACTGTCAGTTTTCAATGGGAAACGGTCTTAGTACACAAGCAGCTTTTATTCCTATGAATTCAGTTTGTTTTCAACAGGAAATGTTTGTCGCATATAAATAGCTTAAAGAACTTTCAAATCACTGTTAGTTTGCCACGGGAATTGTTGTTACTAGACAGTAGGATTGTCTAATTTGGAATTCACAGTTAGTTTTCAATGGGAAGTGGTCTCAGTATACAAGCAGCTTCTATTCGTGTGAATCCACTGCTGGTTTTCAATAGGAAAAATTTGTTGCACATAAGTAGCTTAAAGAACTTTCCATTCACTGTCAGTTTGCCACAGGAAATGTTGTCACTAGACGGTAGGATTGCAGAACTTTGAATTTATAGTTTGTTTTCAATGTGAAATGTTCTTAGTATACAAGCAGCTTCCATTCCTATGAATTCTTGTTAGTTATCAATAGGAAAAGTTTGTCGCAGATAAGCAGCTTAAACAACTTGCAATTTACAGTTAGTTTGCTACGGGAAATGTTGTTACTAGACAATAGGGTTGTAGAACATTGAATTCACGGTTAGTTTTCAATGGGAACGTTCTTAGTATATAAGCATCTTCAATTCCTAAAAATTCACTGATAGTTATCAATGGGAAACGGTCTTAGTATACAAGCAGCTTCTTATTCTATGAATTTACTGTTAGTTTTCAATAGGAAATGTGTGTCGCTCATAAGTAGCGTCAAGAAATTTCAATTCACTGTTATTTTTCGATGGGAAATGTTGATATTAGACAGCAGGAATGTAGATCATTGAATACATGGTTAATTTCCAATGGGAAACGTTCTTAGTATACAAGCAGCTTCTATTCCTATGAATTCACTGTTCGTTTTCAATAGGAAACGTGTGTCCCAGATTAGTAGCTTAAAAAACTTCCAGTTCATGGTTAATTTGCCTCGGAAAATGTTGTTACTACACAATGGGATTGTAGAACATTGAATTCACGGTTATTTTTCAATGGGAAATGTTCTTAGTATAAGAGTAGCTTCTATTCCTATGAATTCACTGTTAGTTTTCAATAGGATAAGTATGTCACAGATAAGTAGTTTAAAGAAGTTTCAATTCACTGTTAGTTTCCCACGGGAAATATGGTTACTAGATAATGGGATTGTAGAACATTGAATTCACGGTTAGTTTTCAATGGGAAATGTTCTTAGTATAACAGCAGCTTCTATTCCTATGAATTCACTGTTAGTTTTCAATAGGAAAAGTTGGTCTCAGATGAGTACCTTAAAGAACTTTCAATTCACTGGTAGTTTGCCACGGGAAATGTTCTTACTGGACTGTATGATTGTTGAACATGAAATTAACGGTTATTTTCAATTTGCAACTTTCCTAGTATGCATGCAGCTTCTACTCTTACGAATTCACTGTTACTTTTCAATGGGAAATGGTCCTAGTATACAAGCAGCTTCTACTATGAATTCACTGTTAGGTTTCAAGAGGAAATGATGGTCGCAGAAAAGTAGCTTAGGGACTTTCAATTCACTGGTAGTTTGCCACGGGAAATGTTCTTACTAGACAGTATGATTGTTTCACATTGAATTCATGGTTAGTTTTCAATGGGAAACGTTTTTAGTATACGTGCAGTTTCCATTCCTGTGAATTCAGGTTAGTTTTCAATAGGAAATAATTGTAGCAGATAGGTAGCTTAAACAACTTTCAATTCACTGTTAGTTTGCCATGAGAAATGTTGTTAGTAGAAAATAGGATTGTAGAACATTGAAATCATGGTTTGTTTTCAATGGGAAATATTCTCAGTATACAAGCACCTTCTATTCCTATGAATTCACTGTTAGTTTACAATTGAAGAACTGTGTCACAGATAAGCAGCTTAAAGAACTTTCAATTCTCTGTTAGTTTGCCACAGGAAATGTTGTTACTAGTGAATGGGATTGTAGAATATTAAATTCACGGTTAGTTGTCACTGGGAAATTGTCATAGTATAAAAGCAGCTTCTATTCCAATGAATCCACTATTACTTTGCAAAAGTTAACCTTTGTCGCAGATAAGTAGCGTAAACAACTTTCAATTCACTGCTAGTTTGCCATGGGAAATGTTGTTTCTAGACCATAGGATTGCAGAACATTTTATTCAAGTGTAGTTTTCAATGGGAAACCTTCTCATAGAAGCAGCTTCTATTACTATGAATTCACTGTTAGTTTTCAGTGGGAAACGGTCTTAGTAGAGAAGCAGCTATTATTCCTATGAATTCTATTAGTTTTCAACAGGAAACGTTTGTCGCAGATAAGTAGCTTAAGGAACTTGCAAATCACTTTTAGTTTGCCACGGAAAATGTTGTTACTAGACAATAGGATTGTCGAATATTAAATTCACGGTTAGTTTTCAATGGGAAATGGTCTCAGTATTCAAGCAGCTTCTATTCCTGTGAATGTACTGCTGGTTTTCAATAAGAAACCATGGTTGCAGATAAGCAGCTTAAACAAATTTCCATTCACTGTTAGTTTGCCACAAGAAATGTTACTAGATGGTAGGATTGTAGAACATTGAATTCATGGTTAGTTTTCAATGTGAAACGTTCTAAGTATAGAAGTAGCTTCCATTCCTTTGAATTCATGTTAGTTTTCAATAGGAAACAAGCAGCTTCCATTCCTATGAATTCGCTGTTAGTTTTCAATGGAAAACGGTCTTAGTATACAAGCAACTTCCATTAGTATGAATTCACAGATAGTTTTCAACAGGAAACGTGTGTCGCAGATAAGTAGCTTAAAGAACTTACAGTTCATTTTTAGTTTGCCACGGGAAATGTTGTTTCTAGACAATGGCATTGTTGAACAATGAATTCACGGTTAGTTTTCAATGGGAAATGTTCTTAGTATAACAGCAGCTTCTATTCCTGTGAATTCACTCTTAGTTTTCAATAGGAAAAGTATGTCACAGATAAGTAGATTAAATAACTTTCAATTCAGTGTTAGTTTGCCATGGGAAATATGGTTACTAGACAATGGGATGTAGAACAGTGACTTCACGGTTAGTTTTCAATGGGAAATGTTCTTAGTATAACAGCAGCTTCTATTCCTGTGAATTCACTCTTAGTTTTCAATAGGAAAAGTATGTCACAGATAAGTAGCTTAAAGAACTTTCAATTGACTGTTAGTTTGCCACTGGAAATGTGGTTACTAGACAATAGGATTGTAGATCGTTGTATTCACGTGAAGTTTTCAATGGGAAATGTTCTCAGTATACAAGCAGCTTCTATTCCTGTGAATCCACTGCTGGTTTTCAATAGGAAACCTTTGTTGCACATAAGTAGCTTAAAGAACTTTCCATTCACTGTCAGTTTGCCACAGGAAATGTTGTTACTAGATGGTATGATTGTAGAACATAGAATTCATAGTTTTTTTTCAATGTGAAATATTCTCAGTATAGAAGCAGCTTCCATTCCTATGAATTCTTGTTAGTTATCAATAGGAAAAGTTTGTCGCAGATAAGCAGCTTAAACAACTTTCAATGTACTGTTAGTTTGCTACGGGAAATGTTCTTACTAGACAATAGGATTGTAGAACATTGAATTCACTGTTAGTTTTCAATGGGAACATTCTTAGTATATAGGAATCTTCAATTCCTAAAAATTCACTGCTAAACAGCTGTGGGAAACGGTCTTAGAATACAAGAACCTTATTCTATGAATTCAATGCTAGTTTTCAATAGGAAATGTGTGTCGCACAGAAGTTGCTTTAAGAAATTTCAATTCATTGTTAGTTTTCGATGGGAAATGTTGATATTAGACTGCAGGAGTGTACATCATTGAATGCACAGTTAATTTCCAATGGGAAACGTTCTTAGTATACAAGCAGCTTCTATTCCTATGAATTCAGTGTTAGTATTCAATGGGAAAAGGTCTTAGTATAGAAGCAGCTTCCATTCCTATGAATTCACTGTTAGTTTTCAATAGGAAACGTGTGTCCCAGATATGTAGCATAAAAAACTTACAGTTCATGGTTAGTTTGCCACGGAAAATGTTGTTACTAGACAATGGGATTATAGAACATTGAATTCATGGTTATTTTTCAATGGGAAATGTTCTTAGTATAAGAGTAGCTTCTATTCCTATGAATTCACTGTTAGTTTTCAATAGGATAAGTATGTCACAGATAAGTAGCTTAAAGAACTTTCAATTCACTGTTAGTTTGCCACTGGAAATATGGTTACTAGACAATGGGATTATAGAACATTGAATTCACGGTTAGTTTTCAATGGGAAATGTTCTTAGTATAACAGCAGCTTCTATTCCTATGAATTCACTGTTAGTTTTCAATAGGAAAAGTTGGTCTCAGATAAGAACCTTAAAGAACTTTCAATTCACTGGTAGTTTGCCACGGGAAATGTTCTTACTAGACTGTGTAATTGTTGAACATTGAATTAACGGTTATGTTCAATTTGCAACTTTCCTAGTATGCATGCATCTTCTATTCTTATGAATTCACTGATAGTTTTCAATGGGAAACGGCCTTAGTATACAAGCAGCTTCTACTATGAATTCACTGTTAGGTTTCAAGAGGAAACGATGGTCGCAGAAAAGTAGCTTAACGAACTTTCAATTCACTGGTAGTTTGCCACGGGAAATGTTCTTACTAGACAGTATGATAGTTTCACATCGAATTCATGGTTAGTTTTCAATGGAAAACGTTTTTAGTATACGGGCTGTTTCCATTCCTATGAATTCAGGTTCGTTTTCAATAGGAAACGATTGTAGCAGATAGGTAGCTTAAACAACTTTCAATTCACTGTTAGTTTGCCATGAGAAATGTTGTTAGTAGAAAATAGGATTTTAGAACATTGAATTCATGGTTAGTTTTGAATGGGAAATGGTCTTAGCATAGAAGCAGTTTCTATTTCTATGAATCTACAGTTAGTTATCAATGGGAAACCTTTGTTGCAGATAAGTAGCTTAAACAACATTCAATTCACACTTAGTTTCCAAGGGGAAATGTTACTAGACAATAAGACTGTAGAACATTGGATTCACAATTAGTTTTCAGTGGGAAACATTCTTAGTATACAAGCAGCTTCTATTCCTATGAATTCACTGTTAATTTTCAATGGGAAATGGTCTTAGTATACCAGAAGCTTCTATTCCTATGAATTCACTGTTAGTTTTCAATAGGATAAGTATGTCACAGATAAGTAGATCAAAGAACTTTCAATTCCCTCACAGTTAGCCACGGGAAATGTTGTTGCTAGATAATAGGATTGTAGAACATTGAATTTGCCGTTAGTTTTCAATTTGAAACATTCTCAGTATACAACCAGCTTCTATTCCTATGAATTCACAGGCAAAGTTTGTCACAGATAAGTCGCTTAAAGTACTCACTGTTAGTTTGCCATGGGAAATTTTGTTACTAGACAGTAGGATTGTAGAACATTGAATTCACGGTTAATTTTCAATGGGAAATGGTCTTACGATACAAGCAGGTTCTATTGCTAAGAATTCACTGTTAGTGTTCAATAGGAAACGTTTGTTGCTGATAAGTAGCTCAACAAAATTTCAATTCACTGTTAGTTTGCCATGGGAAAGGCTGTTAGTAGACAATAGGATTGTAGAATATTGAATTCACAGTTAGTTTTCAGTGGGAAATGGTCTTAGTATATAAGCAGATTCTGTTCCTATGAATCCACTGTTACTTTTCAATAGCAAAACTTTGTCGCAGATAAGTACTTTAAACAACTTGCAATTCACTGTTAGTTTGCCACAGGAAATGTTGTTACTAGACAATAGGTTTGTAGAACATTGAATTCACGATTAGTTTTCAATGGGAAATGGTCTTAGAATACCAGCAGCTTCTATTCCTATGAATTCACTGTTAGTTTTCAATACGATAAGTATTTTGCAGTTAAGTAGCTTAAAGAACTTTCAATTCACTGCTAGTTTGCCAAGGGAAATGTGGTTACTAGACAATAGCATTGTAGAATATTGAATTCATTCTTAGTTTTCATTTGCAAACGTTCTTAGTATACAAGCAGCTTCTATTCCTATGAATTCACTGTTAGTTTTCAATAGTAAAAGTTTGTCGCAAATAAGTAGCTTAAAGAACTGTCAATTCACTGGTAGATTGCCACAGGAAATGTTCGTGGTATACATGTGGCTTCTATTCTTATGCCTTCACTATTAGTTTTCAATGGAAACGGTCTTAGTATACAAGCAGCTTCTACTATGAATTCACTGTTAGGTTTCAACAGGAAACGATGGTGGCAGATAAGTAGCCTAAAGGACTTTCAATTCACTGTTAGTTTACCAGGTGAAATGTTGTTACTAGACAATAGGATTGTGGAACATTGAATTTATGGTTAGTTTTCAATGGGAAACGTTCTTAGTATACACACAGCTTCTCATCCCATGAATTCACTGTTAGTTTTCAATAGGAAATAGTTGCCTCAGATAATTTGCTTAATGAACTTTCAATTGACTGGTAGTTTGACATGGGAAATGTTCTTACTAGACAGTATGATTGTTGATCATTTAATTGACAGTTAGTTTTCAATGGGAAACCGTCTTAGCATACAAGCAGCTTCTATTCCTATGAATTCACAGTTAGTGTTCAATAGGAAAAGTTTGTTGCTGATAAGTAGCTTAAACAACTTTCAATTCACTGTTAGTTTGCCAAGGGAAATGTTGATACTAGAGAATAGGATTGTAGAATATTGAGTTCACGGTTAGTTTCAGTGGGAAACGTTTTTAGTGTGCAGGCAGCTTCTATTCCTATGTATTCACTGTTAGATTTCAATGGAAACGGTATTAGTATACAAGCAGCTTCTATTCCTATGAATTCACTGTTAGTTTTCAATTGGAAACGTCTGTTGCAGATAAGTAGCATAAAGAATATTTAATGCAATGTTAGTATGCCACAGGAAATGTTGGTACTAGACAATGGGATTGCAGAATATTGAATTTACGGTTAGTGTTCAATGGGAAATAGTCATCATATAAAAGCAGCTTCTATTCCTATGAAACCACTGTTACTTTTCAAAAGGTAACCTTTCTTGCAGATAAGTAGCTTAAAGAACTTTAAATTCACTGTTAGTTTGCCACGGGAAATGTTCTTTCTAGACAATAGGATTGTAGAATATTGAATTCATGGTTCGTTTTCAGTGGGATACATTCTCAGTATACAAGCAGCTTCTGTTCCTAAGCATTCACTGTTAGTTTTCAATGGGAAATGGTCTTAGCAAAAAAGCAGCTTCTATTTCTATGAATTCACTGTTAGTTTTCAATAGGGAACCTGTGTCACACATAAGTAGCTAAAAGAACTTTGAATTCACTGTTAGTTTGCCAAAGAAAATGTTGTTACTACAGAATAGGATTGTAGAACATTGTACTCACGTTTAGTTTTCACTGGGAAACGTTCTCAGTATACAAGCTGCTTCTGTTACTATGAATTCACTGTTAGTTTTCAATAGGAAAAGTTTGTCGCAGATAAGAAGCTTAAACAAATTTCAATTCACTCTTACTTTGCAGCAGGAAATGTTGTTACTAGACAATAGGATTGTAGAACATTGAATTCACAGTTAGTTTTCAGTGGGAAACGGTCCCAGTATACAAGCAGCTTATATTTCTATGAATCCACTGTTAGTTTTCCATAGGAAACGTTTGTCACAGCTAAGTAGCTTAAAGAACATTCAATTCACCGTTAGTTTTCCAAGGGAAATATTGTTACTAGACAATAGGATTGTAGAACATTCAATTCACGGTTAGTTTTCAATGGGAAACGTTCTTAGTATACAAGCATCTTATATTCCTATGAATTAACTGTTAGTTATCAATAGGAAATGTTTTTCGTAGATAGGTAGCTTAAACAAATTTCAATTCACTCTTACTTTGCCCCCGGAAATGTTGTTACTAGACTTTAGGATTGTAGAACATTGAATTCACGGTTAGTTTTCAGTGGGAAACAGTCTCAGTATACAAGCAGCTTCTATTCCTATGAATCCACTGTTAGTTTTCTATAGGAAACGTTTGTCACAGATAAGTAGCTTAAAGAACATTCAATTCACCATTAGTTTGCCACGGGAAATATTCTTACTAGACAATAGGATTGTAGAACATTCAGTTCACGGTTAGTTTTCAATGGAAAACGTTCTTAGTATACAAACATCTTATATTCCTATGAATTCACTGTTAGTTTTCAAGGTTAAGTGGTCTTAGTATAAAAGCAGGTTCTATTCCTATTATTTGACTGTTAGTTTTTAATATGAAACGTTCGTCGCTGATAAATAGCTTAAAGAACTTTCAATTCACTGGTAGTTTGCAGTACGATTGTAGAACAATGAATTCCTGGTTAATTTTCAATGGGAAATGTCCTTAGAATGCAAGCAGCTTCTATTCCTATGAATTCACTGTTAGTTTTCAGTGAGAAACGGTCTTAGTATACAAGCAGATTCTATTCCTTTGAATTCACTGTTAGTGTTCAATAGGAAACACTTGTCACTGACAAGTAGCTTAAAGAAATTCCAATTCACTCTTAGTTTGCCACAGGAAATGTTGTTACTAAACAATAGGATTGAAGAACATTTATTTCACGGTTAGTTTTCAATGGGAAATGGTCTTAGTATAAAGCAGCTTCTATTCCTATGAACCCATTGTTAATATCAATAGTAAATGTTTATTGCAGATAAGTACCTTAAAGAACTTTCAATTCACTGTTAATTCCCCACAGGAAATGTTGTTACTAGACAATAGAATTGTAGAACATTGAATTAATGGTTAGTTTTCAATGGGAAACATTCGTAGTATACAAGCAGCTTACATTCCTATGAATTCATGTTAGTTATCAATAGGAAACGTTTGTCACAGATAAGTAGCATAAATAACTTTCAATTCACTGTTAGTTTGCCACGGGAAACGTTGTTACTAGAAAATAGGTTTGTTGAACATTGAATTCACAGTTAGTTTTCAATGGGAAAATGACCTAGTATACAAGCAGCTTCTATTCCTATGAATTCACTGTTTGTTTTCAATCTGAAATGGTCTTAGTATACAAGGAGCTCCTAGTCCTATGAATTCACTGTTACGTTTGAATAGTAAATGTTTGTTGGAGTTAAGAAGCTTGAAGAACTTTGAATTCAGGGGTAGTTTGCCACAGGTAATGTTTTTACCAGATAGTAGGATTGTAGAACATTGAATTCACGGTAAGATTTCAATGAGAAAAGTTCTTAGTATATAGGCAGCTTCCATTCCTATAAATTCACTGTTAGTTTTCAGTGGGAATGGTCTTAGTATACAAGCACCTTCTCTTCCTATGAATGCTATGTTAGTGTTCAATAGGAAACATTTGTCACTGCTAATTACCTTAAAGAACGTTCACTTCAATATTAGTTTGCTGAGGGAAGTGTTGTGAGTAGAAAATAAGATTGTAGAACGTTACATTGATGGTTATTTTTCAATGGGAAATGTTCTTAGTATACAAGCAGCTTCTATTCCTATGAATTCACTGTTAGTTTTCAATGGGAAACGGTCTTAGTATACAAGCATCTCCTATTCCTAAGAATTCACTGTTAGTGTTCAATAGGAAATATTTGTGGCTGATAAGTAGCTTAAAGAACTTTCAATTCACTGTTAGTTTGCCACGGGAAAAGTTTTTATTGGACAATAGGATTGTAGGACATTGAATTCACGGTTAGTTTTCTATGGGAAACGTTCTTAGCATACAAGCAAGTTCTATTCCTATGAATTCACTGTTAGTATTCAAAAGGAAGTGGTCTTAGTATACAAGCAGCTTCTATTCCTATGAATCCACTGCTAGTTTTCTATAGGAAACATTTGTTGTAGATAAGTACCTTAAAGAACATTCAATTCACCATTAGTTTGCCACAGAAAATGTTGTTACTAGACAGTAGGATTGTAGAACATTCAATTCACGGTTAGTTTTCAATGGGAAACGTTCTTAGTATACAAGCAGCTTCTATACCTATGTATTCAGTGTTAGTTTTCAAGGGAAGAGGTCTTAGTATACCAGCAGCTTCTATTCCTATTATTTCACTGTCAGTTTTCAATACAAAACATATGTCGCTGATAAGTAGCTTAAAGAACTTTCAATTCACTGGTAGTTTGCCACGGGAAATGTTGTTACTAGGCAGTACGATTGTAGAACTTTGAATTCCCGGCTGATTTCCAATGGGAAATGTCCTTAGTATGTAAGCAGCTTCTATTCCTATGAATTCACTCTTAGTTTTCAATGAGAAATGGTCTTAGTATACAAGCAGCTTCTATACCTTTGAATTCACTGTTAGTGTTCAAGAGGAAACAGTCTTAGTATACAAGCAGCTTCTATACCTTTGAATTCACTGTTAGTGTTCAAGAGGAAACATTTGTTGCTCAAAAGTGGCTTAAAGAAATTTCAATTCACTCTTAGTTTGCCACAGGAAATGTTGTCACTAGACAATAGGATAGCAAGTCATTAAATTCATGGTTAATTTTCAAAGGGAAATGGTCTTGGTATACAAGCATCTTCTATTCCTATGAGCCCACTGTTAATTCCAATAGGAAATGTTTATCGCAGATAAGTACCTTAAAGAAAGTTCAATTAACTGCTAATTTCCCAAGGGAAATGTTGTTACTAGACAGTAGGGTTGCAGAACATTGAATTCAGTGTTAGTTTTCAATGGGAAACATTCTTAGTGTACAGGCAGGTTAAATTCCTATGAATTCTTGTTAGTTTTCAATAGGAAACATTTGTCGCAGATAAGTAGCCTAAACAACTTTCAATTCACTGTTAGTTTGCCACGGGAAATGTTGTTACTAGAAAATAGGTTTGTTGAACATTGAATTCAGTGTTAGTTTTCATTGGGAAAAGTACCTGGTATACAAGCATCTTCTATTCCTATGAATTCACTGTCAGTTTTCAATGGGAAAAAGTATTAATATACGAGCATCTTCTATTCCTTGAAATCCACTGTTCTTTTCAATAGGAAATGCTTGTCGCATATAAGTAGCTTACACAACTTTCGATCACTCTTAGTTTGCCACGGGAAATATTGTTACTAGACAATAAGATTGCAGAACATTGAATCCACGGTTAGTTTTCAAAGGGAAACGTTCTTAGTACACAAGCAGCTTCTATTCCTATGAATTCCCCTTAGTTTTCAATAGGAAATGTGTGTCACAGATATGTAGCTTAAAGACCATTGAATTCATGTTACTTTGCCATGGGAAATGTTGTTAGTGGACAACAGGATTGTAGAATATTGAATTCCCGGATAGTTTTCAATGGGAAAAGCTCTTACTATATAAGAAGCTTCTGTTCCTATGAAATCCCGGTTAGTTTTCAATGGGAAACGGTCGTAGTATACAAGCAGCTTCTATTCCTAAGAATTCACTGTTAGTGTACAGTAGGAAATGTTTGTCATAGATAAGTAGCTTAAACAACTTTTAATTCACTGTTACTTTCACCTGGGAAAAGTTGTTATTAGACAATAGCATTGTAGAACATTGAATTCATGGTTACTTTTCAATGGGAAATGGTCTCAGTACACAAGCAGCTTCTATTCCAATGAATCCACTATCAGTTTTCTATAGGAAACGTTTGTCGCAGATAAGTAGCTTAAAGAACATTCAATTCACCATTAGTTTGCCATGGGAAATGTTGTTACTAGACAGTAGGATTGTAGAACATTGAATTCACGGTTAGTTTTCAATGGGAAACGTTCTTAGTATACAAGCAGCTTCTATACCTATGTATTCAGTGTTAGTTTTCAAGGGAAGTGGTCTTAGTATACAAGCAGCTTCTATTCCTATTATTTCACGGTTAGTTTTCAATACAAAACAATTGTCGCTGATAAGTAGCTTAAAGAACTTCCAATTCAGTGTTAGTTTGCACGGGAAAAGTTGTTACTAGAAAATAGGTTTGTTGAACATTGAATTCACAGTTAGTTTTCAATGGGAAAAGTACCTAGTATACAAGCAGCTTCTACTCCTATGAATTAACTGTTTGTTTTCAATCTGAAATGGTCTTAGTATACAAGGAGCTTCTAGTCCTATGAATTCACTGTTAAGTTTGAATAGTAAAAGATCGTCAGAGATAAGCAGCTTAAAAAACTGTCAATGCAGTGGGAGTTTGCCACAGGAAATGTTGTTACCAGACAGTATGATTGTAGAACATTGAATTCACTGTTACTTTTCAATGGGAAACGTGCTTAGTATACAAGCAGCTTCCATTCCTATGAATTCATGCTAGTTTTCAATAGGAAATGTTTGTCGAAGATAAATAGCTTAAACAGCTTTCAATTCACTCTTAGTTTGCCAAGAGAAATGATGATTCCAGACAATAGGATTGTAGAGCATTGAATTCACCACCAGTTTTCAATGGGAAATGTACTTAGTATACAAGCAGTTTCTCTTCGTTAGAATTCACTGTTAGTTTTCAATGGGAAACGTTCTTAGTATACAAGCATCTTCTCTTCCTTGGTATCCACTGTTATTTTTAAAAAGAAATGCTTGTCGCATATAAGTAGCTTACACAACTTTCAATCACACTTATTTTGCCACGGGAAATGTTATTACTAGACAATAAGATTGCAGAACATTGAATTCACGGTTAGTTTTGAATGGGAAAGGTTCTTAGTATACAAGCAGCTTCTATTCCTAAGAATTCACTGTTAGTGTACAGTAGGAAATGTTTGTCGTAGATAAGTAGCTTAAACAACTTTCAATTCACTGTCACTTTCACCTGGGAAAAGTTGTTATTAGACAATAGCATTGTCGAACATTGAATTCTCAGTTACTTTTCAGTGGGAAACAGTCTCAGTACAGAAGCAGCTTCTATTCCTATGAATCCACTGTGAGTTTTCTATACGAAACGTCTGTCGCAGATAAGTAGCTTAAAGAACATTCAATTCACCGTTAGTTTGCCACAGGAAATGTTGTTACTAGACAGTAGGATTGTAGAACATTCAATTCACGGTTAGTTTTCAATGGGAAACGTTCTTAGTATACAAGCAGCTTCTATACCTATGTATTCAGTGTTAGTTTTCAAGGGAAGTGGTCTTAGTATACAAGCAGCTTCTATTCGTATTATTTCACTGTTAGTTTTCAATACGAAACGTTTGTCACTGATAAGTAGTTTAAAGAACTTTCAATTCACTGGTAGTTTGCCACGGGAAACGTTGTTACTAGGCAGTAAGATTGTAGAACTTTGAATTCCTGGCTGATTTTCAATGGGAAATGTCCTTAGTATGCAAGCAGCTTCTATTCCTAGGAATTCACTCTTAGTTTTCAAGGAGAAAAGGTCTTAGTATACAAGCAGCTTCTATACCTTTGAATTCACTGTTAGTGTTCAAGAGGAAACGTTTGTTGCTCAAAAGTGGCTTAAAGAAATTTCAATTCACTCTTAGTTTGCCACACGAAATTTTGTTACTAGACAATAGGATTGCAGAACATTGAATTCAAGGTTAGCTTTCAAGGGGAAATGGCCTTGTTATACAAGCAGCTTCTATTCATATGAACCCACTGTTCATTCCAATAGGAAATGTTTATCGCAGATAAGTAGCTTAAAGAACTTTCAATTCACTGTTAATTTCCCTGGGAAATGTTGTTACTAGACCGGGATATAGTAGAACACTGAATTCACGTTTAGTTTTCAATTGGGAAACGTTTTTACTGTACGTGCAGCTTCCATTCCTATGAATTCAGTTTAGATTTCAATAGGAAACGATTGTAGCAGATAAATAGCTTAAACAACTTTCAATTCACTCTTAGTTTGCCAGGAGAAATGTTGTTACCAGACAATAGGATTGTAGAACACAGAATTCACGGTTAGTTTTCAATGGGAAACATTCTTAGTACACCGGCTGCTTCTATTCCTATGAATTCTCTGTTAGTTTTCAATGGAAACGGTCTTAGTATACAAGCAGCTTCTATTCCCATGAATTCACTGTTAGTTTTCAATAGGAAACGTGTGTTGCAGATAAGTAGCTTAAAGAACTTTCAATTCACTGTTAGTTTGCCACAGGAAATGTTGTTACTAGGCAATATGTTGTAGGATATTGAATTCATGGTTAGTTTTCAATGGGAAATGGTCATAGTATAATAGCCACTTCTATTCCTATGAATCCACTGTTACTTTTGTAAAGGTAATCTTTGTCGCAGGTGAGTAGCTTAAACAATTTTCAGTTCACTCTTAGTTTGCCATGGGAAATTTTGTTTCTAGACAATAGGATTTTAGAACATTGAATTCACGGTTAGTTTTCAATGGGTAATGGTCTTAGTATACAAGCAGCTTCTACTATGAATTAACTGTTAGTTTTCAACAGGACACGATGGTCTCAGAGAAGTAGCTTAAACAACCTTCAATTCACTGTACGTTTGCCAGGCGAAATGTTGTATCCAGACAATAGGATTGTAGAACATTGAATTCATGGTTAGTTTTCAATGGGAAACTTTCTTATTATACATGCAGCTTCTAGTCCTATGGATTCACTGTTAGTTTTCAATGGGAGACATTTGCCTCAGATACCTTCTTTAAAGAACTTTCAATTGACTGGTAGTTTTCCATGGGAAATGTTCTTACTAGACAATATGATTGTTGAACATTGAATTCACGGTTAGTTTTCATTGGTAAACCATCTTAGTATACAGGCAGCTTCTATTCTTATGAATTCACTCTTAGTTTTCAATGGGAAATGTCTTAGTATACAAGCAGCTTCTATTCCTGGGAATTCACTGTTAGTTTTCAATGGGTAACGGTCTTAGTATACAAGTAGCTTCTCTTCTTATGACTCCACTGTTCGTTTTCAATAGGAAACTTTTGTCTCAGATAAGTAGCTGACAGAACGTTCAATTCACTGTTAGTTTGCCACAGGAAATGTTGTTACTAGACAATAGGATTGTAGACCATTGAGTTCACGCTTAGTTTCCAATTGGGAAACGTTTTTAGTATACGTGCAGCTTTCATTTGTATGAATTCAGTTCAGTTTTCAATTGGAAACGATTGTAGCAGAACTCTCAATTGACTGGTACTTTGCCATGGGAAATATTCTTACTAGACAGTATGATTGTTGAACATTGAATTCACAGTTAGTTTTCAATGGGAAACCATCTTAGTATACAAGCAGCTCCTATTCCTATGATTTCACTGTTAGTGTTCAATAGGAAATGTTTGTTGCTGATAATTAGCTAAAACAACTTTCAATGCACTGTTAGTTTGCCTTTGGAAATATGGTTACTAGACAATAGGATTGTATAATGTTGAATTCACCATTAGTTTTCTATGGGAAATGGTATTAGTACACAAGCAGTTTCTATTCCTATGTATCCACTGTTACTTTTCAGTAGGAAACCTTTGTCGCAGATAAGTAGCTTAAACAACTTTCACTTCAGTGTTAGTTTGCCATGGGAAGTGTTACTAGACAATAGGACTGTATAACATTGAATTCATCATTAGTTTTCAATGGGAAACATTCTTGGTGTATAAGCAGCTTCTATTACTATGAATTCACTGTTAGTTTTCAATGAGAAATGGTCTTAGTATACACGCAGCTTCTATTCATATGAATTCACTGTTAGTTTTCAATGATAAACGGTCTTAGTATACACGCAGCTTCTATTCATATGAATTCACTGTTAGTTTTTAATAGGAAAAGCATGTCGCAGATAAGTAGCCTAAACAACGTTCAATTCACTGTTAGTTTGCCATGGGAAATGTGGTTCCTGGACAATAGGATTGTAGAGCATTGAATTCATGGTTACTTTACAATGGGAAACATACTTAGTACACAAGCAGCTTTTAGTCCTATTAATTCACTTTTAGTTTTCAATAGGAAACGTTTGACTCAGATAAGTAGCTTAAAGAACTTTCAATTCACTGGTAGTTTGCCATGGGAAATGTTCTTACGAGACAGTATGATTGTTTCACATTGAATTCACGGTTAGTTTTCAATGGGAAACATTCTCGGTATAGAAGCAGCTTCTATTCCTATGAATTCACTGTTAGTTTTCAATGGGACAGGGTCTTAGTATACAAGCAGCTTCCATTCCTATGAATTCATTTTAGTTCTCAATAAGAAATGTTTGTGGCAGATCAGCAGCTTAAACAACTTTCAATTCACTCTTAATTTGCCATGGGAAATGTTGTTACTAGACAATAGGATGGTAGAACTTTGAAATCACTGTTACTTTTCAATAGGAACATTCTTAGTATACAAGCAGCTTCTATTCCTATGAATTCACTGTTAGTTTTCAATGGGAACTGATCTCAGTATAGAAGCAGTTTCTATTCCGATGAATTCACTCTTACTTTTCAATAGGAAACGTGTATCGCAGATGATTAGTTTAAGGAACTTACAGTTCATTGTTAGTTTGCCATGGGAAATGTTGTTAGTAGACAATAGGGTGGTAGAACATTGAATTCACGGTTAGTTTTCAATGGGAACATTCTTAGTATACAAGCATCTTCAATTCGTATGAATTCAGTGTTAGTTTTCAATGGGAAAACGTCTTAATATATAAGCAGCTTCTATTCCTATGAATTCACTCTTAGTTTTCAATGGGAAATGGTCTTAGTATAGAAGCAGCTTCTATTCCTATGAATTCACTCTTAGTTTTCAATAGGAAACGTGTGTCGCAGATAAGTAGCTTAAAGAACTTATAGTTCTTTGTTAGTTTGCCATGGGAAATGTTGATACTAGACAATAGGATTGTAGAACATTGAATTCACTTTTAGTTTTCATTGGGAAAAGTTCTTAGTATACAAGCAGCTTCAATTCCTATGAATTCACTGTTAATTTTCAAAGGCAAACGGTCTTAGTATACAAGCAGCTTCCATTCCTATGAATGTCAGTTTTCAAGAGGAAATGTTTGTCGCAGATAAGTAGCTTACAGAAATTTCAATTCACCATTAGTTTGCCACAGGAAATACTGTTACTAGACAATGAGATTGTAGAACATTGAATTCATGGTTCATTTTCAAAGGGAAATGGGCTTAGTACACAAGCAGCTTCCATTCCTATGAATTCGCTCTTAGTTTTCAATAGTAAACATTTGTCGCAGATAAGTGGCTTAAAGAACTTTCAAGTCACTGTTAGTTTGCCACGGGAAGTTTTGTTATTATACAGTAAGATTGTAGAACATGGAATTCATGGTTAAACTTCAATGGTAAACGTTCATAGTATACAAGCAGCTTCAATTCCTACGAATTCAGTGTGAGTTTTCAACAGGATAATTTTGTCTCAGATAAGCAGCTTAAACATCTTTCAATGCACTGGTAGTTTGCAACGGGAAATTTTGTTACTAGACAATAGGATTTTAGAACATTTTCTTCACGGTTAGTTTTCAGTGGCAAACATTCTTAGAATACAAGCAGCTTCTATTCCTATGAATTCACTGTTAATTTCCAATGGGAAATGGTCTTAGTGCAAGCAGCTTCTATTCCTATGAATGCACAGTTAGTTTTCAATAGGAAACGTTTGCCGCTGACAAGTAGCATAATGAATTTTCCATTAACTGGTAGTTTGCCACAGGAAATGTTGTTACTAGACAATAGGATTGTAGAACATTGAATTCAAGGTTAGTTTTCATTGGGAAACGTTCTTAGTATACAAGCAGCTTCTATTCTTATGAATTCACTGTCAGTTTTCCTTGGGAAACTTTCTTAGTATGCAAGCATCTTCTATTCCTATCAATACATTTTATTTTCAATAGGAAAATTTTGTCGCAGATAAGTAGTTTAAAGAACTTTCAATTCACTGTTAGTTTGCCACGGGACATGTAGTTACTAGACCGGGGAATTGTAGAACATTGATTTCACGGTCAATTTTGAATTGGGAAACGTTTTTAGCATACGTGAAGCTTCCATTCCTATGATTTCAGGTTAGTTTCCAATAGGAAACGATTATAGCAGATAAGGAGCTTAAACAACTTTCAATTCACTCTCAGTTTGCCACTGGAAATGTTGTTGCTAGAAAATATGATTGTAGAACATTGAATTCATGGTTAGTTTTCAATGGGAAATATTCTCAGTATAAAACCAGCTTCTATTCCTATGATTTCACAGTTGGCTTTCAACAGGAAAAGTTTGTCTCAGATATGTGGCTTAAAGAACTTTCAATTCACTGGTAGTTTTCCAAGGGAAATATTCTTACTAGACAGTATGATTGTTGAACATTGAATTCACGGTTAGCTTTCAATGGGTAAAGTTCCTAGTATACATGCAGCTTCGATTCTTATGAATTCACCGTTAGTTTTCAATGGGAAATGGTCTTAGTATACAAGCAGCTTCTACTATGAATTCACTGTTAGGTTTCAGCAGGAAACGATGGTCACAGATAAGTAGCTCAAGAACTTTGAATTCACTGTTAGTTTCCCAGGCGAAATGTTGTTACTAGACAATAGGATTGTAGAATATTGAATTCATGGTTAGTTTCCAATTGGAAACCGTCTTAGTTTACAAGCATCTTCTATTCCTATGAATTCACGGTTAGTCTTCAATAGGAAACGTTTGTTGCTGATAAGTAGCTTAAACAAGTTTCAATTCACTGTTAGTTTGCCACAAGAAATGTTTTCAGACAATACGATTGTGGAACATTGAAGTGATGGTTACTTTTTAATGAGAAACTTTCTTAGTATACTGGCAGCTTCTATTCCTATGAATTCACAGTTAGTTTTCATTGGGAAACGGTCTTAGTATACAAGCAGCTTCTATTCCTATGAATTCACTTTTAGTTTTCAGTAGGAACAGTATGTTGCAAATACGTAGCTTAAAGAACTTTCAATTTCCTGTTAGTTTGCCATGGGAAATGTTGTTACTAATCAATAGGATTGTAGAACATTGAATTCACCTTTAGTTTTCAATGGGTAACGGTCTTAGTTTGAACGCAGCTTCTATTCCTATGAATTCACTGTTGGTTTTCAATAGGAAATGTTTGTCACAGGTAAGTAGCTTAAAGAACTTTCAATTCCCTCTTAGTTTGCCATTGGAAACGTTGTTAATAGACAATAGGATTGTAGAACATTGAATTCATGGTTAGTTTTCAATGGGAAATATTCTCAGTATAAAACCAGCTTCTATTCCTATGATTTCACAGTTGGCTTTCAATTGGAAACGTTCTTAGTATAAAAGCAGCTTCTATTACTATGAATTCACTGTTAGTTTTCATTTGGAAACGACCTTAGTATACAATCAGCTTCTATTCCTGTGAATTCACTCTTAGTTTTCAATGGAAGATGGTCTTGGTATACCAGCATCTTCTACTATGAAATCACTGTTAGGTTTCAACAGGAAACGATGGTCGCAGATAAGTAGCATAAAGAACTTTTAATTCACTGTTAGTTTGCATGACAAATATTGTTACTAAACAATAGGATTGTAGAATATTGAATTCACGGTTAGTTTTCAGTGGGAAATGTTCTTAGTATACAAGCAGTTTCTATTGCTATGAATCCACTGTTACTTTTCAGTAGAAAACCCTTGTGCAGATAAGTAGCTTAAATAACTTTCAATTGCCATGGGAGATGTTGTTACTGGACAGTAGGATTGTAGAACATTGAATTCAAGATTAGTTTATGATGGGAAACAGTGTTAGTATACAAGCATCTTCTATTCCTATGAAGTCACTGTTAGTTTGCAATGGGAAACGTCTGAGTGTACAAGCATCTTCTATTCCTATGAATTCACTGCTGATGTTAAATGGGAATTGGTCTTAGTATACAAGCAGCTTCTATTCCTATGAATCCACTGTTATTTTCAATATGAAATGTTTGTCACATAAGTAGCTTAAAGAACTTTCAAGTCACTGTTAGTTTGCCACGGGAAATATTGTTTCTAGACAGTAGGACTGCAGAACATTGAATTCACGGTCAGTTTTCTGTGGAAAAAGTTCTTACTATACAAGCAGCTTCCATTCCTATGAATTCATGTTAGTTTTGAATGTGAAACATTTGTCGCAGACAAGTAGCTTAAACAACTTTGAGTTCGCTGTTAGCTTGCCACGGGAAATGTGGCTAGTAGACAATAGACTGTTTAACATTGAATTAGCGGTTAGTTTTCAATGGGAAACATTCCTAGTATACAAGCACCTTCTACTCCTATGAATTCACTGTCAGTTTTCAATAGGAAATGTTTGCCACAGACAAGTAGCTTAAAGAACTTTCAATTCACTGATAGTTTGCCACGGGAGATGTTGTTACTAGACAGTAGGATTGTAGAACATTGAATTCAAGGTTAGATTACAAAGGAAACCATTCTTAGTATACAAGCATCTTCTTTTCCTACGAAGTCACTGCTAATTTGCAATGGGAAACGGTCTTAGTAGACAAGCAGCTTCTGTTTCTATGAATTCACTGTTGCTGTTCAATGCGACATGGTCTTATTATAGAAGCAGCTTCTATTTCTATGAATCCACTGTTAGTTTTCAATAGGAAACGTGTGTCACAGATAAGTAGCTTAAAGAACTATCAATTCACTGTTAGTTTGCCAAGGGTAATGTTGTTACCAGAAAATAGGATTGGAGAACATTGAATTCACGGTTAGTTTTCAATGGGAAACGTTATTAGTATACAAGCAGCTTCTATTCCTATGATTTCACAGTTAGTTTTGAATGCGAAAAAGTCTTTTTATAGAAGCATCTTCTATTCCTGTGAATTGATTGTGAGTTTTCATTGGGAAACAGATTTAGCATACATTCAGGTTCCGAAGAATACATTGTTAGTTTCCAATAGGAAACATTTCCATACATTTCCAATACATAAGTAGCTTAAAATTTTTTTCAATTCACTCGTAGTTTGACATGGGAAATGTTGTCTCTAGACAGTAGGACTGTAGAATATGAAAATCACTGTTAGTTTTGCATGGGAAATGGTGTTAGTATACAGGGAACTTCTATTTCTATGAAGCCACTCTTAGTTTTCAATAGGAAACATTTGTCGCAGATAAGTAGCTTAAAGAACTTTGAATTCACTGTTAGTTTGCCAAAAGATATGTTGTTACTAGACAATAGCATTGTAGAACATTGAATTCATCGTTAGTTTTCAATGGGAAATGTACTTAGTATACACACAGCTTATATTCTCATGAATTCACAGTTAGTCTTCAATAGGAAACGTTTGTCGGAGATAAGTAGCTTAAAAAACTTTCAATTCACTCTTAGTTTGCCACAGGGAATGTTGTTACTAGACAATAGGATTGTAGAACATTGAATTCACGGTTAGTTTTCAATGGGAAGCATTCTTAGTATAAAAGCAGCTTCTATTCCTATGAATTCAGTGTTAGTTTTCATTGGGAAACACTCTTAGTATATAGGCAGCTTCTACTCTTGTGAATTCACTGTTAGTTTCCAAAAGGGAACATTTGCAGCATTTAAATTCTTAAAGAACTTTCAATTACCTGTGAATTTGCTATGGGAAATGTTGTTACTAGACAATAGGATTGTAGAACATTGAATTCACGGTTAGTTCCAATGGGAAGTATTCTTAGTATATAAGCAGCTTCTAGTCCTATGAATTCAGTGTTAGTTTTCATTGGGAAACACTCTTAGTAATAGGCAGTTTCTACTCTTGTGAATTCACTGTTAGTTTCCAAAAGGGAACATTTGTAGCATTTAAGTTCTTAAAGAACTTTCAATGTTGTTACTACACAATAGGATTGTAGAACATTGAATTCACGCAGCTTCTATTCCGATGAATTCACTATTAGTGTTCAATAGGAAAAATTTGTCGCTGATAAGAATGCTTAGAGAACTTTCACTTCAGTGTTACTTTGCCACGGGAAATGTTGTTCCTGGAAAATCCAATTTAGAACGTTGAATTCATGGGTAGTTTTCAATAGGAAATCGTCTTAGTAGACAAGTCCCTTCTATTCGTTTTAATTCACTGTTAGTTTTCCATAGGAAACGTTTATCATTAGACAAGTAGGTTAAAGAACGTTCAGTGCACTGTTTGTTTGCCACGGGAAATGTTGTTACTAGACAATAGGATTGCAGAACTTTGAATTCATGGTTAATTTTCAATGGTAAACGTACTTAGTATACAAGGAGCTTCTATGCATGTGAATTCACTGTTAGTTTTCAATGGGAAACGTTTATCGCAGAGAAGTAGTTTAAAGAACTTTCAATTCACTGTTTGTTTGCCACGGGAAATGCTGTTGCCAGACAATACGATTGTAGAACATTGAATTCATTGTTAGTTTTCAATGGGAAACGGTCTTAGTATACAAGCAGCTTCTGTTCCTGCGAATTCACTGTTAGTTTTCAATGGGAAACGGTCCTAGTATACATGGTGCTTCTACTCCTATGAATTCACCGTTAGTTTTCAATGGGAAACATTTGTCGCAGATAACCAGCTTAAAGATCTTTGAATATACTGGTACTTTGCACGGGAAATGTTGTTACTAGAAAATGGGATTTTAGAACATTGAATTCACAGTTAGTTTTCTATGTGAAACGGTCTTACTATACATGCAGCTTTTTTTCCCTATGAATCCACTGTTAGTTTTCAATGGGAAACATTTGTCACATAGAAGTAGCTTAAACAACTTTAAGCTCACTGTTAGTTTGCCACAGGAAATGTTCTTACTAGACAATAGGAGTGTAGATATTGAATTCATGGTTAGTTTTCAATGGCAAAAACGTTCTAAGTATACAAGCAGCTTCTATTCCTCCAAATTCACTGTTAGTTTTCAATGTGAAATGGACTTAGTACTTAGTATACAAACAGCTTCCATTCCTATGAATTCATGTCAGTTTTCCATGTGAAACGGTCTTAGTATACAAGCCGCTTCTACTCCTATGAATTCACTGTTAGTTTTCAATAGGAAATGTTTGTCACAGATAAGTAGCTTAAAGAACTTTCAATATACTGGTAGTTTGCCACTGGAAATGTTGTTACTGGACAGGGGGGATTGTAGAACATTGAATTCACGGTTAGTTTTCTATCGGAAATGTTCTTAGTATACAAGCAGCTACCATTCCTATGAATTCGCTGTTAGTTTTCAATAGGAAACATTTGTCACTGATAAGTAGCTTAAGGAACTTTCAATTCACTGTTTGTTTTCGATGGGAAATGTTGTTACTAGACAATAGGACTGGAGAACATTGAATTCATGATTAGTTTTTAATGGGAAACGTACCTGGCATACAAGCAGCCTCTATTCCTATGAATTCACTGTTAGTTTTCAATAGAAATGTTTGTGACAGATAAGTACCATAGAGAACTTTCAATTCCTTGGTAGTATGCCACCAGAAATGTTGTTATTAGAAAATGGGATTGTAGAATATTGAATACACGGTTAGTTTTCAATTGGAAAAGGTCTTTCTATACAAGCAGGTCTATTCCTATGAATCCACTCTTAGTTTTCAAAGGAAACTTTCATAGTATATGAGCACCTTGTATTCCTATGAATTCACTCTCAGTTTTCAATAGGAAACTTTTGTCAAGGATAAGTAGCTTAAAGAACTTTCAATTCACTGTTAGTTTATGATGGGAAATGTTGTCACTAGACAATAAGATGGGAGGATATTGAATTCACTGTTAGTTTTAAAAGTGAAATGTTCTTAGTATACAAGCAGTTTCTGTTGCAATGAATTCACTGTTATTTTTCAATAGGAAACTTTTGTTGCAGATAAGTAGCTTAAAGAACTTTCAATTCAATGTTAGTTTGCCACGGGAAATGTTGTTACTAGGCAATGGTATTGTAGAACATTAATTCACGGTTAGTTTTCAATGGTAAGCATTGTGAGTATACAAGCAGCTTCTATTCCAATGAATTCACTGTTAATTTTCATTGGCAAACAGTCTTAGTATACAGCCAGCTATTATTCCTATGAATTCACTGTTAGTTTCCAATAAGAAACGTTTGTCACTGACAAATAGCTTTAAGAGATTTCAATTCATTGGTAGTTTGCCATGGGAAATGTTATTACTAGACTATAGGATTGTAGAACTTTGAATTCACGGTTACTATCCAATGGGAAACATACTTATTACATATGCAGTTACTATTCCTATGAATACACTGTTAGATTTCAATAGGAAACATTAGTCGTACATACGTAGCTTAAAGAATTTTCAATTTACTGGTAGTTTGCTATGGGAAATGTTGTTACTAGACAGTAGGATTGTAGAACACTGAATTCACGGTTAGTTTCCAACGGGAAATGTTCTTAGTATACAAGCAGCTTCCATTTCTATGAATTCGCTGTTTGGTTTGAATAGGAAAAGTTTGTCGCAGATAAGTAGCTTAAAGAACTTTCAATCACTCATTGTTTGCCACGGGAAATGTTGTTACTAGACATAGGATTGGAGAACATTGAATTCACGGTTAGTTTTGAATGGGAAAAGTACCTAGTATACAGGCAGCTTCTATTCCTATGAATTCACTGTTAGTTTTCAATAGGAAACATTTGGGGCATTTAAGTAGCTTATATAAATTTCATTTCACTGGTAGTTTGCCACGGGAAATGATCTTACCAGACAATAGGATTGTAGAACATTGAATTCACGGTTAGTTTCCAATGGGAAACATTCTTAGTATACAAGCAGCTTCCATTCCTATGAATTGGCTTTAGTTTTCAATAGGAAACGTTTATCACAGATAAGCAGCTTAAAGAATTTTCAATTCATGTTTGTTTGCCATGGGAAATGTTGTTACAAGAGAATAGGATTGGAGAACATTGAATTCATGGTTAGATTACAGTGGAAAACATATCTAGTATCCAAGCAGCTTCTATTCCTATGTATTCACTGTTAGTTTTCAGTAGGAAACGTTTGTCACAGATAAGTAGCTTAAAGAACTTTCAATTCACTGGTAGTTTCCCAGGGGAAATGATGTTACTAATTATTGGATTGTAGAACATTGAATTCACGGTGAATTTTCAATGGGAAATGGTATTACTATACAAGCAGCTTTATTCCTGTGAATCCCTGTTAGTTTTCAGTGGGAAACAGTCTTAGTATATGAGCAGCATCTATTGCTATGAATTCACTGTTAGTTTTCAATGGGTATCAGTCTTACTGAACAAGCAGCTTCTATTCCCATAATTCACACTTAGTTTTCAATAGGAAACGTTTGTTGCAGGTAAATAGCTTATAGAACTTTCAATTCACTGGTATTTTGCAACGGGAAATGTTGCTACTAGAGAGTAGGATTGTAGAACATTGAATTCACGGTTAGTTTTCCATGATAAACGTTCATAGTATACAAGCAGCTTCCATTCGAATGAATTAATGTTACTTTTTAATGGGAAATGGTCTTAGTAAACAAGCAGCGTCTACTCTTTTGAATTCACTGTTACATCTCAATAGGAAACGTTTGTCGCAGATAAATAGCATACAGAACTTTCAATTCACTGGTTGTTTGCCATGGGAAATGTACTTACTAGACAGTAGTATTGTAGAACATTGAATTCACGGTTAGTTTGAAATGGGAATCTTCCTTAGTATACAGGCAGCTTCCATTGCTATGAATTCACTGTAAGTTTTCAGTGGGAAACGGTCTTAGAATACCAGCAGCTTCTACTATGAATTCACTGTTAGGTTTCAATACATTTCAATACAAATTACATTTGTAGCAGATAAGTAGCTAAAAGAACTTTGAATTCACCGTTAGTTTGCCTGGTGAAATGTTGCTACTAGACAATAGGATGGTAGAACATTGAATTCACGGTGAGTTTTCAATGGCAAACATACTTAGTATGCAATTGGCTTCTAGTCCTATGAATTCACTCTTAGTTTTCAATAGGAAAAGTTTGTATGAGATAAGTAGCTTAAAGAATTTTCAATTCACTTTTATTTTGCCACAGGTAATGTTTTTACTAGAGAACATGATTGTTGAACATTGAATTCACCGTTACTTTTCAAGGGGGAATGTTCATAGTATACAAGCAGCTTCTATTCCTGTGAATTCACTGTTAGTTTTCAATGGGAAACGGTCTTAGTATACATGCAGTTTCTATTCCTATGAATTCAGTGTTAGTGTTCAATAGGAAAAGTTTGTCACTGATAAGTAGCTTAAAGAACTTTCAATTCACTGTTAGTTTGCAACAGGAAATGTTGTTACTAGATATTAGGATTGCAGAACATTGAATTCACGGTTTGTTTTCAGTGGGAAACGGTCTTAGTACACAAACAGCTTCTATTACTATGAATCCACTGTTATTTTCAATAGGAAATGTTTGTCACAGATAATTAGCTTACAGAACTTTGAATTCACTGTTAGTTTGCCACGGGAAATGTTTTTACTGGAAAATAAGATTGAAGAACATTGAATTCACGATTAGTTTTCAATGGGAAATGTACTCACTATACAAGCAGGTTCTACTCCTGTGAATTCATTGTTAGTTTTCATTGGGAAAGGGTCTTAGTATACAAGCAGCTTCAATTCCTTTGAATACACTCTTAGTTTTCAATAGGAAACGTTTGTTGCTGATAAGTAGCTTAAAGAACTTTTAATTCACTGTTAGTTTGCAACAGGAAGTATTGTCACTAGACAGCAGGATTGTCGAACATTGAATTCACGGTTTGTGTTCAATGGGAAACGTTGTGACTATACAAGTATCTTCTATTTCTATGAATTCACTGTAAGTTTGCAATAGGAACGTTTGTCGCAGATGAGTAGCTTAAAGAACGTTCAATTCACTAGTAATTTGCCACGAGAAATGTTGTTACTAGACAATAGGATTGTAGAACATTGACATTTGCCACAGGAAATGTTGTTGCTAGACAATAGGATTTTGGAAGATTGAGTTCAAGTTTAGTTTTCAATGGGATACGTACATAGTATACAAGCAGCTTCTTTTCGTATGAATTAACTTTTAGTTCTCAATGGGAAAGGGTCTTAGTATACAAGCAGCTTCCATTCCTATGAATATACTGTAAGTTTTAAATAGGAAACGTTTCTCGCTGAGAAGTACCTTAAAGAACTTCCAATTCACTGTTAGTTTGCCACAACAAATGTTGTTACTAGACAATAAGATTGTAGAACACTGAATTCACGGTTACTTTTCAATGGGAAACATTCTTAGCATACATGCAGCTTCTATTCCTATGCATTCATTGTCAGTTTTCAATGGGAAACAGTCTTAGTATGCAAGGAGCTTCTATTCCTTTGAATTCACTGTTAGTTCTCATTAGGAAATGGGTGTCGCAGATAAGTAGCTTAAAGACATTTCAATTACCTGTTAGTTTGTCATGGGAAATGGTGTTTGTAGATAATGGGATTTTAGAGCATTGAATTCATGGTTAGTATTCAATGGGAAACTTACTTAGTATACAAGCAGCTACTATTCCTATGATTAATTGTTAGTTTTCAATAGTAAATGTTTTTCGCTGTTAAGTAGCTTAAAGAACTTTCAATTTACTGTTAGTTTGCCACAGGAAATGTTGTCACTGGACAATACGATTGTAAAACATTGAATTCACGTTTAGTTTTCAATGGGAAATGGTCTTAGTATACAAGAAGCTTCTATTACTATGAATCCACTGTTACTTTTCAGTAGGAAATGTTTGTCACTGATAAGTAGCTTAAAGAACTTTCAATTAAATGTTAGTTTGCACCAGGAAATGTTGTTACTGGACAGTACCATTGTAGAACATTGAACTCACGGTTAGTTTTGAATGGGAAACGTTCTTCTATACAAGCAGCTTCTATTCCTGTGAATTCACTGTTAGTTTTCAAAAGGAAACGTTTGTCCCAGATAAGTAGCATAAAGAACTTTCAATACACTGTTAGTTTTCCATGAGAAATGTTGTTACTATACAATCGGATTGTGGAATATTGAACTCAGGGTTAGCTTTCACTGGAAATGGTCTTAGCATACCAGTAGCTTCTATTCATGTGAATCCACTGTTAGTTTTGAATAGGAAAATTTTGTCACAGATACGTAGCTTAAAGAACTTTCAATTCACTGTTAGTTTGCCACAGGAACTGTTGGTACAAGACAATAAGATTGTAGAATATTGAATTCACAGTTATTTTTCAATGGGAAACGATCTTAGTATACAAACGGATTCCATTCCTATGAATTCATGTTTGTTTTCAATAGGTAACGTTTGTTGCAGAGAAGTAGTTTAGACAACTTTCAATTCACTGTTTGTATGCCACGGGAACAGTAGTTACAAGACAATAAGATTGTAGAACTTTGAATTCTTTGTTAGTTTTCAATGGGAAATGATCTTCGTAGGTAACCAGCTTCTATTCCTATGAATTCACTGTTAGTTTTCAGTAGGAAACGTTTGTCACAGGTAAATATTTAACAACTTTCAATTCACTGTTAGTTTGCAACAGCAAATGTTGTTACTAGACAATAGGACTGTAGAACACTGAATTCACGGTTTTCAATCGGAATCATTCTTAGTATACAAGCAGTTTCTATTCCTGAGATTCACTGTCAGTTTCCAATGGGAAACGTTCTTAGCATACAAGCAACGTACATTCCGATGAATTCATGTTAGTTTTCAATAGGAAACACTTGTCGGAGATAAGTAGCTAAAAGAACTTTCAATTCACTGTTAGTTTGCCACAGGAAATGTTGTTGCCAGACAATAGGATTGTAGAACATTGAATTTACTTTTACTTTTCAATGGGAAACGTACTTAGTATACAAGCAGCTTCTATTCCACTGAATTCACTGTTAGTTTTCAATCGGAAAGGGTATTAGTATACAAGAAGCTTCCATTCCTATGAATACACTGTGAATTTTCAATAGGAGACGTTTGTCTCAGATAAGTGGCTTAAAGAACTTTCAATTCACTATTATATTGCCACGGGAAATGTTGTTACTAGACAGTAGGACTGTAGAACACGGAATTCACCGTTAGTTTTCAATGGGAAACATTTTTAGTGTACAACCAGCTTCACTTCATATGAATTCATGTTAATTTTCCATAGGAAACATTTGTCGCAGATAAGTAGCTCAAACAACTTTCATTCACTGTTAGTTTGCCACAGGAAATGTTGTTACTAGACAATATAATTGTAGAATATTGAATACATGGTTAGGTTTCATTGGGAAACTTACTTAGTATACAAGCAGCTAATATTCCTATGATTAACTGTTAGTTTTCAATAGTAAACGTAATTCGCTGATAAGTAGCTTAAAGAACTTTCAATTCAATGTTAGTTTGCCAGCGGAAATGTTGTTACTGGACGATACTATTGTAGAACGTTGAATTCACGTTTAGTTTTCTATGGGAAATGAATGTAGTATACAAGCAGCTTCTATTCCTATGAATTCACTATTTATTTTCAGTGGGAAAGGTTTTAGTATACAAGCAGATTCTGTTCCTATGAATACACTCTTAGTTTTCAGTAGGAAATGTTCGTCGCTGACAAGTAGCTTAAAGAACTTTCAATTCACTGTTAGTTTGCAACGGGAAATGTTGTTACCAGACAGTACCATTGTAGAACATTGAATTCAAGGTTAGTTTTCAATGGGAAACGTTATTAGCATACAAGCACCTTCTATTCCTATGAATTCACTGTTAGTTTTCAATAGGAAATGTTTGTCCCAGATAAGTAGCTTAAAGAACTTTCAATGCAGTGTTAGTTTGCCACAAGAAATGTTGTGGCATAAAATCATATAAATCTATAAAATCGGATTGTGGAATATTGAATTCAGGGTTAGCTTTCACTGGAAATGGTCTTAGTATACCAGCAGCTTCTATTCATGTGATTCCACTGTTGGTTTTCAATCGGAAATGTTTGTCGCAGATAAGTACCTTAAACAACTTTCATTCACTGTTAGTTTGCCATAGGAAATGTTGTTACTAGGCAATATAATTGCAGAATACTGAATACAAGGTTAGGCTTCGATGGGAAACTTACATAGTATACAAGCAGCTACTATTCCTATGATTAACTGTTAGTTTTTAATAGTAAACGTTTTTCGCTGATAAGTAGCTTAAAGAAATATCAATTCACTGTTAGTTTGCCTCGGGAACAGTTGTTACTGGACAATAAGATTGTAATATATTGAATTCACAGTTATTTTTCAATGGGAAATGATCTTAGTATACAAACGGATTCCATTCCTATGAATTCATGTTTGTTTTCAATATGTAACATTTGTCGCAGATAAGTAGCTTAAAGAAATTTCAATTCACTGTTAGGATGCCACGGGAACTGTTGTTACAAGACAATAAGATTGTAGAACTTTGAATTCTTTGTTAGTTTTCAATGATAAACGATCTTCGTATGCAAGCAGCTTCTATTCCTCTGAATTCACCGCTAGTTTTCAACAGAAAACGTTTGTTGCGGATAAATACTTTAACAGCTTTCCTTTCAATTCACTGTTAGTTTGCTACAGCAAATGTTGTTACTAGACAATAGGATTGCAGAACACTGAATTCATGGTTAGTTTTCAACGGGAATCACTCCTAGTATACAAGCAGCTTCTATTCCTGAGAATTCACTTTCAGTTTTCAAAGGGAAACGTTCTTAGCATACAAGCACCTTCCATTCCTATGAATTCATGTTAGTTTTCAATAGGAAACATTTGTCGCAGATAAGTATCTTAAAGAACTTTCAATTCACTGTGAGTTTGCCACAGGAAATGTTACTAGAAACTAAGATTGTAGGACATTGAATTCACGGTTAGTTTTCATTTGGAACCATTCTATGTATGCAAGCAGCTTCCATACCTATGAATTCATCTTAGTTTTCAATAGAAAGTGGTTGTCACAGATAAGTAGCTTAAAAATTTTCAATTCACTGTTAGTTTGCCACGGGAAATATTGTTACTAGACAGTAGGACTGTAGAATATTGAATTCACGATTAGTTTTTAATGGGAAACTTTCTTAATATTCAATCAGCTTCTATTCCTATGAATTCATTGTTAATTTTCAATAGGAAACATTTGCTGCTGATAAATAGCTTAAAGAGTTTTCAATTAGATGTTAGTTTGCCTTGGGAAATGTTGTTTCTAGATATTAGGATTGTAAAAATTTGAGTTCACTCTTAGTTTTCAATGGAAAACTTACTTAGTATACAAGCAGATACTATTCCTATGATTCAATATTAGTTTTCAATAGGAAACGTTTTTAGTATACAAGCAGCTTCTATGCCAATGAATACAGTGTCAGTTTTCAATAGGAAACTTATGTCGTAGATATGTAGCCTAAAGAACTTTCAATTCAGTGGTAGTTTCCGCTGGGAAATGTTGTTACTAGACAGTGGGATTGTAGATCATTGAAATCACGGTCAGTTTCCAATGGGAAACGTTCTTAGTATGAAAGAAGCTTCCATTCCTATGAATTCGCTCTTACTTTTCAAAAGGAAACGTTTGTCGCAGATAAGTAGCTTAAACAACTTTCAATTAACTGATTGGTTGCCACAGAAAACGTTGTTACTACACAAGAGGATTATACAACAATGAATTCAAGGTGAGTTTTCAAACGGAATTGTTCTTAGTATACACGTAACTTCCATTCCTATGAATTCACTGTCAGTTTTCAGTGGGAAATGGTCTTAGTATACAAGCTGCTTCTATTCCAATGAATTCACTGTTAATTTTCAATAAGAAACGTTTGTCGCAGATAAGTAGCTTAAAGAACTTTCAATACACTGATAGATTACCACGGGAAATGTTGTTAATAGAAAATAGAATTGTAGAATAATGAATTCACGGTTAGTTTTCAATGGGAAATGGTATTAGTATACAATCAGCTTCCATTCCTATGAAGTGTTGTTAGTTTTCAATAGAAAAGGTTTGTCGCAGATAAGTCGGTAAAGAACTTTCAATTCATTGTTAGTTTGCCATGGGAAATGTTGTTACCAGACAATAGGATTGTAGAACCTTGAATTCACGGTTAGTTTTCAATGGGAAATATTCTTATTATAGAAGCAGCTTGTATTCCTATATTCACTTTTAGTTTTCAATGGGAAACAGTCTTAGTATAGAAGCAGCTTCTATTCCTATGATTCACTGTTAGTTTTCAATAGGAAACGTTTGTACCAGATAAGTAGCTTAAAGAAATTTCAATTCACTGTTAGTTTGCCATGGGAAATGTTGTTACTAGACAATAGGATTGCGGAACATTGAATTCACGGTTAGTTTTCAATGGGAAACATACTTAGTAAAGAAGCACCTTCTATTCCTATGAATTCACTCTTAGTTTTCAATGGGAAATGATGTTAGTATACAAGCAGCTGCCATTCCTATGAATTCATGTTAGTTTTCAATAGGAAACGTTTGTCACAGAGAAGTAGCTTGAAGAACTTTCAACTCACTGTTAGTTTGCCACGGGAAATGTTGTTACTACACAATGGTATTGTAGCACATTGAATTCTCGGACACTTTTCAATGGCAAACGTTCTTAGTATACAAGCAGCTTCTATTGCTATGAAATCACTGTTAGTTTTCATTGCGAAATGGTCTTAGGATACAATCAGCTTCTATTCTTATGAATTCACAGCAAGTTTCCAATGGGAAATGGGCTTAGTATAGATGTAGTTTCTATTCCTATGAATTCACTCTTAGTATTCAATAGGAAATGTTTGTCGCAGACAACTAGCTTAGAGAAATTGCAATTCTCCCTTAGTTTGCCACGGGAACTGTTGTTCCTAGACAAAAGTATTGTATAACACTGAGTATACAGTTACTTTTCAATGGGAAATGATCTTAGTATACAAACAGCTTCCATTCCTATGAATTCAAGTTATTTTTCAATAGGAAACATGTGTCACATTAAATACTTTAAACAACTTTCAATTCACTGGTAGTTTGCCACAGGAAATGTTGTTACTAGACAACAGAATTGTAGAACATTCAATTCACGATTAGTTTTCAATGGCAAACGTACTCACTATACAAGCTGGTTCTATTCCTATGTATTCACTGTTAGTTTTCAATGGGAAAGGATCTTAGTAAACAAGCAGCTTCTATTCCTATGAATTCAGTGTTAGTTTTCAATAGGAAATGTTTGTCACAGATAAGTAAGTTAAACAACTTTCAATTCACTGTTAGTTTGCCATGGGAAATGTTGTTACTAGACAATAACATTTTAGAATATTGAATTCACTGTTAGTTTTCAATGAGAAACAGTCTTAGTATACAGGCAGCTTCTACTCCTATGAATTCACTGTTTGCTTTTAGTAGGAAACATTTGTCGCAGATAACTAGCTTAAAGAACTTTCAATTGACTACAAGTTTGCAACGGGAACTGTTGTTACTGGACAATACGATTGTAGAACTTTGAATTCACGGTTAGTTTTCAATGGGAAACGTTCTCAGTATACAGACAGCACCTATTCCTATGAATTCAATTTAAGTTTTCAGTGGGAAATGGTCTTAGAATACCAGCAGCTTCTACTATGAATTCACTGTTAGGTTTCAATAGGAAACATTTGTCGCAGATAAGTAGCTTAAAGAACTTTGAATTCACCATTAGTTCGCAGGGTGAAATGTTGCTACTAGACAATAGGATTGTCGAACATTGAATTCACGGTTAGTTTTCAATTTGAAACGAACTTAGTATGCAAATGGCTTCTAGTCCTACGAATTCACTCTTAGTTTTCAATAGGAAAAGTTTGTCTGAGATAAGTAGCTTAAAGAATTTTCAATACACTGGTATTTTGCCACAGGTAATGTTCTTACTAGACAATATGATTGTTGAACATTGAATTCACGGTTACTTTTCAATGGGAAATGTTCTTAGTATACAAGCAGCTTCTATTCCTGTGAATTCACTGTTAGTTTTCAATGGGAAACGTTTTTGGTATACCAGCAGCTTCTATGCCAATGAATACCGTGTCAGTTTTCAATAGGAAACATATTTCGTAGATGTGTAGGCTATAGAATTTTCAATTCAGTGGTAGTTTTCCTTGGGAAATGTTGTTACTAGACAGTAGGATTGTGGAACATTGATATCACGGTTAGTTTCCAATGGGAAACGTCCTTAATGTGAAAGAAGCTTGGATTCCTATGAATTCGCTGTTACTTTTCAAAAGGAAACGTTTGTCGCAGAGAAGTAGCTTAAAGAACTTTCAATTCACTGTTAGTTTTCCACGGGAAATGTTGTTACTACACAATAGGCTTGCAGAACTCTGAATTCACTGTTAGTTTGCAAGGTGAAATGGTCTTAGTATACAAGCAGCTTCTGCTCCTGAGAATTCACTGTTAGTTTTCAATGTGAAACGGTCTTAGTATACATGCAGCTTCTAATCCTATGAATTCACTGTTTGCTTTCAATAGGAAAAATTTGTCACAGAAAACTAGCTTCAAGAACTTTCAATTGACTATTAGTTTGCAAAGGGAACTGTTGTTACTAGACAATAAGATGGTAGAACATTGACGTAAAGGTTGGTTTTCAATGGGAAATTTTCTCAGTATACAGGAAGCTTCTATTCCTATGAATTCACTGTTAGTTTTCAATAGGAAACATCTGTCACAGATAAGTAGCTTAAAAAACTTTCAATACACTGGTAGTTTGCCACGGGAAATGTTGTTACTAGACAATAGGATTGTAGAACATTGAATTCAAGGTTAGTTTTCAATGGCAAACATTGTTAGTATACAAGCAGCCTGTGGATTCACTGTTAGTTTTCACTGGAAAACTGTCTTAGTATACAACCAGCTTCTATTCCAACGAATTCACTCTTAGTTTCAATAGGAAACGTTTGTCGCAGATAAGTAGCTTAAAGAACTTTCAATACACTGTTAGGTTGCCACAGGAAATGTTTTTAATAGACAATAGAATTGTAGAATATTGAATTCACGGTTAGTTCTCAATGGGAAATGGTCTTAGCATACAATCAGCTTCCATTACTATGAAGTCATGTTAATTTTCAATAGAAAACATTTGTCGCAGATAAGTCGCTAAAAGAACTTTCAATTTACTGTTAGTTTGCCATGGGAAATGTTCTTACCAGACAATAGGATTGTAGAACACTGAATTCATGGTTAGTTGTCAATGGCAAATATTCTTATTATAGAAGAAGCTTGTATTCCCATATTCACTCTTAGTTTTCAATGGAAACAGTCTTAGTATATAAGCAGCTTCTATTCCTATGATTCACTGTTAGTTTTCAATAGGAAACGTTTCTTCCAGATAAGTAGCTTCAAGATATTTCAATTCACTGTTAGTTTGCCATGGGAAATGTTGTTACTAGATAATAGGATTGCAGAACATTGAATTCACGGTTAGTTTTCAATGGGAAACATTCTTAGTATAGAAGCACCTTCTATTCCTATGAATTCACTCTTAGTTTTCAATGGGAAATGGTCTTAGTATACAAGCAGCTTCCATTACTATGAATTCATGTTAGTTTTTCATAGGCTACGTTTGTCGCAGATAAGTAGCTTAAAGAACTTTCAACTCCGTGTTTGTTTGCCACGGGAAATGTTGTTACTAGACAATAGGATTGTAGAACATTGAATTCACGGTTAGTTTTCAATGGGAAATGTTCTCAGTATACAGGCAGCATCTATTCCTATAAATTCACTGTAAGTTTTCAGTGGGAAACAGTCTCAGAATACCAGCAGCTTCTACTATCAATTCACTGTTAGGTTTCAATAGGAAACATTTGTCACAGATAAGTACCTTAAAGAACATTGAATTCACCATTAGTTTGCCAGGTGAAATATTGCTACTAGACAATGGGATTGTAGAACATTGAATTCACCGTTGGTTTTTGATGGGAAACATACTTAGTATGCAATTGGCTTCTAGTGCTATGAATTCACTCTTAGTTTTTAATAGGAAGAGTTGTCTGAGATAGGTAGCTTAAAGAATTTTCAATTCACTGGTATTTTGCCACAGTTAATGTTCTTACTAGAGAATATGATTGTTGAACATTGAATTCACAGTTACTTTTCAATGGGAAATGTTCTTAATATACAAGCAGCTTCTATGCCGATGAATACCTTGTCAGTTTTCAATAGGAAACGTATGTCTTAGATATGTAGCCTATAGAACTTTCAATTCAGTGGTTGTTTCCCTTGGGAAATGTTACCAGACAGTACTGATTGTAGAACATTGAAATCACGGTTAGTTTCCAATGGGAAACGTTCTTAGTACAAAAGAAGCTTTCATTTTTATGAATTTGCTGTTACTTTTCAAAAGGAAACGTTTGACAGAGATATGTAGCTTAAACAACTTTCAATTCACTGTTAGTTTGCCACGGGAAATGTTGTTACTACACAATAGGCTTGCAGAACTTTGAATTCACTGTTAGTTTTCAATGTGAAACGGTCTTAGTATACATGCAGCTTCTAATTTTATGAATTCACTGTTTGCTTTCAATAGGAAATATTTGTCGCAGAAAACTAGCTTCAAGAACTTTCAGTTGACTATTAGTTTGAAACGGGAACTGGTGTTACTAGAGAATAAGATGGTAGAATATTGATCTCACGGTTGGTTTTCAATGGGAAATGTTCTCAGTATACATTAGGATTGCAGAACATTGAATTCATGGTTCGTTTTCAGTGGGAAACGGTCTTTGTATAAAAACAGCTTCTATTACTAGGAACCCACTGTTATTTTCAATTTGAAATGTTTTTCACAGATAAGTAGCTTACAGAACTTTCAATTACACTGTTAGTTTGCCACGGGAAATGTTGTTACTAGAAAGTAAGATTGTAGAACATTGAATTCACGGCTAGTTTTCATTTGGAAACATTCTTTGTATGCAAGCAGATTCCATTCCTATGAATTCATATTAGTTTTCAATAGGAAACGGTTGTCGCAGATAAGTAGCTTAAAAAATTTTCAATTCACTGTTAGTTTGTCATGGGAAATGTTGTTACTACACAGTAGGATTGCAGAATATTGAATTCACGGTTAGTTTTTAATGGGAAACTTTCTTATTATTCAAGCAGCTTCTATTCCTATGAATTCACTGTTAGTTTTCAGTGGGAAACGGTCTTAGTATAGAATCAGCTTCTCTTCCTATGAATTCACTGTTAGTTCCAATAGGAAACATTTGTTGCTCATAAGTAGCTTAAAGAGATTTCAATTCCCTGTTAGTTTGCCATGGGAAAGGTTGTTTCTATATATTAGGATTGTAAAACATTGAATTCACGGTTAGTTTTCAATGGGAAACCTACTTAGTATACAAGCAGATACTATTCCTACGATTCAATGTTAGTTTTCAGTAGGAAATATTTTTAGTATACAAGCAGCTTCTATGCCAATGAATGCAGTGTCAGTTTTCAATAGGAAACGTATGTCGTAGATATGTAGCCTAAAGAACTTGCAATTCAGTGCTAGTTTCCCTTGGGAAATGTTACTAGGCAGTAGGATTGTATAACATTGAAATCACGTTTAGTTTCCAATGGGAAACGTTCTTAGTATGAAAGAAGCTTCCATTCCTATGAATTCCCTCTTACTTTTCAAAAGGAAACGTTTGTCGCAGATAAGTAGCTTAAATGACTCGCAATTCACTGATAGTTTGCCATGGAAATGTTGTTACTAGACATAGGATTGCAGAATATGAATTCACGGTTAGTTTTCAATGGAAACTTCTTATTATACAAGCAGCTTCTATTCCTATGATTCACTGTTAGTTTTCAATGGGAAACGTCTTAGTATAGAACAGCTTTATTCCTATGATTCACTGTTAGTTCAATAGGAAACTTTGTCATAAGTACTTAAAGAATTTCAATTCCTGTGTTTGCCATGGGAAATGTTGTTACTAGAAATAGATTGTAAACATTGAATTCACGGTTAGTTTTCAATGGAAACCTACTTAGTATACAAGCAGATTCTATTCCTATGAATTCACTCTTAGTTTTCAATAGGAAATATTTAGTATACAAGCAGCTTCTATTCCTATGAATTCATGTTAGTTTTCAATAGGAAACGTTTGTCACGTAGAAGTAGCTTAGAAGAACTTGCAATTCACGTTAGTTTCCCGGGAAATGTTGTTACTAACAATAGATTGTATACATTGAATTCACGTAAGTTTTCAATGGGAAACGTTCTTAGTATACAAGCAGCTTCTATTCTATGAATTCACTGTTAGTTTTCAATTGGAAATGTTTGTCTCAGATAATAGCTTAAAACTGCAATTCACTATAGTTTCATGGAAATTTGTTACACACAAAGTTTACAACATGAATTCAGGTGAGTTTTAATGGATGTTCTTAGTATACAATCAGCTTCTATTCCTATGAATTCATGTTAGTTTCAATAGGAAATTTTGTGCAGATAAGTAGCTTAAGAAACTTTCAATTTCTTAGTTTGCCAGGAACATGTTGTTACTAGACAATAAGATTGTATGAACATTGAATTCACGTTAGTTTTCAATGGGAAATGTTCTTAGTATACAAGCAGCTTCTATTCCTATGAATTCATGTTATTTTTCAATAGGAAAACATTGTGTCACAGATAAGTAGCTTAAAAATTTCAATTCACTGGTAGTTGCCACGGGAAATGTTGTTACTAGACAATGGATTGTAGAACATTGAATTCAGATTAGTTTTCAATCGGAAACTTCTTACTATACAAGACGTTCTATTCCTATGTAATTCACTGTTAGTTTTCAATGGGAAAGGATCTTAGTATAACAAGCAGCTTCTATTCCTATGAATTCATGTTAGTTTTCAATAGGAAACGTTTGTCCAGATAAGTAGCTTAAAGAACTTTCAATTCACTGTTAGTTTGCCACTGGGAAATGTTGTTACTAGACAATAGATTGTAGAATATTGAATTCACGGTTAGTTTTCAATGGAAATGGTCTTAGTATACAATCAGCTTCCTATTCCTATGAATTCATGTTTAGTTTTCAATAGAAAACAGTTTGTTCGCAGATATAGTCGTTAAAGAACTTTCAATCATTGCCACGGGAAATGTTGTTACTAACAATAGGATTGTAGAACATTGAATTCACGGTTAGTTTTCAATGGAAATGTTCTCAGTATACAGGCAGCATCTATTCCTATAAATTCACTGTAAGTTTTCAGTGGGAAACAGTCTCAGAATACCAAGCAGCTTCTACTATCAATTCACTGTAGTTTCAATAGGAAACATTTGTCACAGATAAGTACCTTAAAGAAACATTGAAATTCAACCATTAGTTTGCCAGGGAAATATTGCTACTAGACAATGGATTGTAGAACATTGAATTCACCGTTGTTTTTGATGGGAAACGTACTTAGTATCAATTGGCTTCCTAGTGCTATGAATTCACTCTAGTTTTTTAATAGGAAGAGTTGTCAGATAAGGTAGCTTAAAGAATTTCAATTCACTGGTATTTTGCCACAGTTAATGTTCTTACTAGAGAATATGAATTGTTGAACATTGAATTCACGATTACTTTTCAATGGAAATGTTCTTAATATACAAGCAGCTTCTATTCCATGATTACACTTGTCAGTTTTCAATAGGAAACGTATGTCTTAGATATTAGCCTATAGAACTTTCAATTTTCAGTGGTTGTTTCCCTTGGGAAATGTTTACCAGACAGTACTGATTGTAGAACATTGAATCACGGTTAGTTTTCAATGGGAAACGTTCTTAAGTCAAAGAACTTTTCATTTTATGAATTTCTGTTACTTTTCAAAGGAAACGTTTGACAGAGATATGTAGCTTAAACAACTTTCAATTCACTGTTAGTTTGCCAGGAAATGTTGTTACTACACAATAGGCTTGCAGAACTTTGAATTCACTGGTTAGTTTTCAATGTGAAACGTCTTAGTATACATGCAGCTTCTAATTCTATGAATTCACTGTTTGCTTTCAATAGGAAATATTTGTCGCAGAAAACTAGCTTCAAAGAACTTTCAGTTGACTTTAGTTTGAAAGGGAACTGTGTTACAGAGAATAAGATGGTTAGAATATTGATCTCACGGTTGGTTTTCAATGGGAAATGTTCTCATATACAATAGTTGATTGCAGAACATTGAATTCATGGTTCGTTTTCAGTGGAAACGTCTTTAGTATAAAAACAGCTTCTATTACTATGGAATCCACTGTTATTTTCAATTAGAAATGTTTTCACAGATAAGTAGCTTACAGAACTTTCAATTACACTGTTAGTTTGCCACGGAAATGTTGTTACTAGAAAGTAAGATTGTAGAACATTGAATTCACGGCTAGTTTTCATTTGGAAACTTCTTGTATGCAAGCAGATTCCATTCCTATGAATTCATAGTTAGTTTTCAATAGGAAACGGTTTGTCGCAGATAAGTAGCTTAAAAAATTTTCAATTCACTGTTAGTTTGTCATGGAAATGTTGTTACTACACAGTAGGATTGCAGAACTATTGAATTCACGTTAGTTTTTAATGGGAAACTTTCTTATTATTCAAGCAGCTTCTATTCCTATGAATTCACTGTTAGTTTTCAGTGGGAAACGGTCTTAGTATAAATCAGCTTCTTCCTATGAATTCACTGTTAGTTCCAATAGGAAACATTTGTTGCTCAATAATAGCTTAAAGAACTTTGAATTCGCCATTAGTTCGCCAGGTGAAATGTTGCTACTAGAGAATAGGATTGTAGAACATTCAATTCGTGGTTAATTCTCAATGGGAAACGTACTTAGTATGCAATTGGCCTCTAGTCCTATGAATTCACACTTAGTTTTCAATAGAAAAGTTTGTCTGAGATAAGCAGCTTAAAGAATTTTCAATTCACTGGTATTTTGCCACAGGTAATGTTCTTACTAGAGAATATGATTGTTGAACATTGAATTCACAGTTACTTTTCAATGGGAAATGCTCTTAGTATACAAGCAGCTTCTATTCCTGTGAATTCACTGTTAGTTTTCAATGGGAAACCTTTTTAGTATACAAACAGCTTCTATGCCAATGAATACAGTGTCAGTTTTCATTCAGAAACGTGTGTCGTAGATATGTAGCCTAAAGAACTTTCAATTCAGTGGTAGTTTCCCTTGTGAAATGTTGTTACTAAACAGTAGGATTGTAGAACGTTGAAATCACGGTTAGTTTCCATTGGGAAACGTTCTTAGAATGAAAGAAGCTTCGATTCCTATGAATTTGCTGTTACTTTTCAAAAGGAAACGTTTGTCGCAGATAAGTAGTTTAAAAAACTTTCAATTCACTGTTAGTTTGCCACTAGAAATGTTGTTACTAGACAATAGGCTTGCAGAACTTTGATTTCACTGTTAGTTTTCAATGTGAAACAGTCTTAGTATACAAGCATTTTCTGTTCCTGAGAATTCACTGTTAGTTTTCAATGGGAAATGGTCCTAGTATACATGCAGCTTCTATGCCTATGAATTCACTATTTGCTTTCAATAGGAAACATTTGTTGCAGAAAACTAGCTTCAAGAACTTTCAATTGACTATTAGTTTGCAATGGGAACTGTTGTTACTAGGCAATAAGATTGTTGAACATTGAATTCACGGTTGGTTTACACTGGGAAATGTTCTCAGCATACAGGCAGCTTCTATTCCTATGAATTCACTGTTAGTTTTCAATAGGAAACATTTGTCACAGATAAGTAGCTTAAAAAACTTTCAATTCACTGGTAGTTTGCCACGGGAAATGTTGTTACTAGAGAGTGGGATGTAGAACTTTGAATTCACTGTTAGTTTTCAATCGGAAACGTTCTTAGTATACAAGAAACTTCCATTCCTATGAATTCACTGTCTGTTGTCAATAGTTAACGTTTGTCACAAATAAGTAGCTTAAAGTACTTTCCATACACTGTTAGATTGCCGTGGGAAATGTTGTTAATAGACAATAGAATTGTAGAATATTGAATTCACGGTTAGTCCTCAATGGGAAATGGTCTTAGTATGCAATCAGCTTCCATTCCTATGAAGTGTTGTTAGTTTTCAATAGAAAAGGTTTGTTGCAGATAAGTAGCTAAAAGAACTTTCAATTCACTGTTAGTTTGCCATGGGAAATGTTACCAGACAATAGGATTGTAGAACATTGAATTCACGGTTAGTTTTCAATGGGAAATATTCTTATTATAGAAGCATCTTGTATTCCTATATTCACTCTTAGTTTTCAATGGAAACAGTCTTAGTATAGAAGCAGCTTCTATTCCTATGATTCACTGTTAGTTTTCAATAGGAAACATTTGTTCCAGATAAGTAGCTTAAAGATATTTCAATTCACTGTTAGTTTGCCATGGGAAATGTTGTTACTAGACAATAGGATTGCAGAACATTGAATTCACGGTTAGTTTTCAATGGGAAACATTCTTAGTACAGAGGCACCTTCTATTCCTATGAATTCACTCTTAGTTTTCAATGGGAAATGATCTTAGTATACAAGCAGCTTCCATTCCTATGAATTCATGTTAGTTTTCAATAGGAAACATTTGTCTCAGGTAAGTAGCTTAAGGAACATTCAACTCACAGTTAGTTTGCCACAGGAAATGTTGTTACTGCAGAATGGTATTGTGGCACATTGAATTCACGGTTACTTTTCAATGGCAAACGTTCTTAGCATACAAGCAGCTTCTATTACTTTGAAGCACTGTTAGTTTTCATTGGGAAACGGTCTTAGTATACAAATAGCTTCTATTGTTTTGAAGTCACAGTAAGTTTCCAATGGGAAATGGTATTAGTATAGACGCAGATTCTATTCCTATGAATTCACTGTTAGTTTTCAATAGGAAATGTTTGTCGCAGATAACTAGCTTAGAGAACTTCCAATTCTCCGTTAGTTTGCCACGGGAACTGTTGTTCCGAGACAATAGTATTGTATAACACTGAGTTCGCGGTTACTTTTCAATGGGAAATGATCTTAGTATACAAACACCTTCCGTTCCTATGAAGTCAAGTTAGTTTTTAATAGGAAACGTGTGTCACATAAAATAGCTTAAACAACTTTCAATTCACTGGTTGTTTGCCACCGGAAATGTTGTTACTAGATAATAGAATTGTTGAACATTCAATTCATGATTAGTTTTCAATGGGAAACGTACTCAGTATACAAGCAGGTTCTATTCCTATGTATTCACTGTTAGTTTTCAATGGGAAAGGATGTTAGTATACAAGCAGCTTCTATTCCCATGAATTCAGTGTTAGTTTTCAATAGGAAATGTTTGTCTCAGATAAGGAGCTTAAACAACTTTCAATTCACTGTTAGTTTGCCACGGGAAATGTTATTACTGTACAATAGGATTGCAGAACATTGAATTCACTGTTACTTTTCAATGGGAAACGGTCTTAGTATACAAGTAGCTTCTGTTCCTGAGAATTCACTGTTAATTTTCAATGGGAAACGGTCCTAGTATACATGCAGCTTCTATTCCTATGAATTTACTGTTTGCTTTCAATAGGAAATGTTTGTCGCAGATAACTAGTTTAAGGACTTTCAGTTGACTATTAGTTTGCAACAGGAACTGTTGTTACTAGACAATAAGATTGTAGAACATTGAATTCACGGTTAGTTTTCAATGGGAAACGTTCTCAGTATACAGGCAGCATCTATTCCTATAAATTCACTGTAAGTTTTCAGTGGGAAATGGTCTTAGAATACCAGCAGCTTCTACTATCAATTCACTGTTAGGTTTCAATAGGAAGCACTTGTCACAGATAAGTAGCTTAAAGATCATTGAATTCACCATTGGTTTGCCTGGTGAAATGTTGCTACTAGACAATAGCATTGTAGAACATTGAATTCACGTTTGGTTTCAATGGGAAACGTACTTAGTATGCAATTGGCTTCTAGTCCTATGAATTCACTCTTAGGTTTCAATAGGAAAAGATTGTCTGAGATAAGTAGCTTAAAGAATTTTCAATTCACAGGTATTTTGCCACAGGTAGTGTTGTTACTAGAGAGTATGATTGTTGAACATTGAATTCACGGTTACTTTTCAATGGGAAATGTTCTTAGTATACAAGCAGCTTCTATTCCTGTGAATTCACTGTTAGTTTTGATTGGGAAACGGACTTTGTATACATGCAGCTTCCATTCCTATGAATTCAGTGTTAGTGTTCAATAGGAAATGTTTGTCACTGATAAGTAGCTTAGAGGACTTTCAATTTACTGTTATTTTTCTATGGGAAATGTTCTTACTAGACCTTAGGATTGCAGAACATTGAATTCACGGTTCGTTTTCAGTGGGAAATGGTCTTTGTATACATACAGCTTCTATTAGTAGGAATCCACTGTTATTTTCAATGGGAAATGTTTGTCACAGATAAATAGCCTACAGAACTTTCAATTCACTGTTAATTTGCCACGGAAATGCTGTTACTAGAAAGTAAGATTGTAGAACATTGAATTCACAGTTAGTTTTCATTTGGAACCGTTCTTTGTATGCAAGCAGCTTCCATTCCTATGAATTCATATTAGTTTTCAATAAGAAACGGTTGTCTCAAATAAGTAGCTTAAACAATTTTCAATTCACTGTTAGTTTGTCATGGGAAATGTTGTTACTACACAGTAGGATTGTAGAATATTGAATTCAGGTTTAGTTTTTAACGGGACACTTTCTTAGTATTCAAGCAGCTTCTATTCCTATGAATTCTCTGTTAGTTTTCAGTGGGAAACGGTCTTAGTATAGAAGCAGCTTCTATTCCTATGAATTCACTGTTAGTTTTCAATAGGAAACATTTGTCACTAATAAGTGGCTTAAAGAGTTTTCAATTCCCTGTTAGATTGCCGTGGGAAATGTTATTTCTAGATATTAGGATTGTAAAACTTTGAATTCATGGTTAGTTTCCAATGGGAAATAGTCTTAGTATACAAGCAGCTTCTATTCCTATCAATTCACTCTTTCTTGTCAGTTGGAAATTTTTGTCGCAGGTACCAACCTTGGATAACTTTCAATTCACTGTTAGTGTGCCACGGGAACTATTGTTACTAGACAATATGAATGTAGAGCATGGAATTCACGGTTACTTTTCTTTGTGAAACGATGTTAGTATAAAAACAACTTACATTCCTATGAATTAATGTTAGTTTTCAATAGGAAACTTGTATCACGGTAAGTAGCTTAAAGAACTTTCAACTCACTGGTAGTTTGCCCCAGGAAATGTTGTTACTAGACAAGAGGATTGTAGAACATTCAATTCATGATTAGTTTTCAATGGGAAATATACTCACTATACAAGCAGGATCTATTCCTGTGAATTCATTACTAGTTTTCAGTGGGAAAGGGTCTTAGTATCCAAGCAGCTTCAATTCCTATGAATACACTCTTAGTTTTCAATAAGAAACATTTGTCGCTGATAAGTAGCTTAAAGAAGTTTTAATTCACTGTTAGTTTGCAACTGGAAGCATTATCACTAGACACCAGGATTGTTGAACATTGAATTCACGGTTTGTGTTCAATGGGAAACGTTGGGACTATACAAGTATCTTCTATTTCTATGAATTCACTGTAAGTTTTCAATAGGAAACGTTTGTCGCAGATAATTACCTTAAAGAACTTTCAATTCACTGTTAGTTTGCCATGAGAAATGTGGTTACTAGACAATAGGATTGTAAAACATTGACATCACTGTTTGTTTCCAGTTCGAAATGTACTTAGTATACAAGCAGCTTCTATTCCTATTAATTCACTGTGACTTTTAAATAGGAAACTTTGTCGCAGATAAGTAGCTTAAAGAAATATCAATTCATTGTTAGTTTGCCACGGGAACTGTTGTTAAAAGACAAGAAGATGGTAGAACACTGAATTCACGATTAGTTTCCAATGCCAAACGTTCTTAGTATACAACAGCTTCTATTCTTATGAATTCACTGTTAGTTTTGATTGGGAAACTGTCTTAGTATACGAGTAGATTCTATTCCTATGAATTCTCTGTTAGTTCCCAGTGGGAAACGGTCATAGTATATAAGCAGGTTCTAGTCCTATAAATTCATGTTAGTTTTCAAAAGGAAACCTTTGTCGCAGATAAGTAGCTTAAAGAACATTCAATTCACTGTTAGTTTGCCATGGGGAATGTTGTTGCTAGGCAATAGGATTTTAGAAGATTGAATTCAAGTTTACTTTTCAATGGGATACGTACATAATATACAAGCAGCTTCTTTTTTCTCAATTTTTATTAATATTTTCCATGATTATAAAAAATATCCCATGGTATTTCCCTCCTCCCTTTCCCCTTTGAAATTCCATTCTCCATCATATCCCCTCCCCATCTCAATCTTTCTATTTACATATATACAATACCAACCTAATAAAAGCCCTCCTCCCTTTCTTTCTCTTCCCTTTCTATCTCCTTTTTTAACTTACTGGCCTCTGCTACTGAGTTTTTTCATTCTCCCACAGAAGCCCAATCATCTGTAGCTAAGACCCACATATGAGGGAGAACATGTGGTGCTTGGCTTTCTGGGCCTGGGTTACTTCACTTAGTATAATTCTTTCCAGATCCATCCACTTTTCTGCAAATTTCATAACTTCATTTTTCTTTACCGCTGAGTAAAACTCCATTGTATAAATGTGCCATATCTTCATTATCCACTCATCAGTTGAGGGACATCTAGGCTGGTTCCATTTCCCAGCTATTATAAATTGAGCAGCAATAAACATGGTGAGCACATACTTCTAAGCAAATGAGATGAGTCCGTAGGATATATGCCTAGGAGTGCTATAGCTGGGTCATATGGTAGATCAATCTTTAGCTGTTTTAGGAACCTCCACACTGATTTCCACAATGGCTGGACCAGATTGCATTCCCACCAACAGTGTAGAAGGGTTCCTCTTTTTCCACATCCCCGCCAACATTTATGATCATTTGTTTTCATGATGGTAGCCAATCTGACAGGAGTGAGATGGAATCTCAATGTAGTTTTAATCTGCATTTCCCTGATGACTAGGGATGTAGAACATTTTTTTAGATGCGTATATGCCATTCGTATTCTTCCTTTGAGAATTCTCTATTTAGCTCCATTGCCCATTTTTTGATTGGTTTGTTTGATTCCTTATTAAATAATAAACTTCTTGAGTTCTCTGTATATCCTAGATATTAATCCTCTATCACATATATAGCTGGCGAAGATTTTTTCCCATTCTGTAGGTTGCCTCTTTGCTTTCTTCACCGTGTCCTTTGCAGTGCAAAATCTTTGTAATTTCATGAGGTCCCAGTGGTTAATCTGTGGCTTTATTGCGTGAGCAATTGGGGTTGTATTCAGAAAGTCTTTGCCAAGACCAATATGTTGAAGGGTTTCCCCTACTTTTTCCTCTAGCAGTTTCAGAGTTTCAGGTCTGATGTTAAGGTCTTTAATCCATTTGGACTTAATTGTTGTGCATGGAGAAAGAGAAGAATCTATTTTCATCCTTCTACAGATATATATCCAGTTTTCCCAACACCATTTGCTGAAGAGGCTGTCTTTTCTCCAATGAGTATTTTTGGCATTTGTATCGAATATCAGGGTGCTATTGCTACATGGGGTTACATTTGGGTCCTCTATTCTGTTCCATTGATCTACAAGTCTGCTTTTTTGCCAGTACCATGCTGCTTTTGTTACTATGGCTCTGTAGTATAGGTGAAAATCAGGTATAGTGATACCACCAGCCTTACTTTTGTTGCTCAGTATTATTTTAGATATTCGAGGTTTTTTGTGATTCCAAATGAATTTTTGGATTGTTTTTTCTATTTCCATGAAGAATGCCTTTGGAATTTTGATGGGGATTGCATTAAATGTGTAGATTGCTTTTGGTAAGATTGCCATTTTCACAATATTGATTCTTCCAATCCAGGAACAAGGGATGTCTTCCATTTCCTAGTGTCTTCTGCAATTTCTCGCTTGAGTGTTTTAAAGTTCTCATTGTAGAGATTCTTTACTTCCTTGGTTAGGTTTATTACAAGGTACTTTATTTTTTTGATGCAATTGTGAATGGGAGTGATTCTCTGATCTCATCCTCTGTGTGCTTGTTATTAGCATATATGAAGGCTACTGATTTCTGTGTATTTATTTTGTATCCTGCTACATGACTGTAGGTTTTCATCAGCTCTAACAGTTTGCTAGTAGAGTCTTTAGGGTCCTTTATATATAGAATCATGTCATCTGCAAATAATGATAACTTGACCTCTTCCTTTCCAATTTGTATCCCTTTTATGCAAGTCTCTTGCCTTATTGCTATGGCTAAGACTTCCAGAACTATATTAAATAAAAGTGGGGACAGTGGACACCCTTGTCTTGTTCCTGATTTTAGTGGAAAAGCTTCGAGTTTTTCCCCATTTCGTAATATGTTGGCTGTAGGCTCATCATAAATAGCCTTTATTATAGTGAAATATGTTCCTTCTATTCCCAGTCTCTGTAGGACTTTTATCATGAAGGGATGTTGGGTTTTTGTCAAATGCTTTCTCTGCGTCTAATGAGATGATCATGTGATTTTTCTCCTTCAACCCATTTATATAATGTATAACATTTATAGATTTGCGTATGTTGAACCATCCCTGCATCTCTGGGATAAAGCCTACTTGGTCAGGGCGAATGATCTTTCTGATATATTCTTGTATTCTGTTTGCCAATATTTTGTTGAGAATTTTTGCATCTATGTTCACGAGGGAGATTGGTCTGTAATTTTCTTTTTTTGTTCTATCGTTGCCTGGTTTTGGTATCAGAGTGATGCTGGCTTCGTAGAAGGTGTTTGGTAGAATTCCTTCGCTTTCTATTTCCTGGAAAAGCTTAAGAAGCAATGGTGTTAGCTCTTCCCTGAAGGTCTGGTAAAATTCAGCAGTGCATCCATCTGGGCCTGGGCTTTTTTTAGTTGGGAGATTTTTGATAACTGTTAGGATCTCCATGCTTGTTATAGGTCTATTTAAGTGATTAATCTCATCTTGATTTAATTTAGGTAGGTCATATAAATCATAGTATACACAGTATACAAGCAGCTTCTATTCCTATGAATTTACTGTTAGTTTTCAACGGGAAAGCATCTTAGTATACAAGCAGCTTCCATTGCTATGAATACACTGTTAGTTTTAAATAGGAAACGTTTCTCGCTGACAAGTAGCTTAAAGAACTTTCAGTTCACTGTTAGTTTGCCACAGCAAATGTTGTTACTAGACAATAGGATTGTACAACACTGAATTCACGGTTAGTTTTCAATGAGAAACATTCTTAGCATACAAGCAGCTTCTATTCCTATTCATTCACTGTCAGTTTTCAATGGGAAACGGTTTTAGTATGCAAGCAGCTTCTATTCCTTTGAATTCACTGTTAGTTCTCAATAGGAAATGGGTGTTGCAGATAAGTAGCTTAAAGAGCTTTCAATTCCCTGTTAGTTTGCCATGGGAAATGTTGTTTCTAGACATTGGGATTGCAGAGCATTGAATTCATGTTTAGTTTCCAATGGGAAACTTACTTAGTATTCAATAAGCTACTATTCCTATGATTAACTGTTAGTTTTCAATAGTAAACGTTTTTCCCTGATAAGTCCCTAAAAGAACTTTCAATTCACTGTCAGTTAACCACGGGAAATGTTGTTACTGGACAATACGATTGTAGAACTTTGAATCCACGGTTAGTTTTCAATGGGAAACGGTCTGACTATACATGCAGCTTCTATTACTATGAATCCACTGTTAGTTTTCAGTAGGAAATGTATGTCACTGATAAGTAGCTTGAAGAACTTTCAATTCACTGTTAATTTGCCATGGGAAATGTTGTTACTAGACAGTACCATTGTAGAGCATTGAATTCACGGTTAGTTTTGAATGGGAAACGTTCTTCTATACAAGCAGCTTCTATTCCTGTGAATAGACTCTTAGTTTTCAATAGGAAACGTTGGTCCCAGAGAAGTACCTTAAAGAACTTTCAATACACTGTTAGTTTTCCATGACAAATGTTGTTACTATACAATCGGATTGTGGAATATTGAATTCAGGGTTAGCCTTCACTGGACATGGTCTTAGTATACAAACAGCTTCTATTCATGTGAATCCACTGTTACTTTTCAATAGGAAAAGTTTGTCGCAGATAAGTAGCTTAAAGAACTTTCAATTCAATGTTAGTTTGCCACGGGAAATGTTGTTAGTAGACAGTGGGATTGTAGAACTTTGAATTCTTTGTTAGTTTTCCATGGCAAATGATCTTCGTATGCAAGCACCTTCTATTCCATTGAATTCACTGTTAATTTTCAATAGGAAATGTTTGTCACAGATAAATACTTTAACAGCTTTCAATTCACTGTTAGTTTGCCACAGCAAATGTTGTTCCTAGACAATAGGATTGTAGAACACTGAATTCACTGTTAGTTTTCAATGGGAACCATTCTTAGTATACAAGCCGCTTCTATTCCTGAGAATTCACTGTCAGTTTTCAATGGGAAACTTTCTTAGTATGCAAGCAGCTTCCATTCCTATGAATTCATGTTAGTTTTCAATAGGAAACATATGTCAGAGATAAGTAGCTTAAAGAACTTTCAATTCACTGTTAGTTTGCCACGGGAAATGTTGTTGCCAGGCAATAGGATTGTGGAACATTGAATTCACTTTTACTTTTCAATGGGAAGCGTACTTCGTATACAAGCAGCTTCTATTCCAATGAATTCATTGTTAGTTTTCAATCGGAAAGGGCATTAGTATACAAGCAGCTTCAATTCCTATGAATACACTGTTAGTTTTCAATAGGAAATGTTTGTCTCATATAAGTAGCTTAAAGAACTTTCAATTCACTGTTAGTTTGCCACAGGATATGTTGTTACTAGACACTAGGATTGTAGAATATTGAATGCACAGTTAGGTTTCAATGGAAAAGCTTCTTAGTATACACGCAGCTTCTATTCCTATGAATTCACTGTTAGTTTTCAGTGGTTAACAGTCTTAGTATAGAAGCAGCTTCTATTCCTATGAATTCACTGTTAGTTTTCAATAAGAAACATTTATTGCGGATAAGTAGCTTAAACAGTTTTCAATTCCCTGTTAGTTTGCCATGGGAAATGTTGTTTCTAGATATTAGGATTGTAAAACTTTGAATTCACGCTTAGTTTCCAGTGGGAAGTGGTGTTAGTATACAAGCAGCTTCTATTCCTATGAATTCACTGTTACTTGTCAGTAGGAAATGTTTGTCTCAGATAACAAGCTCAGATAACTTTCAATTCACTGTTATTGTGTCACGGGAACTAGTGATACTAGACGTTATGAATGTAGAACATGGAATTCACGGTTACTTTTCAATGGGAAATGATCTTAGTATACAAACACCTTCCGTTCCTATGAAGTCAAGTTAGTTTTCAATAGGAGACGTGTGTCACAGTAAATAGCTTAAACAACTTTCAATTCACTGGTAGTTTGCCACAGGAAATGTTGTTACTATACAATAGAATTGCAGAACATTCAATTCACGATTCGTTTTCAATGGGAAACGTACTCACTATACAAGCAGGTTCTATTCCTATGTATTCACTGTTAGTTTTCAATGGCAAATGATCTTAGTATACAAGCAGCTTCTATTCCTATGAATTCAGTGTTAGTTTTCAATAATAAATGTTTGTCACAGATAAGTAGCTTAAACAACTTTCAATTCACTGTTAGTGTGCCACGGGAAATGTGGCTACTAGACAATAGGATTGCAGAATATTGAATTCACTGTTAGTTTTCAATGGGAAACGCTCTTGCTATACAAGCAGCTTCTATTCCTATGAATCCACTGTTATAATCAACAGGAAATGTTTGTGGCAGATAAGTAGCTTACAGAACTTTCAATTCACTGTTAGTTTGCCATGGGAAATGTTATTGCTAGACTGTAGGATTGTAGAAATTGAATTCATGGTTCGTTTTCAATGGGAAACATTCTTAGTATACAAGCAGCTTCCATCCTTTGAATTCATGCTAGTTTTCAATAGCAAGCGTTTGTCACAGATAAGTAGCTTAAACAACTTTCAATTCACTGTTAGATTGATATGGGAAATGTTGTTATTGGACAATAGGATTGTAGAACATTGAATTCACAGGTTAGTTTTCTACGGGAAATGTTCTTAGTATACAAGCAGCTTCTATACCTATGAATTCACACTTAGTTTTCAATGGGAAATGGTCTCAGTTTACAAGAAGCTTCTACTCCTATGAATTCACTGTTAGTTTTCAAAAAGAAACATTTGTTGCAGATAAGTATCTTGAAGAATTTTCAATTCAGTGCTGGTTTGACACGGGAAATGTTGTTACTAGACAATACGATTGTAGAACATTGAATTCACTGTTAGTTTTCCATGGGAAACATTTTTCGCACAGAAGCACATTCTATACCTATGAATTCACTGTTAGTTTTCCTTGGGAAACGGTCTTAGTATACAGGAAGCTACTATTGCTGTGAATTTACTGTTAGTTCTCAATGGGAAATGGTCTTAGTAAAGAAGCAGCTTGTATTCCTATGAATTCACTGTTATTTTTCAATGGGAAACGGTCTTAGTATACAAGCAGCTTCTATTCCTATGAGTTCACAGTTAGGTTTCAATTGGAAACGGTCTTAGTATACAAGCAGCTTCTATTCCTACGAATCCACTGTTATTCTCAATAGGAAATGTTCTTGGCAGATAAGTTGCTTACAGAACTTTCAATTCATTGTTAGTTTGCCTCAGGAAATGTTCTTACTAGACAATAGGATTGTACAACATTGAATTCACGGTCAGTTTTCAATGGGAAATATTCTTAGTATATAAGCAACTTCTATTCCTATGTGTTCACTGTTAATTTTCAATAGGAAACGTTTGTCACAGATAAGTAGCTTAAAGAACGTTCCATTCAGTATTACTTTGCCACGATAAATGTTGTTACTAGACAATAGGTTTGTAGAATATTGGATTTACGGTTAGTTTTCAATGGGAAACGTTCATAGTATACAAGCAGCTTCTACTCCTATGAATTCACTGTTAGCTTTCAATAAGAAACATTTGTTTCAGATAAGTAGCTTTAAGAATTTTCAATTCAGTGTTAGCTCGACACGGGAAATGTTACTGGACAATAGGATTGTAGAACATTGAATTCACTGTTAGTTTTGAATGGGAAATTGTCTTAGTATACAAGCAGCTTCTATTCCCATGAGTTCACTGTAAATTTTCAATGGGAAACGGTCTTAGTATACAAGCAGCTTCTATTCCTATGAGTTCACTATGTGGTTCCAATGGGAAACGGTCTTAGTATACAAGCAGCTTCTATTCCTATGAATCCACTGTTATTTTCAATAGGAATTGTTCGTGGCAGATAAGTAGCTTACAGGACTTTGAATTCGCTGTTATTTTGCCACTGGAAATGTTGTTACTAGGCAACAGGATTATAGAACATTGAAAATCATGGTTAGTTTTCAATGAGAAACGTTGTTAGTATACAAGCAGCTTCTATTCCTGCCACACCAACTCCAGTGGAGTCTGTGTAGCATAGAGCCTGAACAGCTCGAATGGCTACTAGACCTGGGGTTTCGCATCACACGTGATTAGGCCCCCTGGAGGTCCCTGGCAGAGTCTTTGGTGTTTTGTGATTTGGGTCTCATTCTGCAGTGTGTTCTTTCTCTGGGTGCTTGCCTTATTGATTCTAGGAACTAAGCCCACTCAACTTTATACTGATAAAATCATGCTCTCAGCAGATAATCTCGATGGGCCTTTAGATGTTCCAGAAACTAAGAGTACAAAAACGGAAGCTTCCACCTATGGAGACAGCCCTAGCCTCAGTAACCCCAGCAGCCTTAACCGCGACGCCGGCTGTGTCTGAAAAGCTTGAATAGCTAATTTTTATTCTTGCTGAGAATGTAACTTTAACTCCATATGACCCTCCACTAACAGAATTGTTTGGCAGTCTGCAGTTTCTGATTCATGGCAGATGGAGGGAACCACCTAAATATAGAGGGCCTTATAATTTTGATCCTAGTGATGCACCACTCCCTTGGACAGGAAAATATGATGAGAATCTAATCAGATGGGTAACATTTAAAGGAAAGAGAATCAAATATTATTCATTGAGTATATAGGAAATGATTAGGAGAAACAGGCCCCCATGGTGTGCTTTGACGGATAAACAGCAACAAGAACTTAGATAGGAAGTATATGTATTCTTTGCTGTTAGGAATAAAAGATTGTATGATATATTTGGAAACCCTTTAAGTCAAGAAAGAATGTTGAAAGATCTAAGAGTTTGGGATGAAATGTGGGACCCCAATGTGAATGTAAGATGTTAATATTAGAAATCTTTAGATGTTAGTCATTAACCACAAGTGTCTGGTCCTGCAGCAGCTACAGAAAGAGGAAGTTCCTGGGTATAGCAAGTTTATACTGAGTATATGTCATAAGGAGTTATTGTACTGATTTCATTTGTTGAAAACCTGCCAAATGGAGCAGTTCCTGATTGTTTCTGTATATAACTGAGGCCTGAAAGTAAAGTTCTTTGCAGCAGCAATCACAACCTGTGTTGTCTGTCTGTCGCGTCGAATCTGTTCCTTACCTGAATATCCAAGCCTGGTCCCCCTGCAGAGACATCCCCACTGGGTGGTCTGCGGCTGAGTTCACAGTTAGTTTTCAATGGAAACAGTGTTAGTATACAGGAACCTTCTATCCCTATGAATTCACAGTTAGTTTTCAATAGGAAATGTTTGTCGCAGATAAGTAGCGTAAATAACATTCAATTCACTGTTAGTTTGCCACAGGAAGTGTTGTCATTGGACATTAGGATTGCAGAACATTGACTTCACTGTTAGTTGCTTCTGGGAAACATTCATAGTATACAAGCAGCTCCCATCCCTTGAATTCATGTTAGTTTTCAATAGCAAACGTTTGTCACAGATAAGTAGCTTAAAAAACTTTCAATTCACCTTTAGTTTGCCTCGGGAAATTTTGTTACTAGACAACAGGATTGTAGAACATTGAATTCACGGTTAGTTTTCAATGGGAAATGTTCTTAGTATACAATCAACTTGGATTCCTATGAATTCACTGTTAGTTTTCAACGGAAAACGTTTCTCACAGGTAAGTAGCTTGAAGAACTTTCAATTCACTTTTAGTTTGCCACCGGAAATGAATTACTAGAAAATAGGATAGTAGAACATTGAATTCACTGTTTGTTTTCAAAAGAAACGTACTTAGTATACAAGCAGATTTTATTCCTATGAACTCACTGTTAGTTCTCAATAGGAAACTTTTGTTGCAGACAAGTAGCTTTAAGCACATTCAATTCACTGTTAGTTTGCCACGGTAAATGTTGTTACTAGACAGTAGGATTGTAGGACATTGAATTCACGGTTAGTTTACAATGAGAAACGTTCTTAGTATACAAGCAACTTCCATTCCTCTGAAATCACAGTTAGTTTTCAATGGGAAACGTTCTTAGTATACAAGCAGCTTCCATTCCTATGAATTCATGTTAGTTTTCAATGAGAACCATTTGTCGCTGATAAGAGGCTTAAACAACTTTCAATTCACTGTTAGTTTGTCGCGGGAAGTGTTGTTAGTAGACAATAGGAATGGAGAACATTGAATTCACGGTTAGTTTTCAATGGGAATTGTTCTTAGTATATAAGCAGCTTCTATTCCTACGAATTCCCTGTTAGTTTTCAATTGGAAATGGTCTTATTATACAAGCAGCTTCTACTTCTGTGAATTCACTGTTAGGTTTCAGTAGGAAACGTTTGTCGCAGATAAATAGCTTAAAGAACTTTCAATTCACTGTTTGTTTGCCAGGCGAAATGTTGTTACTAGACAATAAGATTGTAGAACATTGAATTCACGGTTAGTTTTCAATGGGAAACATTCTTAGTATATATGAAGCTTCCATTCCTATGAATTCACTGTTACTTTTCATTGGGAAATGGTCTTAGTATACAAGAAGCTTCCATTCCTATGAATTCACTGTTAGTTTCTAATAGGAAACGTTTGTCATAGATAAGTACTTTCAAGAACTTTCAATTCACTGTTTGTTTGCCACGGAAATGTTGTTGAAGGACTCAGGAAGCAGATAGACCCCATGACAGGCTTCAGAGTCCTCAGTAGGCCTAAGTTTCTGTTTCCCGGCAAGATCTCCAGTAAGGATGGGATTAACAGTTAGTGGAAACTGATTATGGAAGATCTCCGGTAAGGGTGGGTTTAACAGTTACTGGAAACTGACTATGCCATACATTCCTGAAGTCCTAAAATAAGCTCAATTCCCCTAGCTTCAGCCCACCAATGTTGCCCGCCAAAATCCTAAACCAAGAGAAGAGTGAACTGTTTAAATCAACCAATCATGTACCCATCCCTTTCTTCTATGTTCAAATCCCTATAAAACCCTACCCTCCCACTACTCTGGGCTCTTGTACAGATCCACTGCGTTGGTGAAGTCAAGAGACTGAGCTTAAGCCCAAAATAAAGCTCCTTGCCCTTGCATACGTGTTTGGTTCTCCTTGGTGGTCACTGGGGATGCCGAGAACTGGGCATAACATTTGGGGCTCATCCTGGATCTCCTCAGACTGCTGAGGACCACCAACACGTGGAGCTCAGGTCGCCGGTGGTAAGTGTGCTTCTGTGTTGTGCTTCTGTGTTTTGTCTTTCCTGAAAACCTGTCCTTCATTCTTTCATTCATTAGAAAATTTTTGTTGGGGCGGACGTATCCCAGGAGGCCAGTTTTGTTCAGACGGTGGGTCCTGGGTGCCTCAGGCTTGCCTGGAGGAGATTTCATCTCCCCATCTGTAGAGATAACAACGCGGGTCGCTACCGCGGAACGGCGAGAAGCCGTAGTCTCAAATTTGGTTCTGTAGTAGCTGGCCACTCTGTTGCGGGATCTGGGTGCCCCAGGTCCACCTGGAGGGGATCTCACTCCCCTATCTATGGAGACAACGTGAGAAGCCATTGTCTCAGTTCCGGTTCTGTAGTTGCTGGCCAGCTGAACTTTTTTTTTTTTTTTTTTTTTTTTTTTGCTGTCTCTTCTTCCTTTTCTTTGTTGAAATTACTATTTGTGTGCTTGGACAGATGGGAAAGATGCAGACTACCCCGCTTTCTTTACTGACGGACCACTTTCAGGACGTTAAAATTAGGGCTCATAACCTCAGTGTAGAAATAAAAAAAAATATAAACTTATCATTCTTTGCAGGAATGATTGGCCCACCTTCAATGTGGGCTGGCCGTTAGAGGGCACCTTCCACTTACCGATCATACAGTGAGTCCAGGAAAACATCTTTCAGGGACCCCCTGGCCACCCAGACCAAATCCCCTATATTTTGGTCTGGCGGGACCTGGTGGAAGACCCTCCCTCTTGGGTTAAACCTTTTCTTCCCCCTCCACAGGAGACCACCGCTATTATGGCAATTAAGAAGAAGGATAAACCAGATGATTCCTCCTCTTCTTCTCCCTCTGCTCCTCCACATCTTGTACTCCCAAACTCACAGGAAGAAGAATTGTTCCTTCCTCCTTCCTACCCTCATCCACCTATAAACCCTTCTCTAACCGCAGGGCTACATCCTCAAGGCCCTCCACCAACAACCCAACCTCCACCCATAAGCCCTCCTTACACCCGTAGTAGGGCCCCTCAGAGTCAAACCCTAGACCCGGAGGCCACAGTATTCCCCCTTCGGGTTATGGGGCCCCCAGACCACGATGGTAATCAGCCACATCACTACTGGCCATTTGCCACTAGTGATCTTTATAATTGGAAAATGCAAACTCCTAAATTTTCTGAGAAACCACAGGTACTTATTGACCTTTTGGATTCTATTATTTTTACCCACCTACCAACCTGGGATGATTGTCAACAATTACTACAGATTCTCTTTACTACAGAGGAAAGAGAGCAAATCCAGACTGAAGCCCGGAAATTGGTTTCGGGTGTGGATGGGAATCCTACCAGTAATCAGGCTATCATTGATACCTTCTTCCCTTTGACTAGACCAGACTGGGATTTCAACACAGCAGCAGGTAAGGAGAGACTCCAGGTGTACCGCCGGACTCTAATGGGGGGTCTCAGGGCCGCTGCGAGGCATCCCACTAATTTGGCTAAGGTTAGTAATGTGCAGCAAGGTAAAGATGAGACTCCTGCCGCTTTTGTGGAAAGACTCATGGAGGCATATCGTACATACACTCCTATGGACCCAGAGCTTCCATAAAATAAGACGGCAGTTATCCTCAGTTTTGTTAGCCAGGCAGCCCCAGACATTAGGAAGGAAATTCAAAAATTGGACAGACTAGCAGATAAGAGTTTGCAGGAGCTAGTGGCACTAGCGGAACGAGTGTATAATAACAGAGAGAGTCCTGAGGAACTCCAAGCCCAAGCCATTGCCTCGGCAAATGAAAAAAGTACCCGCAATTTGGCCAAGATTCTCCTGGCAGCCACCGCTGAGTCTCCTGATACACAACGCCGGCAATACAAGAAACTTGCAGGACAGAGAGGTAAGAAGGGACCTCCATGAGAAAGGTCCAAACTTCAACATGACCAATGTGCTTACTGTAAGGAGATGGGACATTGGATAAAAGAATGCCCTAAAAGGCCTCCTCAGAAAACCAGCCGCTCAGAGTGAGTGCGTGTCCTGGAATTAGAAGGACTTAATGACTGAGGGAGACGGGGTTCGGATCCCCTCCCCAAACCTAGGGTAACCTTAAGAGTGGAGGGGACCCCTATTACTTTTTTAGTGGATACTGGGGCACAACATTCAGTGCTAACAAAGCCCCAAGGGAAACTGTCAGATAAAAAGTCTTGGGTGCAAGGGGCTACTTGTATGAACCAGTATTCATGGAGTACCTGAAGAACAGTGGACCTTGGCACGGGCCGGGTATCCCACTCTTTCATGGTCATACCTGAATGCCCCTACTCTTTACTGGGGAGAGATTTATTAACCAAAATAGGAGCTCAAATTTCTTTTGACCTGGATGGGCCTCACCTTACCGATGGAAATGGGCACCCGGTGCAAATATTAACTATGCAACTAGAAGATGAATATAGACCCCACCAACAACCAAGTCCCATGATGGACATTGCTGAGTGGTTACAAAAGTTCCCTGCGGCCTAGACTGAGATAGGAGGGATGGGATTGGCCTTTCATCGCCCACCCATTTGGGTGGAATTAAAGCCAGGAGCAACTCCCATCAGGGTGAGGCAATACCCCATGTCGAAAGAAGCCCGTATGGGAATCATCCCCCATATTAGGCGACTTCAAGACCTTGAGGTGCTTGTCCCCTGCCACTCTGCATGGAATACTTCTTTCCTACCAGTAAAGAAGCCACATACTGGGGATTATAGGCCAGTCCAGGACTTAAGGGAAGTTAACAAATGGGTGATGGATATCCACTCGACAGTGCCAAACCCTTATACTCTCTTGAGCTCCTTGCCCCCCTCCAGAGTGTGGTATACTGTTTTGGACCTAAAAGATGCCTTCCTTAGTTTACCGCTGGCAGCACAAAGCCAGGCACTACTTGCCTTTGAATGGCATGACACAGAACAAGGGTTTAATGGACAATTAACCTGGACGTGGCTACCCCAAGGATTCAAAAACTCGCCTACCCTGTTTGACGAGTCTCTACATGAAGATCTGGGTAAGTACCATCAATTGCACCCACATTTGACTTTGTTGCAGTATGTTGATGACATTTTAATAGCCGCGGATACAGCGCAGGCTTGCCAAGCAGGTACAGAGGATCTATTAACAACCTTGGGAGACTTGGGGTATCGTGCTTCTGCCAAAAAGGCCCAAATTTGTTCAAGAGAAGCAACATATCTGGGATATATTCTCAGGGATGGACAGAGATGGCTGTCCGAGGCCAGAAAAAAGACTGTATTAAGTATACCAACTCCCACCACTCACAGAGCGGTACGTGAGTTCCTGGGATCCTGCTGGGTTTTGCCGTTTATGGATCCCTGGATTTGCTGAAAAAGCCAGGCCCTTATATGAACTGACTAAAGAGGGGGATCCCTTCCAATGGTCCCAGACTCAGGACCAAGCATTTAATGAGATAAAACAAGCTTTACTGACCGCACCTGCATTGGCATTGCCTGACATTCACAAGGCCTTCCGCCTTTATGTAGATGAAAGAAATGGAATAGCTAAAGGAGTTTTAACTCAGACATTGGGACCTTGGAATAGACCGGTTGCTTACTTGTCAAAGAAACTGGATCCTGTAGTGGCAGGATGGCCACCCTGCCTATGAATAATAGCAGCTACGGCCCTTTTAGTAAAACATGCCAACAAATTAACACTAGGGCAGGAATTGCAGGTGGTCACTCCGCATGCCATAGAGGGAGTTCTTAAACAATCCCCCGACCGATGGATGAGTAATGCTTGTGTAACCCATGATCAAAGTTTGCTTTTAAATCCGCCACAGATACAGTTCTCTCCCAGCACAGCCTTAAATCCCGCCACTTTGTTGCCGGACCCAGAACTGGAGAGACCCTTCCATGATTGTGCAGAGATCCTGAGTCGGGTTTACAGCATCAGAGAAGACCTGACTGACCAGCCCCTGCCAAACGCTGAAGTTACTTGGTATACTGATGGCAGCAGATTCATGAAAAATGGACAAAGGTGTGCGGGGGCTGCTGTGGTGACTGAGACAGAAACTGTCTGGGCGCAGCATTACCTAGAGGGACTTCTGCACAGTGGGTGGAACTTATTGCTCTGACAAAGGCTTTGCAATTAGGCAAAGGCAAGAAGCTGAATGTGTATACAGACAGCTGTTATGCCTTTGCGACCGCCCATATACACGGGGCTATCTATCAAGAGAGAGGCCTCCTCACAGCAGAAGGAAAGACAATCAAAAACAAAGAGCAAATTTTGGACTTGTTGGCTGCCTATGGTTGCCCTCTAAACTGGCCATTATACATTGCCCTGGGCACCAAAGAAATGATACTCTGGTGGCCAGGGGAAATATGAGGGCAGATGAAGTCGCTAAAAGGGCTGCCCTAGATACTGAACTGGTATTGATTCTACTCCCGGACCCAGGACCTCCAACTTTACCTGACACTCCAGGGTATTCAGAGGAGGACACAAAACAGATTAGCAATCTGCCTTTAACAAAAGAGGGTTCTGGAGGTTGGATCAAATGTGGGGACGATAAGTTGATCCTTCCCATACGCCTGGCTCAGCAGCTTCTCCAACATTTGCACCAGTCTACACATCTGGGCACAAAGTGGACTGAAGAACTGGTAAGGCACAATCACCTTAAAATACTCAATTTAAGATCTCACATTGAAGAAATTGCTAACAAATGCCTAAGTTGTAAGATGACTAATGCAGACAATCATCCTAAAGAAAACGGGACACGCCAGCGTGGCTCCAAGCCTGGAGCACACTGGGAATTGGACTTTACTGAGGTAAAACCTGGTAAATATGGTTACAGATATCTTTTAGTTTTTGTAGATACTTTTTCAGGATAGACTGAAGCTTACCCCACCAAGCATGAAACAGCTCAAGTGGTAACTACGAAAATCCTAGAGGACATCCTTCCCAGGTATGGAATGCCTGCTCTCTTGAGCTCAGACAATGGACCAGCCTTTATCTCTCAGGTAACACAGGAAGTTGTTAAGATTTTGGGGGCGAATTGGAAATTACACTGTGCTTATAGACCCCAAAGCTCAGGACAGGTAGAGAGAATGAATAGGACTCTAAAGGAGACCCTTACTTAATTAACCATGGAGACTGGCGGAGACTGGGTATCTCTCCTTCCCTTTGCCCTCTACTGGGTGCGAAACACACCCTACATGATAGGCTTAACACCCTATGAAATAATGTTTGGGAGACCACCCCCAATACTGCCTGACTTAAAGGTGGAGTTGATTGCTGAGTTTGATAATCAACACTTGTATGAATCTCTTCAATCTCTTGCTAGAATTCATAAAGAAGTATGGCCAAGGTTGAAGGCCATATATGAAACTAGACCTCCCCCACTGACCCATGGTTATAATCCAGGAGACTGGGTGTTCGTTCACCGCCATCGCCACGAGACACTGGAACCCCGCTGGAAGGGCCCCTACATCATCATCCTGACCACACCCACTGCTGTGAAGGTGGACAGAATTGCCACTTGGATTCATCACACCCACATCCGGCCGGCAGATCCACTGGCTGAACCTGAGGTCTACCAACCACAATGGAAAATCAACCAGGAACGCAGCACCCCACTCAAGCTTCAACTCAAACCTTCCTGATCCTGACTGTGCTCCTAACTGTATGTATTGTGGCAGCTACTCCCAACCGAGTTTATAATCTGACCTGGATAATAACGAACACTGCCACGGGGGAAATTGCTTACTCCAAATCACATCTTGCTCCACGGGGAACCTGGTTTCCTGATTTGATTTTTGACCTCCATCAACTAGTGGGTGACTCATGGACTCTGTGGCAAATCAGGAAATTTCTTATTTCTATGTATGCCCCGGACACTTAGGGAAAGCAAGAATCAAAGAGGGCTGTGGGGGACCTGAAGCCTTCTACTGTGCTGGCTGGCAATGTGTGTCTACCAGAAGGATATATTGGAACCCGCCTACTAAGGGGGACCTTATCACCATGACACTGAACCAGACTGGGGACCAAAATGGACCATGTTACCTCCCCCCCCCCTTGAAAGAAAATGATGCCTGTAATTTCGTTTCTCTCAAGTTTACAGAAAAAGGGAGACAGGTGTCCTGGGATAATGGAAAGACCTGGGGAGTAAGACTGCACGCTATTGGGTATGGTCCCAGTGCCTTATTTACTGTCCGGTTGGTGACAACATTTCCCAATGCAGGTCCGGCTCAACCTGTGGGACCCAACCCCATCCTAAATCACTCTCAATTAAGGTTAGATTATACTCCCGACCCTACCAATGCCCCCCACCCCGTAACAAGTATAAACCAGCCTACTCTTTTTAAGGATCCCTTACAATCTATGATGACTGGGGCTTTTCAGGTGCTCAACGACTCCATACAAAACCTGACGGAGTCATGCTGGCTCTGCTATACAGTCCAACCTCCTTATTATGAAGGGATTGGCCTAATAGCTAACTACAGAGCTCAAAGTAAGTCTGAGGCTTGCAGATGGCAGCAGTCTTCCAGGCTGCAGATAACCGTACAAGCAGTCTTGGGAATAGGCCTCTGCATAGGCACAGTCCCACCTCCTAGCCAACACCTCTGTAACCATACAATCAAAAGCCCCCCATCAGATAAATACCTTGTTCCCCCAAATAACAGCTGGTGGGCTTGTTCAACAGGTCTGACCCCTGCATATATGGAGGACCGATAAATAATCAAACTGGGGATTACTGCATACTGGTCCAACTCGTGCCTAGAATCACTTATCACCCAGACCAAGACATCCTGGGGAAACTAGCAGAAACACCACGGTCACTTGTCAGGCGAAAACGGGGACCAGTCACCTTGACCATGGCACTAATCTTGGGGGCAGGCCTGGCAGGGGAAGGAACAGGCATTGCAGCACTCACCCTTCAAGGAAAACATTACAATGAGTTGAGAGAAAGTATAGACGTAGACATCCAGAGGCTGGAAACGTCCATTACTCACTTAGAGAAAAATATAGATTCCTTAGCTGAAGTTGTATTACAGAATAGAGGGGATTGGACTTATTATTCCTCCAGCAAGGGGGACTATGTGTGGCCTTAAGGGAAGAATGTTTTTTTTTATGTCAACCATTCGGGTATAATTAGAGACTCAATGGCGAAGGTACGAGAGAATTTGGAAAAACGAAAGAAAGAAAGAGAAGCTGACAGAGGATGGTTTGAGTCATGGTTTAGTCATTCCCCATGGTTAAAAACTCTTCTGTCTGCTTTAGCAGGGCCATTAGTTTTATTTTTGTTACTAATCACAATAGGACCTTGCATTATTAATAGATTAGTTGCTTTGTTAGGGAACGCATTAATGCAGTACAACTCATGATTTCAAGATCACAGTATATACCACTAGACTCCACTCGGTATTTCAATTGGGATCCAAGAATGGCTCTTCATGGTACAAAGAGAGGGGGGAATGAAGGACTCAGGAACCAGATAGACTCCATGACAGGCTTCAGAGTCCTCAGTAGGCCTAAGTTTCTGTTTCCCGGCAAGATCTCCGGTAAGGATGGGATTACCAGTTACTGGAAACTGACTATGGAAGATCTCTGGTAAGGGTGGGTTTAACAGTTACTGGAAACTGACTATGCCATACATTCCTGAAGTCCTAAGATAAGATCAATTCCCCTAGCCCCAGCCCACCAAATTTGCCCGCCAAAATCCAAAACAAACCAGAAGAGTACACTGTATAAATCAACCAATCATGTACCCATCCCTTCCTTCTATGTTCAAATCCCTATAAAAACCCTACCCTCCCACTACTCGGGCCTCTTGTAAGGATCCACTGCATTGGAGAAGTCAAGAGACCGAGCTTAAGCCCGAAATAAAGCTCCTTGTCCTTGCATACGTGTTTGGTTCTCCTTGGTGGTCACTGGGGAAGCAGAGAACTGGGAATAACAGTTGTTACTAGACAATAGGATTGCAGAACATTGAATTCACTGTTATTTTCCAATGGGAAACGGTCTTAGTATACAAGCAGCTTCTATTGCTATGAATCCATTGTTAGTTTTCAATAGGAAATCTTTGTTCCAGATAAGTAGCTTAAAGAACTTTCAACTCACTGTTTGTTTCCCACGGGAAATTTTGTAACTAGACAGTAGGATTACAGAACATTGAATTCACGGTTATTTTCAAGGGGAAACATTCTTAGTATACAAGCAGCTTCCATTCCTATGAATTCATGCTAATTTTCAATAGGAAATGGTTGTTCCAGATAAGTAGGTTAAACAACTCTCAATTCACTGTTAGTATGCCACGGGAAATGTTGTTACTAGACAATAGGATTATAGAACATTAAATTCATGGTTATTTGTCAATGGGAAACATTCTTAGTATACACGCAGTTTCTATTCCTATGAATTCATTGTTAGTATTCAAGGGAAATGGTCTTAGTATACAGGCAGCTTCTATTCCTATTATTTAACTGTTAGGTTTCAATAGGAAAGGTTTGTCACAGATAAGTAGCTTAAAGAACCTTCAATTCACTGTTAGTTCGCTAGGCGAAACAATGTTAATAGACAATAGGATTGTAGAACATTGAATCCGCGGTTAGTTTTCAATGGGAAACATTGTTAATACACAAGCCCCTTCCATTCCAATGAAGTCACTGTTAGTTTTCAATGATAAATGGTCTTAGTATAGAGGAAGTTTCCATTCATATGAATTAACTGTTAGTTTCCATTAGCAAACGTTTGTCATAGTTAAGTAGCTTAAAGAACTTTCACTTCACTGTTTGTTTGCCATGGGAAATGTTGTTACTAGAAAATAGGATTGCAGAACATTAAATTCAAGGTTAGTTTTCACTGGGAAACGGTCTTAGTATACAAGCAGCTTCTATTCGTATGAATCCAAAGTTGTTTTCAATAGGAAACGTTTGTCACAGATAAGTATCTTAAAGAACTTTCAACTCACTGTTTGTTTCCCATAGGAAATTTTGTAACTAGACAGTAGGATTACAACATTGAATTCATGGTTATTTTCAAGGGGAAACATTCTTAGTATACAAGCAGCTTCCATTGCTATGAATTCATGTTAGTTTTCAATAGGAAACGGTTGTTCCAGATAAGTAGGTTAAACAACTTTCAATTCACTGTTAGTATACCACGGGAAATGTTGTTATTGGACAATAGGATTATACAACATTAAATTCATGGCTATTTGTCAATGGGAAACATTCTGAGTATATAAGCAGCTTCTATTCCTATGAATTCACAGTTAGTTTTCAATGGGAAATGGTCTCAGTATACAAGCAGCTTCCATTAATATGTATTCACTGTTAGTTTCCAATAGCAAACGTTTCTCGTAGATAAATAGCTTAAAGAACTTTCAATTCACTGTCTGTTTCCACGGGAAATGTTGTTACAAGAAAAGAGCATTGCATAACATTGAATGCACTGTTAGGTTTTAGTGGTAAATGGTCTTAGTATACAAGCAGCTTCTCTTCCTATGTATCCAAAGTTGTTATCAACAGGAAATGTTTGCCGCAGATAAGTAGCTTAAAAAACTTTCAATTCACTGTTAGTTTTCCATGGGAAATGTTGTTACTAGACAGTAGGATTGTAGGACATTGATTTCACCACTAGTTTTCAATGAGAAATGTTCTTAGTATACAAGCAGCTTCCACTCCAGTGAATTGATATTAGTTTTAAATGAGACGTTTCTCACAGATAAGAGGCTTAAAGAACTTTCAATTCAGTTTTACGTTGCCATGGGAAATGATGTTAGTAGACAATAGAATTGTAGAACATTGAATTCACGTATAGTTTTCAATGGGAAACGTTCCCAGTATACATCCAGCTTCTATTCCTACGAATTCACTGCTACTTTTCAATCAGAAACGGTCTTAGTACACAAGCAGCTTCTACTACTATGAATTCACTGATAGCTTTCAGTAGGAAAAGTTTGTCTCAGATAAGCAGCTTAAGGAACTTTCAATTCACTGTTAGTTTGCCAGGTGAAATGCTTTTAGTAGACAGTAGGATTGTAGAACACTGAATTCACGGTTAGTTTTCTATGGGAAACATTCTTAGTATACAAGCAGCCTCGATTCCTATGAATTTACTCTTGGTTTTCATTGGCAAACGGTCTTAGTATACAAGCAGCTTCCATTCCTGTGAATTTACTGTTAGTTTCCCATAGGAAACACTTGTCATAGATAAGTAGCTTAAAGAATTTCAACTCTCTGTTGGTTTGCCATGGGAAATGTTGTGACTAGACAATAGCATTTTAGAATATTGAATTCACCGTTAGATTTCAAAGAGAAACATACTACTATACAACCAGCTGCAATTCCTATGATTTCACTGTTAGTTTTCAATGGGAAATGGTCTTAGTATACAAGCAGCTTCTACTACTATGAATTCAATGTTAGGTTTCAGTAGGAAACATTTGTCACAAAGAAGTACCTGAAAGAACGTTCAATTCACTGTTAGTTTGCCAGGCGAAATGTTGTTACCAGACAATAGGATTCTAGAACATTGAATTCGAGGTTAGTTTTCTATGGGAAATGTTCTTAGTATACAAGCAGCTTCGATTCCTGTGAATTCACTGATGCTTTTCATTCAAAAATGGTCTCAGTAGACAAGCACCTTCCATTCCTATGAATTTACTGTTAGTTTCCCATAGGAAACGCTTGAGGTAGACAAGTAGCTTAAAGAACTTTCAATTCACTGTTTGTTTGCCACGGGAAATGTTGTTACTGTACAGTAGCATTTTAGAATACTGAATACACCATTAGATTTCAATGGGAAACATATTTAGTATACAAGCAGCTTTAATTCCTATGAATTCACTGTTAGTTTTCAATGAGAAACGGTCTCAGTATACAAGCAGCTTCTATTACTATGAATTCACTGTTAGTTTCTAATAGCAAACGTTTGTCATAGATAAGTAGCTTAAAGAACTTTCAATTCACTGTCTGTCTCCATGGGAAATGTTTTTACTAGAAAATAGTATTGCATAACATTGAATTCACTGTTAGTTTTTAGTGGGAAACGGTCTTAGTATACAAGCAGCTTCTATTCCTACATATCCAAAGATGTTTTCAATAGGAAACGTTTGTCGCAGAGAAGTATCATAAAGAACATTCAATTCACTGTTAGTTCTCCATGGGAAGTGTTGTTACTAGACACTAGGATTGTAGGACAGTGACTTCACCACTAGTTTTCAATGAGAAACGTTCTTAGTATACAAGCAGCCTCCATTCCAATGAATTGATGTTAGTTTTAAATGAGAAACATTTGTCACAGATAAGAGGCTAAAACAACTTTCAATTCAGTGTTAGGTTGTCATGGGAAATGATGCTAGTAGACAATACAATTGGAGAACATTGAATTCACGTATAGTTTTCAATGGGAAACGTTCCTAGTATACATGCAGCTTCTATTCCTACGAATTCACTGTTACTTTTCAATCTGAAACAGTCTTAGTATACAAGAAGCTTCTACTTCCATGAATTCACTGTTAGTTTTCAGTAGGAAAAGTTTGTGGCAGATAAGTACTTTAAAGAACTTTCAATTCACTGTTAGTTTGCCAGGCGAAATGTTTTTAGTACACAATGGGATTGTAGAATATTGAATTCACGGTTAGTTTTCTATGAGAAATGTTCTAAGTATTCAAGCAGCTTCGATTCCTATGAATTCACTGTTGGTTTTCATTGGGAAATGGTCTTAGTATACAAGCAGCTTCCATTCCTGTGAATTTAGTGTTAGTTTCCCATAGGAAATGCTTGTCATAGATAAGTAGCTTAATGAAATTTCAACTCACTGGTGGATAGTCACGGAAATGTTGTTACTAGACCATAACATTTTAGAATATTGAATTCACCATTAGATTTGGGAAACATACTTAGCATACAAGCAGCTTCTATTCCTAGGAATTCACTGTCAGTTTTTGATAGGAATCTTTTGTCGCAGATAAATAGCTTATAGAACTTTCAATTCAGTGTTAGTTTTCCACTTGAAATGTTGTTACAAGATAGTAGGATTGTAGAACATTGAATTCACTGTTAGTTATCAGTGGGTAATGTTCTTCGTTTACAAGCAGCTTCCATTGCTATGAATTCAGCGTCAGTTTTCAATGGGAAACGGTCTTAGTATACAAGCAGCTTCAATTCCTATGAATTCAATGTTAGTGTTCAATAGGAAACGTTTGACACTGAGAGGTAGCTTAAAGAACTTGCAATTCACTGTTATTTTGCCACGGGAAATGTTGATACAAGACAATAGGATTGTAGAACATTGAATGCACGGTTAGCTTTCAATGGGGAAAGTTTGTCGTAGATAAGTAGCTTAAGGACCTTTCAATTCACTGTTTGTTTGCCATGGGAAATGTTGTTACTAGAAAATAGGATTCCAGAACATTAAATTTAAGGTTAGTTTTCCGTGGTAAATGGTCTTAGTATACAAGCAGCTTCTATTCCTATGAATCCAATGTTATTTTCAATAGGAAACGTTTGTCACAGATAAGTATCTTAAAGAACTTTCAATTCACTGTGCGTTTTCCACGGGAAATGTTGTTACTAGGCAGTAGGATTAGAGGACATTGAATTCACGGTTAGTTTTCAATGTTAAACATTCTTAGTGTACAAGCAGCTTCTACTACTATGAAGTCACTGTTAGGTTTCAATAGGAAATATTTGCTGCAGATCAGTATCTTAAAGAACTTTCAATACATTCGTAGTTTGCCGTGGGAAATGTTGAAACTAGACAGTAGGATTATAGAACATTGGATTGAAAATAACTTTTCAATGGGAAGCGATCCTAGTGTATAAGCAGCTTCTACTACTATGAATTCACTGTTAGGATTCAATAGGAAACATTTGTGACAGATAAGTAGCTTGAAGAACTTTCAATTCACTGTTAGTTTGCCAAGAGAAATGTTGTTACCAGACAATAGGATTGTAGAACATTGAATTCTCGGTTAGCTTTCTATGGGAAATGTTCTTAGTATACAAGCAGCTTCTATTCCTCCTAATTCCCTGTTGGTTTTCAAAGGTAAATGGTCTCAGTGTACAAGCAGCTGCCATTCCTATGAATTTACTGTTAGTTTCCCAAAGGAAACGCTTGTCATAGATAAGTAGCTTAAACTATTTTCAATTCACCGTTTGTTTGCCACGGGAAATGTTGTTACCAGACAATAGCATATTGGAATACTGAATACACCATTATATATCAATGGGAAACATACTTAGTATACAAGCAGCTTCAATTCCTATGAATTAACTGTTAGTTTTCAATGTGAAAGGCTCTCAGTATACAAGCATCCTCTATTTCTATGAATTGACTGTTAGTTTCTAATAGCATATGTTTGTCGTAGATAAGTACCTTAAAGAATATTCAATTCACTGTCTGTTTCCATGGGAAATGTTGTTACTACAAAATAGTACTGCAGAACACTGAATTCACATATAGTTTTCAATGGGAAACGTTCCTAGTATACATCCACCTTCTATTATTACCAATTCACTGCTAGTTTTCAATCAGAAACGGTCATAGTACGCAAGCAGCTTCTACTACTATGAATTCACTGTTAGCTTTCAGTAGGAAAAGCTTGTCTCAGATAAGTAGCTTAAGGAAATTTCAATTCACTGTTAGATTGCCAGGTGAAATGTTTTTAGTAGACACTACGATGGTAGAACATTGAATTCACGGTTAGTTTTCTATGGGAAACGTTCTTAGTATACAAGCAGCCTCGATTCCTATGAATTCACTCTTGGTTTTCATTGGGAAACGGTCTTAGAATAAAAGCAGCTTCCATTCCTGTGAATTTACTGTTAGTTTCCCATAGGAAACGCTTGTCATAGATAAGTAGCGTAAAGAACTTTCAACTCACTGTTGGTTTGCCATGGGAAATGTTGTTACTAGACAATAGCATTTTAGAATATTGAATTCACCATTAGATTTCAATGGGAAACATACTATACAACCAGCTGCAATTCCTATGATTTCACTGTTAGTTTTCAATGGGAAACGGTCTTAGTATACAAGCAGCTTCTACTACTATGAATTCACTGTTAGGTTTCAGTAGGAAACATTTGTCACAGAGAAGTACCTGAAAGAACGTTCAATTCACTGTTAGTTTGCCAGGCAAAATGTTGTTACCAGACAATAGGATTGTAGAACATTGAATTCGAGGTTTGTTTTCTATGGGAAATGTCCTTAGTATACAAGAAGCTTCGGTTCCTATGAATGCACTGATGCTTTTCATTGGGAAATGGTCTCAGTAGAAAAGCAGCTGCCATTCCTATAAATTTACTCTTAATTTCACATAGGAAATGCTTGTCATAGACAAGTAGCTTAAAGAACATTCAATTCACTGTTTGCACGGGAAATCTTGTTACTGGACAATAGCATTTTAGAATACTGAATACACCATTAGATTTCAATGGGAAACATATTTAGTATACAAGCAGCTTCAATTCCTATGAATTCACTGTTAGTTTTCAATGAGAAACGGTCTCAGTATACAAGCAGCTTCTATTTCTGTGAATTCACTGTTAGTTTTCCATAGGAAGCATTTGTCGCAGATAAATAGCAAATAGAACTTTCAATGCAGTGTTAGTTTGCCACGGAAATTGTTGTTAATAGACAGTAGCGTTGTAGAACATTGAATTCACTGTTAGTTTTCAGTGGGATACGTTCATAGTATACAAGCAGCTACCATTCCTAAGAATTCACTGTTAGTTTTCAATGGTCAATGGTCTTAGTATACAAGCAGCTTCAAATCCTATGAATTCACTGTTAGTCTTCAATAGGAAACGTTTGACACTGAGAAGTAGCTTAAAGAACTTTCAATTCATTCTTATTTTGCCATGGGAAATGTTGTTACAAGACAATACGATTGTAGAACATTGAATGCACGGTTAGGTTTCAATGGGGAAAGTTTGTCGTAGATAAGGAGCTTAAGGACCTTTCAATTCACTGTTTGTTTGCCATGGGAAATGTAGTCACTAGAAAATAGGATTGCAGAACATTAAATTTAAGGTTAGTTTTCCGTGGCAAATGGTCTTAGTATACAAGCAGCTTCTATTCCTATGAATCCAATGTTATTCTCAATAGGAAACGTTTGTCACAAATAAGTATCTTAAAGAACTTTCAATTCACTATGCGTTTTCCACGGGAAATGTTGGTACTAGGCAGTAGGATTAGAGGACATTGAATTCACGGTTAGTTTTCAATGAGAAACGTTCTTTGTATAAAAGCAGCTTCCATTCCTATGAATTCATGTTACTTTTCAATGGAAAACGTTTGTCGTAGAGAGAGGCTTAAACAAGTTTCAATTCACTATTAGTAAGCCATGGGAAACGTTGTTAGTAGATAATTGGATTGTACAACTTTGAATTCTCGGTTACTTTTCAATGGGAAACGTTCTTAGTATACAGACAGCTTCTATTCCTTCTAATTCCCTGTTAGTTTTCAATCAGAAATGGTCTTAGTATGCAAGCAGCTTCTACTACTATGAATACACTGTTACGTTTCAGTGGGAAAAGTTTTTCGCTGATAAATAGCTTAACAAACTTTCAATTCACTGTTAGTTTGCCAGGCAAAATGTTGTTACCTGACAATAGGGTTGTAGAACATTGAATTCAAGGTTTGTTTTCAATGTTAAATATTCTTAGTGTACAAGCAGCTTCTACTACTATGAAATCACTGTTAGGTTTCAATAGGAAATAATTGTCGCAGATCAGTATCTTAAAGAACTTTCAATACACCCGTAGTTTGCCACGGGAAATGTTGTAAATAGACAGTAGGATTGTAGAACATTGGATTGACAATAACTTTTCAACGGGAAGCGGTCGTACAATACAAGGAGACTCTCCTACTATGAATTCACTGTTAGGATTCAATAGGAAACATTTGTGACAGATAAGTAGCTTGAAGAACTTTCGATTCACTGTTAGTTTGCCAAGAGAAATGGTTACCAGACAATAGGATTGTAGAACATTGAGTTCTCGGTTACCTTTCTACGGGAAATGTTGTTAGTATACAAGCAGCTTCTATTCCTCCTAATTCCCTGCTTGGTTTTCATAGGGAAATGGTCTCAGTATACAAGCAGCTGCCATTCCTATGAATTTACTGTTAGATTCCCAAAGGAAACGCTTGTCGTAGATAAGTAGCTTAAAGAACTTTTAATTCACTGTTTGTTTGCCACACGAAATGTTGTTACCAGACAATAGCATATTAGAATGCTGAATACACCATTAGATTTCAATGGGAAACATATTTAGTATACAAGCAGCTTCAATTCCTATGAATTCACTGTTAGTTTTCAATGGGAAACGCTCTCAGTATACAAGCAGCTTCTATTTCTATGAATTCACTGTTAGTTTCCAATTGCAAACGTTTGTCATAGATAAGTAGCTTAAGGAACTTTCAATTCACTGTCTGTTTCCATCTTAAATGTTGTTACTAGAAAATAGTATTGTAGAACATTGAATTCACTGTTAGTTTTTAGTGGGAAATGGTCTTAGTATACAAGCAGCTTCTATTCCTATGTATCCAAAGTTGTTTTCAATAGGAAACGTTTGTCGCAGACAAGTATCATAAAGAACTTTCAATTCACTGTTAGTTTTCCATGGGAAGTGTTGTTACTAGACAGTAGGATTGTAGGACATTGACTTCACTACTAGTTTTCAATGAGAAACGTCTTAGTATACAAGCAGCTTCTATTCCTATGTATCCAAAGTTGTTTTCAATAGGAAACGTTCGTCGCAAACAAGTATCATAAAGAACTTTCAGTTCACTGTTAGTTTTCCATGGGAAGTGTTGTTACTAGACAGTAGGATTGTAGGACATTGACTCCACCACTGGTTTTCAATGAGAAACCTTCTTAGTATACAGCAGCTTCCATTCCAATGAATTGATGTTAGTTTTAAATGAGAAACATTTGTCACCGATAAGAGGCTAAAAGAACTTTCAATTCAGTGTTAGGTTGCCATGAGAAATGATGTTAGTAGACAATAGGATTGTAGAACGTTGAATTCACGTATAGTTTTCAATGGGAAACCTTCCTAGTATACATCCAGCTTCTATTCGTACGAATTCACTGTGACTTTTCAATCAGAAACGGTCTTAGTATACAAGAAGCTTCTACTTCTATGAATTCACTGTTAGTTTTCAGTAGGAAAAGTTTGTCGCAGATAAGTACCTTAAAGAACTTTCAATTCACTGTTAGTTTCCCAGGCGAAATGTTTTTAGTACACAATAGGATTGTAGAACATTGAATTCACGTTTAGTTTTCTATGAGAAATGTTCTTACTATTCAAGCAACTTCTATTCATATGAATTCACTGTTGGTTTTCACTGGGAAATGGTCTTAGTATACAAGCAGCTTCCATTCCTGTGAATTTACTGTTAGTTTCCCATAGGAAATACTTGTCATAGATAAGTAGCTTAATGAAATTTCAACTCACTGGTGGTTTGTCACGGGAAATATTTTTACTAGACCATACCATTTTAGAATATTGAATTCACCATTAGTTTTCAATGGGAAACATACTTAGTATACAAGCAGCTTCAATTCCTATGCGTTCACTGTTAGTTTTCAATGGGAAACGGAATTAGTATACAAGCAGCTTCTATTCCTACGAACTCACTGTCAGTTTTTGATAGGAATCCTTTTTAGCAGATACATAGCTTATAGAACTTTCAATTCAGTTTTAGTGGGCCACTTGAAATGTTGTTACAAGATAGTAGGATTGTAGAACATTGAATTCACTGTTAGTTTTCTGTGGGTACGTTCTTTGTTTACAAGCAGCTTCCATTGCTATGAATTCAGCGTCAGTTTTCAATGGGAAACGGTCTTAGTATACAAGCAGCTTCAATTCCTATGAATTCACTGTTAGTGTTCAATAGGACACGTTTGACACTGAGGAGTAGCTTAAAGAACTTGCAATTCACTGTTATTTTGCCAGGGGAAAGGTTGTTACAAGACAATAGGATTGTAGAACTTTGAATGCACAGTTAGCTTTCAATGGGAAAAGTTTGTCGTAGATAAGTAGCTTAAGGACCTTTCAATTCACTGTTTGTTTGCCATGGGAAATGTAGTCACTAGAAAATAGGATTGCAGAACATTAAATTTAAGGTTAGTTTTCCGTGGTAAATGGTCTTAGTATACAAGTAGCTTCTATTCCTGTGAATCCAATGTTATTCTCAATAGGAAACGTTTGTCACAGATAAGTATCTTAAAGAACCTTCAATTCACTGTGCGTTTGTTCCACAGGAAATGTTGTTACTAGGCAGTAGGATTAGAGGACATTGAATTCACGGTTAGTTTTCAATGAGAAACGTTCTTAGTATAAAAGCAGCTTCCATTCCTAAAAATTGATGTTAGTTTTCAATGGAAAACGTTTGTCGCAGAGAGAGGCTTAAACAACTGTCAAGTCACTATTAGTTAGCCATGGAAAAAGTTGTTAGTAGATAATTGGATTGTAGAACTTTGAATTCTCGGTTACTTTTCAATGGAAAAGGTTCTTAGTGTACAGACAGCTTCTATTCCTACTAATTCCCTGTTAGTTTTCAATCGGAAATGGCCTTAGTATGCAAGCGGCTTCTACTACTATGATTACAGTGTTACGTTTCAGTGGGAAAGTTTTTTCGCTGATTAATAATTTAAAGAACTTTCAATTCAGTGTTAGTTTCCCAGGCAAAATGTGGTTACTAGACAATAGGATTGTAGAATATTGATTTCATGATTAGTTTTCAATGTTAAACATTCTTAGTGTACAAGCAGCTTCTACTACTATGAATTCACTGTTAGGATTCAATAGGAAACATTTGTGACAGATAATTAGCTTGACGATCTTTCAATTCACTGTCAGTTTGCCAAGCGAAATGTTGTTACCAGACAATAGGATTGTAGAACATTGAATTCTCGGTTAGCTTTCTATGGGAAATGTTCGTAGTATACAAGCAGCTTCTATTCCTCCTAATTTCCTCATGGTTTTCATAGGGAAATGGTCTCAGTATACAAGCAGCTGCCATTCCTATGAATTAACTGTTAGTTTCCCAAAGGAAATGCTTGACGTATATAAGTACCTTAAATAACTTTCAATTCACTGTTTGTTTGCCACACGAAATGTTGTTACCAGACAATAGCATATTAGAATACTGAGTACACCATTAGATTTCAATGGGAAACATATTTAGTATACAAGCAGCTTCAATTCCTATGAATTCACTGCTAGTGTACAATAGGAAACGTTTGACACTGAGAAGTAGCTTAAAGAACTTGCAATTCACTGTTATTTTGCCACGGGAAATGTTGTTACAAGACAATAGGCTTGTAGAACATTGAATGGACGGTTAGGTTTCAATGGGAAAAGTTTGTCATAGATAAGTAGCTTAAGGACATTTCAATTCACTGTTTGTTTGCCATGGGAAATGTTGTTACTAGAAAATAGGATTGCAGAACATTAAATTTAAGGTTATTTTCCGTGGTAAATGGTCTGAGTATACAAGTAGCTTCTATTCCTATGAATCCAATTTTATTTTCAATAGGAAACGTTTGTCACAGATATGTATCTTAAAGAACTTTGAATTCACTGTGCGTTTTCCACGGGAAATGTTGTTACTAGGCAGTAGGATTAGAGGATATTGAATTCACGGTTAGTTTTCAATGAGAAACGTTCTTAGTATAAAAGCAGCTTCCATTTCTATGAATTCATGTTAGTTTTCAATGGAAAACGTTTGTCGCAGAGAGAGGCTTAAACAACTTTCAATTCACTATTGGTTAACCACGGGAAACGTTGTTAGTAGATAATTGGATTGTACAACTTTGAATTCTCGGTTACTTTTCAATGGGAAAGGTTCTTAGTATACAGACAGCTTTTACTCCTACTAATTCCCTGTTAGTTTTCAATCGGAAATGGCCTTAGTATGCAAGCAGCTTCTACTACTATGAATACACTGTTACATTTCAGTGGGAAAAGTTTTTCGCTGATAAATAGTTTAAAGAACTTTCAATTCACTGTTAGTTTGCCAGGCAAAATGTTGTTACTAGACAATAGGATTGTAGAACATTGAATTCATGGTGGTTTTCAATGTTAAGCATTCTTAGTGTACAAGCAGCTTCTACAACTATGAAATCACTGTTAGGTTTCAATAGGAAATATTTGTTGCAGATCAGTATCTTAAAGAACTTTCAATACACTCGTAGTTTGCCATGGGAAATGTTGTAACTAGACAGTAGGATTGTAGAACATTGGATTGACAATAACTTTTCAATGGGAAGCGGTCCTAGTGTACAAGCAGCTTCTACTACTATGAATTCACTGTTAGGATTCAATGGGAAGCATTTGTGACAGATAAGTAGCTTGAAGAACTTTCAATTCACTGTTACTTTGCCAAGTGAAATGTTGTTACCAGAATATAGGATTGTAGAACATTGAGTTCTCGGTTAGCTCTCTATGGGAAATGTTTTTAGTATACAAGCAGCTTCTATTCCTCCTGATTCCCTCTTGGTTTCATAGGGAAATGGTCTCAGTATACAAGCACCTGCCATTCCTATGAATTTACTGTTAGTTTCCCAAAGGAAACGCTTGTCGTAGATAAGTAGCTTAAAGAACTTTCAATTCACTGTTTGTTTGCCATGCGAAATGTTGTTACCGGACAATAGCATATTAAAATACTGAATATGCCATTAGATTTCAATGGGAACATATTTAGTATACAAGGAGCTTCATTCTATGAATTCACTGTTAGTTTTCAATGGGAACGCATTCAGTACAAGCACTTCTATTTCTATGAATTCACTGTTAGTATTTAATTCAAACTATTCACTGTTACTTTGCCAAGTGAAATTTGTTACCAGAATATAGGATTGTAGAACATTGAGTTCTGGTTAGCTCTCTATGGGAAATGTTTTTAGTATACAAGCAGCTTCTATTCCTCTGATTCCTCTTGTTTCATAGGAAATGGTCTCAGTATACAAGCACCTGCCATTCCTATGAATTTACTGTTAGTTTCCAAAGGAAACGCTTGTCGTAGATAAGTAGCTTAAAGAACTTTCAATTCACTGTTTGTTTGCCGCGAATGTTGTTACCGGACAATAGCATATTAAAATACTGAATATGCCATTAGATTTCAATGGGAAACATATTTAGTATACAAGGAGCTTCAATTCCTATGAATTCACTGTTAGTTTTCAATGGGAAACGCTGTCAGTTTACAAGCAGCTTCTATTTCTATGAATTCACTGTTAGTTTCTAATAGCAAACGTTTGTCGTAGATAAGTAGCTTAAAGAACTTTCAATTCACTGTCTGTTTAAATGGGAAATGTTGTTACCTGAAAATAGTATTGCAGAACATTGAATTCACTGTTAGTTTTTAGTGGGAAATGGTATCAGTACAAGCAGCTTCTGTTCCTATGTATCCAAAGTTGTTTTCAATAAGAAACGTTTGTCACAGACAAGTATCATAAAGAACTTTCAATTCACTGTTAGTTTTCCATGGGAAGTGTTGTTACTAGACAGTATAATTGTAGGACATTGACTTCACCACTGGTTTTCAATGGGAAACCTTCTTAGTATACAAACAGCTTCCATTCCAATGAATTGATGATAGTTTTAAATGAGAAACATTTGTCACAAGTAACAGGCTAAAACAACTTTCAATTCAGTGTTAGGTTGCCTTGGGAAATGATGTTAGTAGACAATAGGATTGTAGAACTTTGAATTCACGTATAGTTTTCAATGGGAAATGTTCCTAGTATACATCCTGCTTCTATTCCTACGAATTCACTGTGACTTTTCAATCAGAAATGGTCTTAGCATACAAGAAGCTTCTACTTCTATGAATTCACTATTAGTTTTCAGTAGGAAAAGTTTGTCGCAGATAAGTACCTTAAAGAACTTTCAATTCACTGTTAGTTTTCCAGGCGAAATGGTTTTAGTACACAATAGGATTGTAGAACATTGAATTCACGGTTTGTTTTCTATGAGAAATGTTCTTAGTATTCAAGCAGCTTCGATTCCTATGAATTCACTGTTGGTTTTCATTGGGAAATGGTCTTAGTATACAAGCAGATTCCATTCCTGTGAATTTACCGTTAGTTTCCCATAGGAAATGCTTGTCATAGATAAGTAGCTTAATGAAATTTCAACTCACTGGTGGTTTGTCACGTGAAATGTTGTTAGACTAGACCATACCATTTTAGAATATTGAATTCACCATTAGATTTCAATGGGAAACATACTTAGTATACAAGCACCTTAAATTCCTATGACTTCACTGTTAGTTTTCAATGGGAAACGGACTTAATATACAAGCTGCTTGTATTCCTATGAATTCACTGTCAGTTTTTGATGGGAATCCTTTGTCGCAGAAAAATAGCTTATAGAACTTTCAATTCAGTGTTAGTTTGCCACTTGAAATATTGTTACAAGATAGTAGGATTGTAGAACATTGAATTCACTGTTAGTTTTCTGTGGGTACGTTCTTAGTTTACAAGCAGCTTCCATTGCTATGAATTCAGCGTCAGTTTTCAATGGGAAACGGTCTTAGTATACAAGCAGCTTCAATTCCTATGAATTCAATGTTAGTGTTCAACAGGAAACGTTTGACACTGAGAAGTAGGTTAAAGAACTTGCAATTCACTGTTATTTTGCCACGGGAAAGGTTGTTACAAGACAATAGGATTGTAGAACATTGAATGCACGGTTAGCTGTCAATGGGAAAAGTTTGTCATAGATAAGTAGCTTAAGGACCTTTCAATTCACTGTTTGTTTGCCATGGGAAATGTTGTTACTAGAAAATAGGATTGCAGAACATTAAAGTTAAGGTTAGTTTTCCGTGGTAAATGGTCTTAGTATACAAGCAGCTTCTATTCCTATGAATCCAATGTTATTTTCAATAGGAAACGTTTGTCACAGATAAGTATCTTAAAGAACTTTCAATTCACTGTGCGTTTTCCACGGGAAAGTTGTAACTAGGCAGTAGGATTAGAGGACATTGAATTCACGGTTAGTTTTCAATGAGAAACATTCTTAGTCTAAAATCAGCTTCCATTCCTATGAATTCATGTTAGTTTTCAATGGAAAACGTTTGTCGCAGAGAGAGGCTTAAACAACTTTCAATTCACTATTAGTTAGCCATGGGAAACGTTGTTAGTAGATAATTGGATTGTACAACTTTGAATTCTCGGTTACTTTTCAATGGGAAAGGTTCTTAGTATACGGACAGCTTCTATTCCTACTAATTCCCTGTTAGTTTTCAATCGGAAATGGCCTTAGTATGCAAGCAGCTTGTACTACTATGAATACACAGTTACGTTTCAGTGGGAAAAGATTTTCGCTGATAAATAGTTTAAAGAACTTTCAATTCACTGTTAGTTTGCCAGACAAAATGTTGTTACTAGACAATAGGATTGTAGAACATTGAATTCACGGTTAGTTTTCAATGTTAAACATTCTTAGTGTACAAGCAGCTTCTACTACTATGAAATCACTGTTAGGTTTCAATAGGAATTATTGTCGCAGATCAGTATCTTAAAGAACTTTCAATACACTCGTAGTTTGCCACGGGAAATGTTGTAAATAGACAGGAGGATTGTAGAACATTGGATTGACAATAACTTTTTAATGGGAAGCATTCCTAGTATACAAGCAGCTTCTACTACTGTGAATTCACTGTTAGGATTCAATAGGAAACATTTGTTACAGATAAGTAGCTTGAAGAACTTTCAATTCACTGTTAGTTTGCCAAGCGAAATGTGGTTACCAGACAATAGGATTGTAGAACATTGAGTTCTCGGTTAGCTTTCTATGGGAAATGTTCTTAGTATACAAGCAGCTTCTATTCCTCCTAATTCCCTCTTGGTTTTAATAGGGAAATGGTCTCAGTATACAAGCAGCTGCCGTTCTCATGAATTTGCTTTTAGTTTCCACAGGAAACGCTTGTCGTAGATAAGTAGCTTAAAGAATTTTCAATTCACTGTTTGTTTGCCACTCGAAATGTTGTTACCAGACAACAGCATATGAGAATACTGAATAAACCATTAGATTTCAATGGAAAACATATTTAGTATACAAGCAGCTCAATTCATTCGATAGTAAACATTTGTCACAGATAAATAGCATACAGAACTTTCAATTCCGTGTTTTTGTGCCATGGAAATTGTTGTTAATAGACAGTAGAGTTGTAGAATATTGAATTCACTGTTAGTTTTCAGTGGGAAACTTTCATAGTATGCAAGCAGCTACCATTCCTAAGAATTCATTGTTAGTTTTCAGTTGGCAACGGTCTTAGTATACAAGGAGCTTCAATTCCTATGAATTCACTGTTAGTCTTCAATAGGAAACGTTTGACACTGAGAAGTAGCTTAAAGAACTTTCAATTCACTGTTATTTTGCCATGGGAAATGTTGTTACAAGACAAAAGGATTGTAGAACATTGAATGCACGGTTAGCTTTCAATGGGAAAAGTTTGTTGTAGATAAGTAGCTTAAGGACCTTTCAATTCACTGTTTGTTTGCCATGGGAAATGTTGTTACTAGAAAATAGGATTGCAGAACATTAAATTTAAGGTTAGTTTTCCGTGGTAAATGGTCTTAGTATACAAGCAGCTTCTATTCCTATGAATCCAATGTTATTTTCAATAGGAAACGATTGTCACAGATAGGTATCTTAAGGAAATTTCAATTCACTGTGCGTTTTCAACGGGAAAAGTGGTTACTAGGCAGTAGGATTAGAGGACATTGAATTCACGGTTAGTTTTCAATGAGAAACATTCTTAGTATAAAAGCAGCTTCCATACCTATGAATTCATGTTAGTTTTCAATGGAAAACGTTTGTCGCAGAGACAGTCTTAAACAACTTTGAATTCACTATTAGTTAGCCATGGGAAACGTTGTTAGTAGATAATTGGATTGTAGAACTTTGAATTCTCAGTTACTTTTCAATGGGAAAGGTTCTCAGTATACAGACAGCTTCTATTCCTACTAATTCCCTGTTAGTTTTCAATCGGAAAGGGCCTTAGTATGAAAGCAACTTCTACTACTATGAATACACTCTTATGTTTCATTGGGAAAAGTTTTTCGCTGATAAATAGATTGAAGAACTTTCAATTCACTGTTAGTTTGCCAGGCAAAATGTTGTTACTAGACAACAGGATTGTACAACATTGAATTCACGGTTAGTTTTCAATGTTAAATATTCTTAGTGTACAAGCAGCTTCTACTACTGTGAAATCACTGTTAGGTTTGAATAGGAAATATGTGTTGCAGACCAGTATCTTAAAGAACATTCAATACACTCGTAGTTTCCACGGGAAATATTGTAACTAGACAGGAGGATTGTAGAACATTGGATTGACAATAACTTTTCAATGGGAAGCAGTCCTAGTATACAAGCAGCTTCTACTACTATGAATTCACTGTTAGGATTCAATAGGAAACGTTTGTGACAGATAAGTAGCTTGAAGAACTTTCAATTCACTGTTAGTTTGCCAAGCGAAATGTGGTTACCAGACAATAGGATTGTAGAACATTGAGTTCTCGGATAGCTTTTTATGGGAAATGTTCTTAGTATACAAGCAGCTTCTATTCCTCCTAATTTCCTCTTGGTTTTCATAGGGAAATGGTCTCAGTATACAAGCAGATGCCATTCCTATGAATTTACTGTTAGTTTCCAAAAGGAAACGCTTGTCTTAGTAAGTAGCTTAAAGAACTTTCAGTTCACTGTTTGTATGCCACGCGAAATGTTGTTACCAGACAATAGCATATTAGAATACTGAATACACCATTAGATTTCAATGAGAAACATACTTAGTATACAAGCAGCTTAAATTCCTATGACTTCACTGTTAGTTTTCAATGGGAAACGGACTTAATATACAAGCTGCCTCTATTCCTATGAATTCTCTGTCAGTTTTGGATAGGAATCCTTTGTCGCAGATAAATAGCTTATAGAACTTTCAATTCAGTGTTAGTTTGCCACTTGAAATGTTGTTACAAGATAGTAGGATTGTAGAACATTGAATTCACTGTTAGTTTTCTGTGGGTACGTTCTTAGTTTACAAGCAGCTTCCATTGCTATGAATTCAGCGTCAGTTTTCAATGGGAAACGATCTTAGTATACAAGCAGCTTCCATTGCTATGAATTCACTATTAGTGTTCAATAGGAAACGTTTGACACTGAGAAGTAGCTTAAAGAACTTTCAATTCACTGTTATTTTGCCACAGGAAATGTTGTTACAAGACAATAGGATTGTAGAACTTTGAATGCACGGTTAGCTTTCAATGGGAAAAGTTTGTTGTAGATAAGTAGCTTAAGGACCTTTCAATTCACTGTTTGTTTGCCATGGGAAATGTTGTTACTAGAAAATAGGATTGCAGAACATTAAATTTAAGGTTAGTTTTCCATGGTAAATGGTCTTAGTATACAAGCAGCTTCTATTCCTATGAATCCAATGTTATTTTAAGAAGAAACGTTTCTCACAGATAAGTATCTTAAAGAACTTTCAACTCACTGTGCGTTTTCCACGGGAAAGTTGTTACTAGGCAGTAGGATTAGAGGACATTGAATTCACGGTTAGTTTTCAATGAGAAACGTTCTTAGTATAAAATCCGCTTCCATTCCTATGAATTCAGGTTTGTTTTCAATGGAAAACGTTTGTCGCAGAGAGAGGCTTAAACAACTTTCAATTCACTATTAGTTAGCCATGGGAAACGTTGTTAGTAGATAATTGGATTGTACAACTTTGAATTCTCGGTTACTTTTCAATGGGAAAGGTTCTTAGTATACAGACAGCTTCTATTCCTACTAATTCCCTGTTAGTTTTCAATCGGAAATGGCCTTAGTATGCAAGCAGCTTCTACTACTATGAATACACAGTTACGTTTCAGTGGGAAAAGTTTTTCGCTGATATATAGTTTAAAGAACTTTCAATTCACTGTTAGTTTGCCAGGCAACATGTTGTTACTAGACAATAGGATTGTAGAACATTGAATTCACGGTTAGTTTTCAATGTTAAACATTCTTAGTGTACAAGCAGCTTCTACTTCTATGAAGTCACTGTTAGGTTTCAATAGGAAATATTTGTCACAGATCAGTATCTTAAAGAACTTTCAATACACTCGTAGTTTGCCACGGGAAATGTTGTAAATAGACAGGTGGATTGCAGAACATTGGATTGACAATAACTTTTCAATGGGAAGCAGTCCTAGTATACAAGCAGCTTCTACTAATATGAATTCACTGTTAGCATTCAATAGGAAGCATTTGTGACAGAGAAGTAGCTTGAAGAACTTTCAATTCACTGTTAGTTTGCCAAGCGAAATGTGTTTACCAGATAATAGGATTGTAGAACATTGAGGTCTCGATTAGCTTTCTATGGGAAATGTTCTTAGTATACAAGCAGCTTCTATTCCTCCTAATTCCCTCTTGGTTTTCATAGGGAAATGGTCTCAGTGTACAAGGAGCTGCCATTCCTATGAATTTATTGTTAGTTTCCCAAAGGAAACGCTTGTCATAGATAAGTAGCTTAAAGAACTTTCATTTCACTGTTTGTTTGCCACGTGAAATGTTGTTACCAGACAATAGCATATTAGAATACTGAATACACTATTAGATTTCAATGGGAAACATATTTAGTATACAAGCAGCTTCAATTCCCAGGAATTCACTGTTAGTTTTCAATGGGAAACGCACTTAGTATACAAGGAGCTTATATTTCTATGAATTCACTGTTAGATTTCGATAGTAAACATTTGTCACAGATAAATTGCATACAGAACTTTCAATTCCGTGTTTTTTTGCCATGGAAATTGTTGTTAATAGACAGTAGGGTTGTAGAATATTAAATTCACTGTTAGTTTTCAGTGGGAAACTTTCATAGTATGCAAGCAGCTACCATTCCTAAGAGTTCACTGTTAGTTTTCAATGGGCAACGGTCTTAGTATACAAGGAGCTTCAATTCCTATGAATTCACTGTTAGTCTTAAATAGGAAACGTTTGACACTGAGAAGTAGCTTAAAGAACTCTCAATTCACTGTTATTTTGCCATGGGAAATGTTGTTACAAGACAAAAGGATTGTAGAACATTGAATGCACTGTTAGCTTTCAATGGGAAAAGTTTGTCGTAGATAAGTAGCTTAAGGACCTTTCAATTCACTGTTTGTTTGCCATGGGAAATGTTGTTACTAGAAAATAGGATTGCAGAACATTAAATTTAAGGTTAGTTTTCCATGGTAAATGGTCTTAGTATACAAGCAGCTTCTATTCCTATGAATCCAATGTTATTTTAAGAAGAAACGTTTCTCACAGATAAGTATCTTAAAGAACTTTTAACTCACTGTGCGTTTTCCACGGGAAAGTTGTTACTAGGCAGTAGGATTAGAGGACATTGAATTCACGGTTAGTTTTCAATGAGAAACGTTCTTAGTATAAAATCCGCTTCCATTCCTATGAATTCCGGTTTGTTTTCAATGGAAAACGTTTGTCGCAGAGAGAGGCTTAAACAACTTTCAATTCACTATTAGTTAGCCATGGGAAACGTTGTTAGTAGATAATTGGATTGTACAACTTTGAATTCTCGGTTACTTTTCAATGGGAAAGGTTCTTAGTATACAGACAGCTTCTATTCCTACTAATTCCCTGTTAGTTTTCAATCGGAAATGGCCTTAGTATGCAAGCAGCTTCTACTACTATGAATACACAGTTACGTTTCAGTGGGAAAAGTTTTTCGCTGATATATAGTTTAAAGAACTTCCAACTCACTGTTAGTTTGCCATGCAAAATGTTGTTACTAGACAATAGGATTGTAGAACATTGAATTCACGGTTAGTTTTCAATGTTAAACATTCTTAGTGTACAAGCAGCTTCTACTACTATGAAATCACTGTTAGGTTTGAATAGGAAATATTTGTTGCAGATCAGTATCTTAAAGAAAATTCAGTACACTCGTAGTTTCCACGGGAAATGTTGTAACGAGACAGGAGGATTGTAGAACATTGGATTGACAAAAACTTCTTAATGGGAAGCAGTCCTAGTATACAAGCAGCTTCTACTACTGTGAATTCACTGTTAGGATTCAATAGGAAACATTTGTGACAGATAAGTAGCTTGAAGAACTTTCAATTCACTGTTAGTTTGCCAAGCGAAATGTGGTTACCAGACAACAGGATTGTAGAACATTGAGTTCTCGGTTAGCTTTCTATGGGAAATGGTCTCAGTATACAAGCAGCTGCCATTCCTATGAATTTACTGTTAGTTTCCCAAAGGAAACGCTTGTCGTAGATAAGTAGCTTAAAGAACTTTCAATTCAGTGTTTGTTTGCCACGTGAAATGTTGTTACCAGACAATAGCATATTAGAATACTGAATACACCATTAGATTTCAATGGGAAACATATTTAGCATACAAGCAGCTTCATTTCCTATGAATTCACTGTTAGTTTTCAGTGGGAAACGCTCTCAGTATACAAGGAGCTTCTATTTCTATGAATTCACTGTTAGTTTCTAATAGCAAATGTTTGTCGTAGATAAGTAGCTTAAAGAACTTTCAATTCACTGTCTTTTTCCATGGGAAATGTTACTAGAAAATAGTATTGCAGAACATTGAATTCACTGTTAGTTTTTAGTGGGAAATGGTCTTAGTATACAAGCAGCTTCTATTCCTATGTATCCAAAGTTGTTTTCAATAGGAAACATTTGTCGCAGACAAGTATCATAAAGAACTTTCAATTCACTGTTAGTTTTCCATGGGAAGTGTTGTAACTAGACAGTAGGTTTGTAGGACATTGACCTCACCACTAGTTTTCAATGAGAAACGTTCTTAGTATACAAGCAGCTTCCAGTCCAATGAACTGATGTTAGTTTTAAATGAGAAACATTTGTCACAGATAAGAGGCTAAAACAACTTTCAATTTAGTGTTAGGTTGCCTTGGGAAATGATGTTAGTAGACAATAGGATTGTAGAACTTTGAATTCATGTATAGTTTTCATGGGAAACGTTCCTAGTACACATCCAGCTTCTATTCCTACGAATTCACTGTTACTTTTCAATCAGAACTGGTCTTCGTATACAAGAAGATTCTACTTCTATGAATTCACTATTAGTTTTCAGTAGGAAAAGTTTGTCGCAGATAAGTACCTTAAAGAACTGTCAATTCACTGTTAGTTTGCCAGGCGAAATGGTTTTAGTAGACAATAGGATTGTAGAACATTGAATTCACGATTCGTTTTCTATGAGAAATGTTCTTAGTATTCAAGCAGCTTCGATTCTTATGAATTCACTGTTGGTTTTCATTGGGAAATGGTCTTAGTATACAAGCAGCTTTCAGTCCTGTGAATTTACTGTTAGTTTCCCATAGGAAATGCTTGTCATAGGTATGTAACTTAATGAAATTTCAACTTACTGGTGGATTGTCACGGGAAATTTTGTTACTAGATCACACAATTTTAGAATATTGAATCCACCATTAGATTTCATTGGGAAACATACTTAGTATACAAGCAGCTTCAATTCCTATGAGTTCACAGTTAGTTTTCAATGGGAAACGGACTTAGTATACAAGCAGCTTCTATTCCTATGAATTCACTGTCAGTTTTTGATAGGAATCCTTTTTCGCAGATAAATAGCTTATAGAACTTTCAATTCAGTGTTAGTGGGCCACTTGAAATGTTGTTACAAGATAGTAGGATTGTAGAACATTGAATTCACTGTTAGTTTTCAGTGGGTATCGTTCTCAGTTTACAAGCAGCTTCCATTGCTGTGAATTCAGCGTCAGTTTTCAATGAGAAACGGTCTCAGTATACAAACAGCTTCATTTCCTATGAATTCACTGTTAGTGTTCAATAGGAAACGTTTGACACTGAGAAGTAGCTTAAAGAACTTGCAATTCACTGTTATTTTGCCTTGCGGAACGTTGTTACAAGACAAAAGGATTGTAGAACATTGAATGCACTGTTAGCTTTCAATGGGAAAAGTTTCTCGTAGATAAGTAGCTTAAGGACCTTTCAATTCACTGTTAGTTTGCCATGGGAAATGTTGTTACTAGAAAATATGATTGCAGGACGTTAAATTTAAGGTTCATTTTCCGTGGTAAATGGTCTCAGCATACAAGCAGCTTCTGTTCCTATGAATCCAATGTTATTTTCAATAGGAAAAGTTTGTCACAGATAAGTAGCTTAAAGAACTTGCAATTCACTGTTTTTTTGCCACGGGAAATGTTGTTACAAGACAATAGGATTGTAGAACATTGAATGCACGGTTAGCTTTCAATGGAAAAAGTTTGTTGTAGATAAGTAGCTTAAGGGCCTTTCAATTTACTCTTTGTTTGCCATGGGAAATGCTGTTACCAGAAAATAGGATTGCAGAACATTAAATTTAAGGTTAGTTTTCCATGGTAAATGGTCTTAGTATACAAGCAGCTTCTATTCCTATGAATCCAATGTTATTTTCTATAGGAAACGTTTGTCACAGATAAGTATCTTAAAGAACTTTCAATTCACTGTGCGTTTTCTACGGGAAATGTTGTTACGAGGCAGTAGGATTAGAGGATATTGAATTCACGGTTAGTTTTCAATGAGAAACGTTCTTAGTATATAAGCAGCTTCCATTCCTATGAATTCATGTTAGTTTTCAATGGAAAACGTTTGTCGCAGAGAGAGGCTTAAACAACTTTCAATTCACTATTAGTTAGCCATGGGAAAAGTTGTTAGAAGATAATTGGATTGTAGAACTTTGAATTCTCGGTTACTTTTCAAAGGGAAAGTTCTTAGTATACAGAGAGCTTCTATTCCTACTAATTCCCTTTAGTTTTCAATCGGAAATGGCCTCAGTATGCAAGCAGCTTCTACTACTACGAATAAAAGGTTACGTTTCAGTGGGAAAAGTTTTTCGCTGATAAATAGTTTAAAGCAGCTTTCAATTCACTGTTAGTTTGCCAGGCCAAATGTTGTTACTAGACAATAGGATTGTAGAACATTGAATTCACGGTTAGTTTTCAATGTTAAACATTCTTAGTGTACAAGCAGCTTCTACTACTATGAAATCACTGTTAGGTTTCAATAGGAATTATTGTCGCAGATCAGTATCCTAAAGAACTTTCAATACACTCGTAGTTTGCCACGGGAAATGTTGTAACTAGACAGAAAATTGTAGAACATTGGATTGACAATAACTTTTCAATGGGAAGCGGTCCTAGTATACAAGCAGCTTCTACTACTATGAATTCACTGTTGGGATTCAATAGGAAGCATTTGTGACAGATAAGTAGCTTGAAGAACTTTCAATTCACTGTTAGTTTGCCAAGCGAAATGTGGTTACCAGACAACAGGATTGTAGAACATTGAGTTCTCTTTTAGCTTTCTATGGGAAATGTTCTTAGTATACAAGCAGCTTCGATTCCTCCTAATTCCCTCTTGGTTTTCATAGGGAAATCGTCTCAGTGTACAAGCAGCTGCCATTCCTATGAATTTACTGTTAGTTTCCCAAAGGAAACGCTTGTCATAGATAAGTAGCTTAAAGAACTTTCAATTCACTGTTTGTTTGCCACGCGAAATGTTGTTACCAGACAATAGCATATTAGAATACTGAATACACCATTAGATTTCAATGGGACACATATTTAGTATACCAGCAGCTTCAATTCCTATGAATTCACTGTTAGTTTTCAATGGGAAACGCTCTCAGTATACAAGCAGCTTCTATTTCTATGAATTCACTGTTAGTTTCTAATAGCAAACGTTTGTCGTAGATAAGTAGCTTAAAGAACTTTCAATTCACTGTCTGTTTCCATGGGAAATGTTGTTACTAGAAAATAGTATTGCAGAACATTGAATTCACTGTTAGTTTTTAGTGGGAAATGGTCTTAGTATACAAGCAGCTTCTACTCCTATGTATCCAAAGTTGTTTTCAATAGGAAACGTTTTTCGCAGAGAAATATCACAAAGAACTTTCAATTCACTGTTAGTTTTCCATGGGAAGTGTTGTTACTAGACAGTAGGTTTGTAGGACATTGACTTCACCACTTGTTTTCAATGAGAAACGTTCTTAGTATACAAGCAGCTTCCATTCCAATGAATTGATGTTAGTTTTAAATGAGAAACATTTGTCAAACATAAGAGGCTGAAACAACTTTCAGTTCAGTGTTAGGTTGCCTTGGGAAATGATGTTAGTAGACAATAGGATTGCAGAACATTGAATTCACGTGTAGTTTTCAATGGGAAACGTTCCTAGTATATATCCAGCTTCTATTCCTACGAATTCACTGTTACTTTTCAATCTGAAATGCTCTTAGTATACAAGAAGCTCCTACTTCTATGAATTCACTGTTAGTTTTCATTAGGAAAAGTTTGTCGCAGATAAGTACATTAAAGAACTTTCAATTCACTGTTAGTTTGCCAGGCGAAATGGTTTTAGTAGACAATAGGATTGTAGAACATTGAATTCACGGTTAGTTTTCCATGAGAAATGTTCTCAGTATTCAAGCACCTTCGATTCCTATGAATTCACTGTTGGTTATCATTGGGAAATGGTCTTAGTATACAAGCAGTTTCCATTCGTGTGAATTTACTATTAGTTTCCCATAGGAAATGCTTGTCATAGATATGTAGCTTAATGAAATTTCAACTCACTGGTGGTTTGCCATGGGAAATGTTGTTACTAGACCATACCATTTTAGAATATTGAATTTACCATTAGATTTCAATGGGAAACATACTTAGTATACAAGCAGCTTCAATTCCTATGAGTTCACTGTTAGTTTTCAATGGGAAACCGACTTAGTATACAAGCAGCTTCTATTCCTATGAATTCACTGTCAGTTTTTGATAGGAACCCTTTGTCGCAGATAAATAGCTTATAGAACTTTCAATTCAGTGTTAGTGGGCCACTTGAAATGTTGTTACAAGATAGTAGGATTGTAGAACATTGAATTCACTGTTAGTTTTCAGTGGGTAACGTTCCTGGTTTACAAGCAGCTTCCAGTGCTATGAATTCAGCGTCAGTTTTCAATGGGAAATGGTCTCAGTATACAAACAGCTTCATTTCCTATGAATTCACTGTTAGTGTTCAATAGGAAACGTTTGACACTGAGAAGTAGCTTAAAGAACTTGCAATTCACTGTTATTTTGCCAGGGAAATGTTGTTACAAGACAAAAGGATTGTAGAACATTGAATGCACGGTTAGTTTTCAATGGGAAAAGTTTGTCGTAGATAAGTAGCTTAAGGAATTTTCAATTCAGTGTTTGTTTGCCATGGGAAATGTGGTTACTAGAAAATAGGATTGCAGAACATTAAATTTAAGGTTAGTTTTCCGTGGTAAATGGTCTTAGTATACAAGCAGCTTCTATTCCTGTGAATCCCATGTTATTTTCAATAGGAAACGTTTGTCACAGATAAGGATCTTAAAGAACTTTCAATTCACTCTGCGCTTTCCACGGGAAATGTTGTTACTAGGCAGTAAGATTAGAGGACATTGAAATCACGTTTAGTTTTCAATGAGAAACGTTCTTAGTATAAAAGCAGCTTCCATTCCTATGAATTCATGTTAGTTTTCATTGGAAAACGTTTGTCGCAGAGAGAGTCTTAAACAACTTTCAATTCACTATTAGTTAGCCGTGGCAAACGTTGTTAGTAGATAATTGGATTGTAGAACTTTGAATTCTCGGTTACTTTTCAATGGGAAAGGTTCTTAGTATACGGACAGCTTCTATTCCTACTAATTCCCTGTTAGTTTTCAATCGGAAATGGCCTTAGTATGCAAGCAGCTTCTACTACTATGAATACACAGTTACGTTTCAGTGGGAAAAGTTTTTCGCTGATAAATAGTTTAAAGAACTTTCAATTCACTGTTAGTTTGCCTGGCAAAATGTTGTTACTAGACAATAGGATTGAAGAACATTGAATTCACGGTTAGTTTTCAATGTTAAACCTTCTTAGTGTACAAGCAGCTTCTACTACTATGAAATCACTGTTAGGTTTCCATAGGAAATATTTGTTGCAGATCAGTATCTTAAAGAACTTTCAATACACTCGTAGTTTGCCATGGGAAATGTTGTCACTAGACATTAGGATTGTAGAACATTGGATTGACAATAACTTTTCAATGGGAAGCGGTCCTAGTATACAAGCAGCTTCTACTACTATGAATTCACTGTTAGGATTCAATAGGAAACATTTGTGACAGATAAGTAGCTTGAAGAACTTTCAATTCACTGTTAGTTTGCCAAGCGAAATGTTGTTGCCAGACACTAGGATTGTAGAACATTGAATTCTTGGGTAGCTTTCTATGGGAAATGTTCTTAGTATACAAGCAGCTTCTATTCCTCCTAATTCCCTCTTGGCTTTCATAGGGAAATGGCCTCAGTATACAAGCAGCTGCCATTCCTATGAAATAACTGTTAGTTTCCCAAAGGAAATGCTTGTCGTAGATAAGTAGCTTAAAGAACTTTCATTTCATTGTTTGTTTGCCACACGAAATGTTGTTACCAGACAATAGCATATTAGAATACTGAATACACCATTAGATTTCAATGGGAAACATATTTAGTATACAAGCAACTTCAGTTCCTATGAATTCACTGTTAGTTTTCAATGGCAAACGCACTTAGTATGCAAGCAGCTTCTATTTCTGTGAATTCACTGTTAGTTTTCGATAGAAAACATTTGTCGCAGATAAATAGAATATAGGACTTTTAATTCAGTGTTAATTTGCCACGGAAATTGTTGTTAATAGACAGTAGGGTTGTAGAACATTGAATTCACGGTTAGTTTTCCGTGGGAAACGTTCATAATATGCCAGCAGCTACCATTCCTAAGAACTCACTTTCAATTCACTGTTAGTTTGCCAGGCAAAATGTTGTTACTAGACAATAGGATGGTAGAACATTGAATTCACGGTTAATTTTCAATGTTAAACGTTCTTAGTGTACAAGCAGCTTCCTACTACTATGAAATCACTCTTAGGTTTCAATAGGAAATATTTGTCGCAGATCAGTATCTTAGAGAAATTTCAATACACTCCTAGTTTGCCACGGGAAAGGTTTTAACTAGACAGTAGGATTGTAGAACATTGGATTCACAATAACGTCTCAATGGCAAGCGGTCCTAGTATACAAGGAACTTCTACTACTATGAATTCACTGTTAGGATTCAGTAGGAAACATTTGTGCCAGATAAGTAGCTTGAAGAGCTTTCAATTCACTGTTAGTTTGCCAAGCGAAATGTGGTTACCAGACAACAGGATTGTAGAACATTGAGTTCTCGGTTAGCTTTCAATGTTAAATGGTCTTAGTATACAAGCAGCTTCTATTCCTCCAAATTCCCTCTTGGTTTTCATAGGGAAGTGGTCTCAGTATACAAGCAGCTGCCATTCCTATGAATTTTCTGTTAGTTTCCCAAAGGAAACACTGGTCGTAGATAAGTAGCTTAAAGAACTTTCAATTTACTGTTTGTTTGCCATGCGAAATGTTGTTACCAGACAATAGCATATTAGAATACTGAATACACCATTAGATATCAATGGGAAACATATTTAGTATACAAGCAGCTTCAATTCCTATGAATTCACTGTTAGTGTTGAATAGGAAACGTTTGACACTGAGAAGTAGCTTAAAGAACTTGCAATTCACTGTTATTTTGCCACGGGAAATGTTGTTACAAGACAATAGGATTGTAGAACATTGAATGCACGGTTAGCTTTCAATGGGAAAAGTTTACAGTAGATAAGTAGCTTAAGGACCTTTCAATTCACTTTTTATTTGCCATGGGAAATGTTGTTACTAGAAAATAGGATTGCAGAACATTAAATTTAAGGTTAGTTTTCCGTAGTAAATGGTCTTATTATACAAGCAGCTTCTATTCCTATGAATCCAATGTTATTTTCAATAGGAAACGTTTGTCACAGATAAGTATCTTAAAGAACTTTCAATTCACTGTGCGTTTTCCACCTGAAATGTTGTTACTAGGCAGTAGGATTAGAGGACATTGAATTCCCGGTTATTTTTCTTTTTTCTTTTTTTTTTTTTCACGGTTAGTTTTCAATGAGAAAAGTGCTTAGTATAAAAGCAGCTTCCATTCCTGTGAATTCATGTTAGCTTTCAATGGAAAACGTTTGTCGCAGAGAGAGGCTTAAACAACTTTCAATTCACTATTAGTTAGCCATTAGAAACGTTGTTAGTACATAATTGGAGTGTAGAACTGTGAATTCTCGGTTACTTTTCAACGGGAAACGTTCTCAGTATACAGACAGCTTCTATTCCTGCTAATTCCCTGTTAGTTTTCAATCGGAAATGGTCTTAGTATGCAAGCAGCTTCTACTACTATGAATACACTGTTGCGTTTCAGTGGAAAAGTTTTTCGCTGATAAGTAGTTTAAAGAACTTTCATTTCACTGTTAGTTTGCCAGGCAAAATGTGGTTACTAGACAATAGGTTGTAGAATATTGAATTCACGTTTAGTTTTCAATGTTAAACCTTCTTAGTGTACAAGCAGCTTCTACTACTATGAAATCACTGTTAGGTTTCAATAGGAAATATTTGTCGCAGATCATTATATTAAAGAACTTTCAATACACTCGTAGTTTGCCACAGGAAATGTTGTAACTAGACAGAAAATTGTCGAACATTGGATTTACAATAACTTTTCAATAGGAAGCGGTCCTAGTATACAAGCAGCTTCTACTACTATGAATTCACTGTTAGGATTCAATAGGAAACATTTGTGACAGATAAGTAGCTTGAAGACCTTTCAATTCACTGTTAGTTTGCCAAGCGAAATGCTGTTACCAGACAATAGGATTGTAGAACATTGAGTTCTCGGTTAGCTTTCTATGGGAAATGTTCTTAGTATACAAGCAGCTTCTATTCCTCCTAATTCTCTCTTGGTTTTCATAGGGAAATGGTCTCAGTGTACAAGCAGCTGCCATTCCTATGAATTTACTGTTAGTTTCCCAAGGGAAACGCTTGTCGTAGATAAGTAGCTTAAAGAACTTTCAATTCACTGTTTGTTTGCCACACGAAATGTTGTTACCAGACAATAGCATATTAGAATACTGAATACACCATTAGATTTCAATGGGAAACATATTTAGTATACAAGCAGCTTCATTTCCTATGAATTCACTGTTAGTTTTTTATGGGAAATGCTCTTAGTATGCAAGCAGCTTCTATTTCTATGAATTCACTGTTAATTTTCGATAGGAAACAATTTGTTCGCAGATAAATAGCATATAGGACTTTTAATTCAGTGTTAATTTGCCACGGAAATTGTTGTTAATAGATAGTACGGGTTGTAGAACATTGAATTCACGGTTAGTTTTCAGTGGAAAATGTTCATAGTATACAAGCAGCTGCCATTCCTAAGAATTCACTGTTAGTTTTCAATGGGCAACGGTCTTAGTTTACAAGGAGCTTCAATTCCTATGAATTCACTCTTAGTCTTCAATAGGAAGTGTTTGACACTGAGAAGTAGCTTAAAGAACTTTCAATTCACTGTTATTTTGCCATGGGAAATGTTTTTACTAGACAATAAAATTGTAGAACATTGAATGCACGGTTAGTTTTCAATGGGAAAAGTTTGTGGTGGATAAGTAGCTTAAATACCTTCAATTCAGTGTTTGTTTGCCACAGGAAATGTTGTTACTTGCAATAGGATTGCAGAACATTCATATTCAATGTTAGTTTTTAGTGGGAAATTGTCTTAGTATACAAGCAGCTTTTATTCCTATTTATCCCCTGTTATTTTCAATAGGAAACGTTTGTCACAGATAAATATCTTAATGAACTTTCAATTCACTGTGCGTTTTCCACGGGAAATGTTGTTACTAGACAGTAAAATTGTAGGACATTGAATTCACTGTTAGATTTTAATGAGAAACGTTCTTAGTATACAAGCAGCTTCAATTCCTATGAATTCATGTTAGTTTTCAATGAAATGTTTGTCGCAGATAAGAGGCTTAAACACTTTCAATTCACTGTTAGTTTTCCACGGGAAATGTTGTTAGTAGAGAATAGGATTGCAGTACATTGAATTCAAGGTTAGTTTTTAATGTGAAATGTACTTAGTATACAAGCAGCTTCTATTGCTATGAATTCAGTGTTAGTTTTCAATAGGAAAAGTTTGTCACAGATAAGTAGCTTAAAGAAATTTCAATTCACTGTTTGTTTTCCACGGGAAATGTTGTTACTGGACATGAGGATTGCAGAACATTGAATCCCCTGTTGGTTTTCAATGGGAAATGGTCTTAGTATACAAGCAGCTTCTATTCCTATGAATCCATTGTTAGTTTCAATAGGAAACCTTTGTCTCGGATTAGTAGCTTAAAGAACTTTTCATTTGCTGTTTGTTTGCCCCAGGGTAAGTTTTTACTAGACAATAGGATTATAACATTAAATTCACCGTTATTTTTCAATGGGAAATGTTCTTAGTATACAAGCAGCGTCTATCGCTATGAATTCACTGTTAGATTTCAATGGGAAAAGGTCTCAGTATACAAGCAACTCCTACTCCTATGAATTCACTGTTAGTTTTCAATAGGAAAAGTTTGTCACAGATAACTAGGTTAAAGAACATTCAATTCGCTGTGAGTTTGCCACGGGAAATGTTGTTACTAGACAATAGGATTTTATAACACTGAATTCACTGTTAGGTTTCACAGGGAATCATTCTTAGTGTAGAATCAGCTTCTACTACTATGAATTCACTATTAGGGTTCAATAGGGTACATTGTCGCAGATAAGTAGGTTAAAGAACTTTCAATTCACTGTTAGTTTGCCACGGAAATTGTTGTTAATAGATAGTAGGGTTGTAGAACATTGAATTCACGGTTAGGTTTTCAGTGGAAAATGTTCATAGTATACAAGCAGCTGCCATTCCTAAGAATTCACTGTTAGTTTTCAATGGGCAACGGTCTTAGTTTACAAGGAGCTTCAATTCCTATGAATTCACTCTTAGTCTTCAATAGGAAGTGTTTGACACTGAGAAGTAGCTTAAAGAACTTTCAATTCACTGTTATTTTGCCATGGGAAATGTTTTTACTAGACAATAAAATTGTAGAACATTGAATGCACGGTTAGTTTTCAATGGGAAAAGTTTGTGGTGGATAAGTAGCTTAAATACCTTCAATTCAGTGTTTGTTTGCCACAGGAAATGTTGTTACTTGCAATAGGATTGCAGAACATTCATATTCAATGTTAGTTTTTAGTGGAAATTGTCCTTAGTATACAAGCAGCTTTTATTCCTATTTATCCCCTGTTATTTTCAATAGGAAACGTTTGTCACAGATAAATATCTTAATGAACTTTCAATTCACTGTGCGTTTTCCACGGGAAATGTTGTTACTAGACAGTAAAATTGTAGGACATTGAATTCACTGTTAGATTTTAATGAGAAACGTTCTTAGTATACAAGGAGCTTCAATTCCTATGAATTCATGTTAGTTTTCAATGAAATGTTTGTCGCAGATAAGAGGCTTAAACACTTTCAATTCACTGTTAGTTTTCCACAGGAAATGTTGTTAGTAGAGAATAGGATTGCAGTACATTGAATTCAAGGTTAGTTTTTAATGTGAAATGTACTTAGTATACAAGCAGCTTCTATTGCTATGAATTCAGTGTTAGTTTTCAATAGGAAAAGTTTGTCACAGATAAGTAGCTTAAAGAAATTTCAATTCACTGTTTGTTTTCCACGGGAAATGTTGTTACTGGACATGAGGATTGCAGAATATTGAATCCCCTGTTGGTTTTCAATGGGAAATGGTCTTAGTATACAAGCAGCTTCTATTCCTATGAATCCATTGTTAGTTTCAATAGGAAACCTTTGTCTCGGATTAGTAGCTTAAAGAACTTTTCATTTGCTGTTTGTTTGCCCCAGGGTAAGTTTTTACTAGACAATAGGATTATAACATTAAATTCACCGTTATTTTTCAATGGGAAATGTTCTTAGTATACAAGCAGCGTCTATCGCTATGAATTCACTGTTAGATTTCAATGGGAAAAGGTCTCAGTATACAAGCGACTCCTACTCCTATGAATTCACTGTTAGTTTTCAATAGGAAAAGTTTGTCACAGATAACTAGGTTAAAGAACATTCAATTCGCTGTGAGTTTGCCACGGGAAATGTTGTTACTAGACAATAGGATTTTATAACACTGAATTCACTGTTAGGTTTCACAGGGAATCATTCTTAGTGTAGAATCAGCTTCTACTACTATGAATTCACTATTAGGGTTCAATAGGGTACATTTGTCGCAGATAAGTAGGTTAAAGAACTTTCAATTCACTGTTAGTTTGCCAGGTGAAATGTTGTTACTAAATATTGGATTGTAGAACATTGAATTTACGCTTACTTTTCAATGGGAAACATACTTAGTATACAAGCACCTTCCGTACCTATGAATTCACTGTTTGTTTGCAGTTGGAAATGGTCTTAGTAGACAAGCAATTTCTATTCATATGAATCCACTGTTAGTTTTCAATAGGAAACATTTGTCGCAGATGAGTAGCTTAAAGAACTTTCAATTCACTGTTAGTTTGCCACAGGAAATGTTGTTTGAGGACAATAGGATTGTGGAACATTGAATTCACAGTTAGTTTTCATTGAGAAACGTTCTTAGTATACAAGCAGCTTCTAATCCTGTGAATTCACTGTTAGTTTTCAATAGGAAACTTTTTTCGTATATAAGTAGCTAAAAGACCTTTCAATTCAATGGTTGTTTGCTGTGGTATATATTGTCAGTAGTACGAAGGATTGCAGATCATTGAAATCACCGGTCAGTTTTCAATGAGAAGTGGTCTTAGTATACAAGCAGCTTCTATTCCTATGAATTCACTGTTAGGTTGCAATATGAAAGGATTGTCGCAGATCAGTAGCTTTAAGAACTTTCAATACACTGGTAGTTTCCCACTGGAAATGTTGTTACTAGACAGCAGGATTGTGGGACACTGAATTCACTGTTTTCAATGGGAAACGGTCTTAGTATACAAGCAGCTTCTACTCCTATGAATTCACTGCTTGTGTTCAATAGGAAACGTTTGTCGCAGATAAGTAGGTTAAAGAACATTCAATTTACTGTCAGTTTGCCACGCGAAATGTTGTTACTAGACAATAGGATTCTAGAACTTTGAATTCACGGGTAGTTTTCAATGGGAAATATTCTTAGTATACAAGAAGTTTCTGCTACTATGAATTTACTGTTATGGTTCAATAAGGAACATTTGTTGCAGATAAGTAGGTTAAAGAATTTTCAATTCACGATTAGTTTGCTAGGCAAAATGTTGTTACTAAATAATGGATTGTAGAACATTGAATTCACTGTTAGTTTTCAATGGGAAACATACTTAGTATACAAGCAGCTTCCGTACCTATGAACTCACTGTTTGTTTTCAGTTGGAAACGTTCTTAATATACAAGCAATTTCTATTCATATGAATCCACTGTTAGTTTTCAATAGGAAACATGTGTCACAGATGAGTAGCTTAAAGAACTTTCAATTCACTGTTAGTATGCCACATGAAATGTTGTTCCTAGACAATAGGATTGTGGAACATTGAATTCACAGTTAGTTTTCATTGAGAAATATTCTTAGTATACAATTAGCTTCTATTCCAATGCATTCACTGTTAGTTTTCAATAGGAAACTTTTTTCGCATATAGGTAGCATAAAGACCTTTCAATTCAATGATTGTTTGCCGTGGGATATATTGGCACTGTAACGAAGCATTGCAGATCATTGAAATCACGGTCAGTTTTCAATGAGAAATAATCTTAGTATACAAGCACCTTCTATTCCTATGAATCCACTGTTATTTTCAATAGGAAACGTTTGTCACAGATAAGTATCTTATAGAACTTTCAATTCACTCTTAGTATCCCATGGGAAATGTTGTTCCTAGATAGTAGGATTGTAGGACATTGAATTCAAGTTTATGTTTCAATTGGAAATGTACTTAGTATACAAGTAGCTTCCATTCCTATGAATTCACTGTTAGTTTTCAATGGGAAACTGTTGTCTCAGATAAGTAGCTTAAAGAACTTTCAATTAACTGTTAGTTTGCCACGGGAAATGTTACTAGACATTAGGATTATAGTACATTAAATTCACGGTTATTATTAATGGGACACATTCTAAGTATACAAGCAGCTTCGCTTCCTACGAATTGATGGTTAGTTTTCAATGGGAAACGTTCTTTGTATACAAGCAGCCTCGATTCCTGTGAATTCACTGCTGGTTTTCAATGGGAAACGGTCTTAGTATACAAGCAGCTTCTAATCGTATGAGTCCAATGTTATTCTCAATAGGAAATGTTTGTCGCAGATAAGCAGCTCACTGAACGTTCAATTCACTGTTAGTTTGCCATGGGAAATATTGTTACTAGACAATAGTATTGTAGAATATTAAATTCACGGTTATGATTCAATGGGAAATGGTCTTAGTATACAAGCAGATTCTACTACTATGAATTCACTCTTAGCTTTCAGTAGGAAACATTTGTCGAGATAAGTAGCTTAAAGAACTGTTAATTCTCTGGCAGTTTGCCGTGGAAAATGCAGTTACTAGACAGTAGGATTGTAGAAAATTGAATTTATGGTTAATTTTCAATGGGAAACTTTCTTAGTATGCAAACACCTTCCATTCCTATGAGTTCACTGTTAGTTTTCAATAGGAAAGGTTTGTCGCAGTTAAGTAGGTTAAAGAACTTTCAATTCACTGTTTGCAACAGCAAATGTTGTTACTAGACAATAGGCTGTAGAACATTGAATTCACTTTTCGTTTTCAATGAGAAACGGTCTCAGTATACAAGCAGCTTCTATCCCTATGAATTCCCTGTTAGTTTTTAATGGGAAACAGTCTTAGTATACAAGCAGTTTCTACTCCTATGAATTCACTGTTAGGTTTCAGTAGTAAACGTTCCTCGCAGATAAGTAGCTTAAAGAACTTTCAACTCATTCTTAGTTTGCCAGGCGAAATGTTGTTCCTAGACAATAGGATTGTAGAACTTTGAATTGATGGTTAGTTTTCAATGGGAAATATTCTTAGTATACAAGCAGGTTCTGCTACTAAGAATTCACTGTTAGCTTGCAATAGGAAAGGTTTGCAGCAGATCAGTAGCTTTAAGAACTTTCAATACACAGGTAGTTTGCCACTGGAAATGTTGTTACTAGACAGCAGGATTGTAGGACACTGAATTCACAAGTAGTTTTCAATGGGAAACAGTCTTAGTATATAAGCAGCTTCTACTCCTATGAATTTACTGTTAGTTTTCAATAGGAAACGTTTGTCGCAAATAAGTAGGTAAAGAACATTCAGTTCACTGTTAGTTTGCCACGGGAAATGTTGTTACTAGACAATAGGATTGTAGAACACTGAATTCACGGTTAGGATTCACTGGGAATCATTCGTAGTGTACAATCAGCTTCTACTACTGTGAATTCACATTTAGGTTTCAATAGGAAATGTTTGTCGCATATAACTAAGTTAAAGAATTTTCAATTCAGTGTTAGTTTGCCAGGCGAAATGTTGTTACTAAATAATGGATTGTAGAACATTGAATTGATGGTTAGTTTTCAATGGGAAACATACTTTGTATACAATAAGCTTCCGTACCTATGAATTCACTGTTTGTTTTCAGTTGGAAACGTTCTTAGTAGACAAGAAATTTCTATTCATATGATTCCACTGTTAGTTTTCAATAGGAAACATTTGTTGCAGATGAGTAGCTTAAAGAACTTTCAATTCCCTGTTACTTTGCCACAGGAAATGTTGTTCCTAGACAATAGGATTGTGGAACATTGAATTAATGGTTAGTTTTCATTGAGAAACATTCTTAGTATGCAAACAGCTTCTATTCCCATGAATTCACTGTTAGTTTTCAAGAGGAAACTTTTTTCATACATAAGTAGCTTAAAGACTTTCAATTCAATGATTGTTTGCCGTGGGATATATTGCACTGATACGAAGATTGCAGATCATTGAAATCACGGTCAGTTTTCAATGAGAAATAATCTTAGTATACAAGCACCTTCTATTCCTATGAATCCACTGTTATTTTCAATAGGAAACGTTTGTCACAGATAAGTATCTTATAGAACTTTCAATTCACTCTTAGTATCCCATGGGAAATGTTGTTCCTAGATAGTAGATTGTAGGACATTGAATTCAAGTTTATGTTTCAATTGGAAATGTACTTAGTATACAAGTAGCTTCCATTCCTATGAATTCACTGTTAGTTTTCAATGGAAACTGTTGTCTCAGATAAGTAGCTTAAAGAACTTTCAATTAACTGTTAGTTTGCCACGGGAAATGTTACTAGACATTAGGATTATAGTAACATTAAATTCACGGTTTATTAATGGGAACATTCTAAGTATACAAGCAGCTTCGCTTCCTACGAATTGATTTCAATGGGCAACTTTCTTTGTAGATAAGCACCTTCTATTCCTATGAATTCCCTGTTGGTTTTCAATGGGAAATGGTCTTATTATACAAGCAACTTCTATTAGTATGAATTCACTGTTACGTTTCAGTAGGAAACGTTTCTCGCAGATATGTAGCTTAAAGAACAATTCAGTTCATTCTTAGTTGGCCAGGCGAAATGTTGTTATTAAACAATAGGATTGTAGAACTTTGAATTCAAGGTTAGTTATCAATGGGAAATATTCTTAGTATACAATCAGCTTCTGCTACTATGAATTCAATGTTAGGTTGCAGTAGGAAAGTTTTGTCGCAGATCAGTAGCTTTGAGAACTTTCAATACACAGGTAGTTTCCCACTGGAAATGTTGTTAGTAGACAGCAGGATTGTAGGACACTGAATTCACAGTTAGTTTTCAATGGGAAACTGTCTTATATACAAGCAGCTTCTACTCCTATGAATTCACTGTTAGTTTTCAATAGGAAACATTTCTCACACATAAGTAGGTTAAAGAACATTCAATTCACTGTTAGTTTGCCACGGGAAATGTTGTTACTAGACAATAGGATTGTAGAAAAATGAATTCACAGTTAGGTTTCACTGGGAATCATTCACAGTGTAGAAACAGCTTCTACTATCACGAATTCACTGTTAGGTTTCAACTGGAAATGTGTGTCGCAGATAAGTAGGTTAAAGATATTTCAATTCATTGTTCGTTTTCCAGGCAAAATGTTGTTACTATATTGGATTGTAGAACATTGAATTCACGGTTAGTTTTCAATGGGAAACATACTTAGCATACAAGCAGCTTCCGTACCTATGAATTCACTGTTTCTTTTCAGTTGGAAACTTTCTTAGTATACAAGCAATTTCTATTCATATGAATCCACTGTTAGTTTTCAATAGGAAACATTTGTCGCAGATGAGCAGCTTAAAGAACTTTCAATTCACTGTTAGTTTGCCACAGGACATGTTGTTCCTACACAATAGGATTATGGAACATTGAATTAACAGTTAGTTTTCATTGACAAACGGTCTTAGTATACAAGCAGCTTCAATTCCTATGAATTCACTGTTAGTTTTCAATAGGAAACATTTTTCGTATATAAGTAGCTTAAAGAGCTTTGAATTCAATGGTTGTTTGCCGTGGGATATATTGGCACTAGAACAAAGGATTGCAGATCTTTGAAATCACGGTCAGTTTTCAATGAGAAATGGTCTTAGTATACAAGGAGCTTCTATTCCTATGTATCCACTGTTATTTTCAATAGGAAACGTTTTTCACAGATACGTTTCTTACAGAACTTTCAATTCACTCCTGGTGTCCCATGGGAAATGTTGTTCATTGACAGTAGGATTGTGGGACATTGAATTCACTTTTAGTTTTCAATGAGAAACATTCTTAATATACAAGCAGCTTCCACTCCACGAATTCATGTTAGTTTCAAATGGGAAACATTTGTCACAGATAAGAAGCTTAAAGAACTTTCAATTCACTGTTAATTTGCCTTGGGAAATGTTGTTAGTAGACATCAGGATTGAAGAACCTTGAATTCACAGTTAGATTTCAAAGGGCTACTTTCTTTGTATAGAAGCACCTTCTATTCCTATGATTTCCCTGTTAGTTTTCAATAGGAAATGGTCTTAGTATACAAGCAGCTTCTACTACTATGAATTCACTGTTACGTTTCAGTAGGAAACGTTTCTTGCAGATATGTAGCTTAAAGTACTTTCCATTCGTTCTTAGTTTGGCAGGCGAAATGTTGTTACTAGACAATCGGATTGTAGAACATTGAATTCATGGTTAGTTTTCAGTGGGAAATATTCTTAGTATACCAGCAGCTTCTGCTACTATGAATTCACTGTTAGGTTGCAATAGGAAAGGATTGTCTCAGATCAGTAGCTTTAAGAACTTTCAATACACAGGTAGTTTGCCACTGGAAATGTTGTTACTAGATAGTAGGATTGTGGGACACTGAATTCACATTTTTCAATGGGAAACAGTCTTAGTATACAAGCAGCTTCTACTCCTATGAATTCACTTTTAGTTTTCAATAGGAAACATTTGTCGCAGATGAGTAGCTTAAAGAACTTTCAATTCACTGTTAGTTTGCCGCAGGAAATGTTGTTCCTAGATAATAGGATTGCGGAACATTGAGTCCACAGTTAGTTTTCATTGAGAAACGTTCTTAGTATACAAGCAGCTTCTATTCCTATGAAATCAGTGTTAGTTTTCAATAGGAAACTTTTTTCGTATATAAGTAGCTTAAAGACCTTTGAATTCAATGGTTGTTTGCCATGGGATATATTGTCACTAGAACGAAGGATTGCAGATCATTGAAATCAAGAACAGTTTTCAATGAGAAATGGTCTTAGTATGCAAGCAGCTTCTATTCCTATGAATCCACTCTTATTTTCAATAGGAAACATTTGTCACAGATAAGTATCTTAAAGAACTTTCAATTCACTCCTTGTATCCCATGGGAAATGTTGTTCCTAGACAGTAGGATTGTAGGACATTGAATTCACGTTTAATTTTCAATGAGAAACGTTCTTAGTATACAAGCAGCTTCCACTCCTATGAATTCATGTTAGTTTTCAATGGGAAACATTTGTCACAGATAAGAGGTGTAAAGAACTTTCAATTCACTGTTAGTTTGCCTTGGGAAATGTTGTTAGTAGACAACAGGATTGAAGAACATTGAATTCACGGTTAGATTTCAATGGGCAACTTTCTTTGCATAGAAGCACCTTCTATTCCTATGAGTACCCTGTTAGTTTTCAATGGGAAATAGTCTTAGTATAAAAGCAGCTTCTACTAGTATGAATTCACTGTTACGTTTCAGTAGGAAACGTTTCTTGCAGATATGTAGCTTAAAGTACTTTCAATTCATTCTTAGCTTGGCAGGCGAAATGTTGTTCCTAGACAATAGGATTGTAGAACATTGAATTCACTGTTAGTTTTCAATGGGAAATATTCTTAGTATACAAGCAGCTTCTGCTACTATGAATTCACTGTTAGGTTGCAATAGGAAAGGTTTGTCGCAGATCAGTAGCTTTGAGAACTTTCCATACACAGGTAGTTTCCCACTGGAAATGTTGTTACTAGACAGCAGGATTGTAGGACACTGAATTCACAGTTAGTTTTCTATGGGAAACCTCTTAGTATACAAGCAGCTTCTACTCCTATGAATTCACTGTTAGTTTTCAATAGGAAAGGTTTGTCGCAGATAAGTAGGTTAAAGAACATTCAATTCCCTGTTAGATTGCCACGGGAAATGTTGTTACTAGACAATAGGATTGTAGAACACTGAACTCACGGTTAGGTTTCACTGGGAATCATTCGCAGTGTACAAACAGCTTCTACTACCACGAATTCACTGTTAGGTTTCAATAGTAAAGGTTTGTCGCAGATAAGTAGCTTAAAGAACTTTCAATTCACTGTTAGTTTGCCGCAGGAAATGTTGTTCCTAGATAATAGGATTGTGGAACTTTAAGTTCACAGTTAGTTTTCATTGAGAAACGTTCTTAGTATACAAGCAGCTTCTATTCCTATGCATTCCCTGTTACTTTTCAATAGGAAACATTTTTCGTATATAAGTAGCTTAAAGACCTTTGAATTCAATGGTTGTTTGCCGTGGGATATATTGTCACTAGAACGGAGGATTGCAGATCATTGAAATCACGGTCAGTTTTCAATGAGAAATGGTCTTAGTATACAAGCAGCGTCTATTCCTATGTATCCACTGTTATTTTCAATAGGAAACATTTGTCACAGATAAGTATCTTAAAGAACGTTTAATTCACTTTTAGTTTGCCTTGGGAAATGTTGTTAGTAGACAACAGGATTGACGAACCTTGAATTCACGGTACGATTTTAATGGGCTACTTTCTTTGTATAGAAGCACCTTCTATTCCTATGAATTCCCTGTTAGTTTTCAATGGGAAACGGTCTTAGTATACAAGGAGCTTCTACTACTATGAATTCACTGTTAGGTTTCAGTAGGAAACGTTTCTCACATATATGTAGCTTAAAGTACTTTCCATTCATTCTTAGTTTGGCAGGTGAAATGTTGTTACTAGACAATAGGATTAGGCAACATTGAATTCACGGTTAGTTTTCAGTGGGAAATATACTTAGTATACCAGCAGCTTCTGCTACTATGAATTCTGTGTTAGGTTGCATTAGGAAAGGCTTGTCGCAGATCAGTGGCTTCAAGAACTTTTAATGCACAGGTAGTTTGCCACTGGAAATGTGGTTACTAGAGAGCAGGATTGTAGGACACTGAATTCACTGCTAGTTTTCAATGGGAAATGGTCTTAGTATACAAGCAGCTTCTATTCCTATGAATTCACTGTTAGTTTTCAATAGGAAACATTTGTCGCAGATAAGTAGGTTAAAGAACATTCAATTCACTGTTAGTTTCCACGGGAAATGTTGTTACTAGACAATAGGATTGTAGGACACTGAATTCATGGTTAGGTTCCACTGGGAATCATTCATAGTGTACAATCAGCTTCTACTACCATGAGTTCCCTGTAAGGTTTCAATAGGAAAAGTTTGTCGCAGATAAGTAGGTTAAAGAATTTTCAATTCACTGTTAGTTTGCCAGGTGAAATGTTGTTACTAAATATTGGATTGTAGAACATTGAATTTACGCTTACTTTTCAATGGGAAGCATACTTAGTATACAAGCACCTTCCGTACCTATGAATTCACTGTTTGTTTTCACTTGGAAACGTTCTTAATAGACAAGCAATTTCTATTCATATGAATCCACTGTTAGTTTTCAATAGGAAACATTTGTCGCAGATGAGTAGCTTAAAGAACTTTCAATTCCCTGTTAGTTTGCTGCAGGAAATATTGTTCCTAGACAACAGGATTGTGGAAAATTGAATTCACGGTTAGTTTTCATTGAGAAACCTTCTTAGTATACAAGCAGCTTCTATTCCTATGAATTCACTGCTACTTTTCAATAGGAAACTTTTTTCGTATATAAGTAGCTTAAAGACCTTTGAATTCAATGGTTGTTTGCCATGGGATATATTGTCACTAAAGGGAGGATTGCAGATCATTAAAATCACTGTCAGTTTTCAATGAGAAACAGTCTTAGTATACAAGCAGCTTCTATTCCTATGAATCCACTGTTAGTTTGAATAGGAAACGTTTGTTACACATAAGTATCTTATTGAACTTTCAATTCACTCCTTGTATCCCATTGGAAATGTTGTTCCTAGACAGTAGGATTGCTGGACATTGAATTCACGTTTAGTTTTCAATGAGAAACCTTCTTAGTATAGAAGCAGCTTCCACTCCTATGAATTCATGTTAGTTTTCAATGGGAAACATTTGTCACAGATAAGAGGCGTAAAGAACTTTCAATTCACTGTTAGTTTGCCTTGGGAAATGTTGTTAGTAGACAACAGGATTGAAGAACATTGAATTCACGGTTAGATTTCAATGGGCAACTTTCTTTGCATAGAAGCACCTTCTATTCCTATGAATTCCCTGTTAGTTTTCAATGGGAAATGGTCTTAGTATACAAGCAGCTTCTACTAGTATGAATTCACTGTTACGTTTCAGTAGGAAACGTTTCTTGCAGATATGTAGCTTAAAGTACTTTCAATTCATTCTTAGCTTGGCAGGCGAAATGTTGTTCCTAGACAATAGGATTGTAGAACATTGAAATCTCGGTTAGTTTTCAATGGGAAATATTCTTAGTATACAAGCAGCTTCTGCTACTATGAATTCACTGTTAGGTTGCAATAGGAAAGGTTTTTCACAGATATGTAGCTTTAAGAACTTTCATTCCACAGGTAGTTTGCCACTGCAAATTTTGTAGTAACAATAGGATGGTGGGACACTGAATTCACAGTTTTCAATGGGGAACGGTCTTAGTATACAAGCAGCTCCTACTCCTATGAATTCACTGTTAGTTTTCAATAGGAAACGTTTGTCCCAGATAAGTAGGTTAAAGAAGATTCTATTCACTGTTAGTTTGCCACTGGAAATGTTGTTACTAGGCAATAGGATTGTAGAACACTGAATTCACGGTGAGGTTTCACTGGGAATCATTCTTAGTGTACAATCAGCTTCTACTACTATGAATTCACTGTTAGGTTTCAATAGGAAAAGTTTGACGCAGGTAAGTAGGTTAAAGAATTTTCAATTCACTGTTAGTTTGCCAGGCGAAATGTTGTTACTAAATAATGGATTGTAGAACATTGAATTCATGGTTAGTTTTCAATGGGAAACATACTTAGTATACAATCAGCTTCCGTACCTATGAATTCACTGTTTGTTTTCAGTTGGAAACGGTCTTAGTATACAAGCAATTTCTATTCATATGAATCCACTGTTAGTTTTCCATAGGAAACATTTGTCTCAGATTAATAGCTTAAAGAACTTTCAATTCCCTTTTAGTTTGCCAGGTGAAATGTTCCTACTGGACGATAGGATTGTAGAACATTGCATTCAGGGTTAGGTTTCACTGGGAATCATTCTTACTGTACAACCAGCTTCTACTGCTATGAATTCACTGTTAGGTTTCAATAGGAAACGTTTGTCATATATAAGTAACTTAAAGAACTTTCAATTTACTGTTTCTTGCCACGGGAAATGTTGTTACTAGAAAATAAGATTGCAGAAAATTTTATTCACTGTTAGTTTTCAATGGGAAATGGTCTTAGTATACAAGCAGCTTCTATTCCTATGAGTCCAAATTTATTTTCAATAGGAAATGTATGTCACAGATAAGTAGCATACAGGACATTCAATTCACTGTTAGTTTGCAATGGGAAATATTGTTACTAGCCAATAGGATTGTAGAATGTTGAATTCATGGTTATTTTTCAATGGGAAATCGTCTTAGTATACAAGCAGCATCTTTTACTAAAATCCACAGTTAGTTTTCCATAGGAAACATTTGCCGCAGATAAGTTGCTTAACGAGCTTTCAACTTACTGTTTGTTTCGTAGGGGAATTTTTGGTACTAGACAGTAGGATTGTAGAACATTGAATTCTCATTTACTTTTCAATGAGAAACGATCATATTATACAAGCCGCTTCCATTCCTATGAATTCATGTTAGTTTTCAATAGAAAATGTTTGCTGCAGATAAGTAGGTTAAACTACTTTCAATTCACTGTTAGTTTGCCAGGCAAAATGTTGTTACTGGAAAATAGGATTGTACAATATTGAATTCACAATTACTTTTCAATGGTGAATGTACTTAGTATACAAGCAGCTTCTATCCTGTGAAATCACTGTTACTTTTCAATGGGAAATGGTCTCAGTATACAAGCAGCTTCTCTTCCTATGAATCCACTGTTATTTTCAATAAGAATTCTTTGTGGGAGATAAGTAGCTTACAGAACTTTTAATTCACTGTCAGTTTCCCAAGGGAAATGTTGTTACTACACAAGAGGATTGTAGAATTTTGAATTCATGGTTAGTTTTCAATGTGAAACATTCTTAGTATACAACCAGCTTCAAGTCCTATGAATTCATTGTTAGTTTTCAATGGGAAAAGGTCTTAGTATACAAGCAGCTCCTAATCCTATGAATTCACTGTGATGTTTCAATAGGAAACATTTGTCACAGATAAGTAGGTTAAAGAACTCTCATTTCACTGTTAGTCTGAGAGCCGAAATGTTGGTACTACATAGGATAGTAGAGCATTGAATTCATGGTTAGTTTTCAATGTGAAACATTCTTAGTATAGAAGCAGCTTCCATTCCTATGAAGTCACTGTTAGTTTTCCATGGGAAACGGTCTTAGTATACAACAGCTAGTATTCCTATGAGTCCACTGTTAGTTTTCAATAGGAAGCCTTTGTCTCAGATAAGTAGCTTAAAGAACTTTCAATTAACTGTTAGTTTGCCACAGGAAATGCTGTTACTAGACAATAAGATTATAGAACATTAAATTCAGTTATTTTTTCATGGGACACATTGTTAGTACACCAGCAGTTTCGATTCCTACGAATTGAGGGTTAGTTTTCAATGGGAAACGTTCTTAGTATATAGGCAGCCTTGATTCCGGTGAATTCACTGTTGGTTTTCATTGGGAAATGATCTTAGTCTGCAAGCAGCTTCCATCCCTGTGAATTCACTGTTAGTTTCCAATAGGAAAGTTTTGTCGTAGATATGTAGCTTAAAGAAATTTCAATTTACTGTTTGTTTGCCACGGGAAATGTTGTTACTAGACAATAGGATTGCAGAACATTGAATTCCCTGTTAGTTTTCAATGGGAAACGGTCTTAGTATACAAGCAGCTTCTATTCCTATGAATCCACTGTTATTTTCAATAGGAAACGTTTTTCACAGATAAGGATCTTAAAGAACTTTCAATTCACTGTTAGTATCCCACGGGAAATGTTGCTCCTAGACAGTAGGATTGTAGGACATTGAGTTCACGGTTAGTTTTCAATGAGAAACATTCTTAGTATACAAGCACCTTTCACGCCTATGAATTCATGTTCGTTTTCAATGGGAAACATTTGTCACAGATAAGAGGATTAAACAACTTTCAATTCACTGTTAGTTTGCCTGGGGAAATGTTGTTAGTAGACAACAAGATTGAGGAATATTGAATTCACGGTTAGATTTCAGTGGGCAACGTTCTTAGTATTACAGCAGCTTCTATTCCTATGAATTCCCTATTAGTTTTCAATGGGAAATGGTCTTAGCATACAAGCAGCTTCTATTACTATGAATTCAGTGTTAGGTTTCAATAGTAAAGTTTGTCACAGATAAGTAGATTAAAGAACTTTCAATTCCCTTTTAGTTTGCCAGGGGAAATGTTGTTACCGGACAATAGGATTGTAGAACATTGAATTCACGGCTAGTGTTCATTGGGAAATGTACTTAGTATACAATCAGCTTCTACTACTATGAATTCACTGTTGGTTTCAATAGGAATAGTTTGTTGTAGATAAGTTACTGAAAGAACTTTCAATTCACTGTTTGTTGCCGCAGGAAATGTTACTAGATTGTGGAACATTAAATTCACGGTTAGTTTTCATTGAGAAACGTTCTTAGTATACAAGCAGCTTCTATTCCTATGAATCCAATGTTATTTTTAATAGTAAATGTATGTCACAGATAAGTAGCTTACAGGACTTTCAATTCACTGTTAGTTTGCAATAGGAAATATTGTTACTAGACAATAGGATTGTAGAATATTGAATTCACGGTTATTTTTGTATGGGAAATTGTCTTAGTATGCAAGCAGCTTCTTTTACTATGAATCCACAGTTAGTTTTCAATAGGAAACATTTGCCGCAGATAAGTTGCTTAATGAGTTTCAAGTCACTGTTTGTTTCCCAGGGGAAATGTTGGTACTAGACAGTAGGGTTGTAGAACATGGAATTCTCCGTTACTTTTCAATGAGAAACGAACATATTATACAAGCAGCTTCCATTCCTATGAATTCATATTTGTTTTAAATAGGAAATGTTTGTCGCAGATAAGTAGGTTAAACTACATTCAATTCACTGTTAGTTTACCACGGGAAATGTTACTAGACAATAGGTTTGTAGAACAAACCTATTCACGGTTAGTTTTAAATTGGAAACATTTTTAGTATACAAGCAGCTTCTATTCCTATGAATTCACTGTTAGTTTTCAATGGGAAATGGTCTTAGTATACAAGCTGCTTCTCTTCCTATGAATCCTCTGTTCTTTTCAATAGAAATTGTTTGTGGCAGATAAGTAGCTTACAGAACTTTTAATTCACTGTCAGTTTCCCAAGGGAAATGTTGTCACTAGACAATGGGATTGTAGAATATTCAATTCACGGTTAGTTTTCAATGACAAACGTACTTAGTATACAAGCAGCTTCTATTCCTATGAATTCACTGTCAGTTTTCAATGGGAAACCATCTTAGTATAGAAGCAGCTTCTATTCCTATGAATTCACTGTTAGTTTTCAATGGGAAAAGTTTGTCGCAGATAAGTAGCTAAAGAACTTTAAATTCACTTTTACTTTCTGACGGGAAATGTTGTTACTAGACAGTAGGATTGTAGAACATTGAATTCATGGTTAGTTTTCAAATGGTAACCGTCTTCGTATACATGTAACTTCCCATATGTATTCACTGTTACTTTTCAATGGGAAATGGTCTTAGTATACATGCAGCTTCCATTCCTACGAATTCATGTTAGTTTTCAATGGGAAACATTTCTCGCAGATAAGAGGCTTACACAACTTTCAATTCACTGTTAGTTTCCCTGGGGAAATGGTGTTAGTAGACAGGAGGATTGTAGAACATTGAATTCTCGGTTAGATTTCAATGGGATAACTTATTAGTATACAAGCAGTTTCCATCCCTCTGAATTCCCAGTTAGTTTTCAGTGGGAAATTGTATTAGGATACAAGAACTTTCTACAACTGTGAATTCCCTGTTAGGTTTCAATATAAAACATTTTTCACAGATAAGTAGCTTAAACAACTTTCAATACACTGTTAGTTTCCCAGGCGAAATGTTGTTACTAGACAATAGGATTGTAGAACCCTGAATTCACCATTAGTTTTCAATGGGAAATATTGTTAGTATACAAGTAGCTTCCATTCCTATGAATTCACAGTCAGTTTTCAATGGGAAATGGTCTTAGCATACAAGCAGCTTCGGTTCCTATGAATTCACTCTTAATGTTCAATAGGAAACGTTTTTCACTGATAAGTAGCTTAAAGAACTTTCAATTCACTGTTTGTTTGCCACAGCAAATGTTGTTACTAGACAATAGGATTGCAGAACATTGAATTCACTCTTAGTTTTCAATGGGAAACGGTCTTAGTATACAAGCAGCTTCTATTCCTGTGAATTTACTGTTTGTTTTCAATAGCAAATGTTTGTCACAGATAAGTAGCTCACACAACTTTCAATTCACTGTTAGTTTGTACAGGATATATTGTTACTAGACAATAGGATGGTAGAATATTGAATTCACCGTTACTTTTCAATGGGAAATGGTCTTAGAATACAAGAAGGTTGTATTCTTTTCAATGCACAGTTAGTTTTCAATAGCAAAACTTTGTCGCAGATAAGTAGGTTAAAGAGATTTCAAGTCACTCTTAGTTTGCCACGGGAAATGTTGTTACTGGACAGTAGGATTGTAGAACTTTGAATTCTCGGTTAGTTTTCAATGAGGAACCTTCCAAGTATACAAGCAGTTTCGATTCCTGTGAATTCATGTTAGTTTTCAATAGGAAACGTTTGTCGCAGATAAGTAGGTTAAGCAACTTTCAATTCACTCTTTTTTGCCACGGAAAATGTTGTTACAAGAAAATAGGATTGTAGAACATTGAATTCCTGGTTAGTTTGGAATGGGAAACATTCTTAGTATACAAGCAGCTTTTATTCCTGTGAATTCACTGTTAGTTTTCAGTAGGAAACGTTAGTTGAGATAAGTAGCTTAAAGAACTTTCAATTCTATGGTAGTTTGCCGTAGGAAATGTTGTTACAAGACAGTAGGGTTGTATAACACTGAATTTACGGTTAATTTTCAATTGGAAAATTTCTTAGTATACAAGCAGCTTCTGTTCCCATGAATTCACTGTTCGTTTTCAATAGGAAACGTTTGTCGCAGATAAGTAGGTTAAGGAACTTTCAATTCATTGTCAGTTTGCCTCGGGAAATGTTGTTACTAGACAATAGGATTGTAGAACATTTAATTCACTTTTTGTTTTCAATGGGAAATGGTCCCAGTATAAAAGCAGCTTCTATTCTTATGAATTCCCTGTTAGTTTTTAATGGGAAGCGGGGTTAGTATAGAAGCACGTTCTACTCCTATTACTTCACTGTTAGGTTTCAGTAGGAAATGTGTGTCGCAGATAAGTAGCTCAAAGAACTTTCAATTCACTGTTAGTTTGCCAGATGAAATATTGTTACTAGAAGATAGGATTGCAGAACATTGAATTCACCGTTAGTTTTCAATGGGAAACATTCTTAGTATACAAGCAGCTTCTACTACTATGAATTCACTGTTAGGTTTCAATAAGAAACGTTTGTCGCAGACCAGTAGTTTTAAGAATTTTCAATACACTGGTAGTTTGCCTCAGTGAATGTTGTTACCAGACAGTAGGATTGTAGAACACTGAATTCACAGTTAGTTTTCAATTGTAAACGGTCTTAGTATACAAGCAGCTTCTACTACTATGAATTCACTGTTAGGTTTCAACAGGAAACGTTTGTCGCAGATGAGTAGCAAGAAGATCTTTCAATTTACTGTTAGTTTGCCAGGCTAAATGTTGTTACTAGACAATAGGATTGTGGAATACTGAATTCACGGTTAGTTTTCAATTGGAAACATTCTTAGTATACAAGTAGTTTCCCTTCCTATCAATTCACTGTTAGTTTTCATTGGGAAACGGTTTTAGTATACAGGAAGCTTCTATTCCTATGAATAAACTATTAATTTTCAATAGGAAACGCAGGAAATGTTGTTCCTACAAGATAGGATTGTGGAACATTGAATTCACAGTTAGTTTTCATTGAGAAACGTTCTTAGTATACAAGCAGCTTCTATTTCTATGAATTCACTGTTAGTTTTCAATGGGAAAAGTTCTTACTATACAAGCAGCTTCTATTACTGTGAATTCGTTTTAGTTGTCAATTGGAAACGTATATTGCAGAAAATTAGCTTAAACAGATTTCAATTCACTGTTAGTTTGCCATGGGAAATGCTGTTACCACACAACAGGATTATATAACATTGAATTCATTTTTAGTTTTCAGCTGGAAATGGTCTTAGTATACAAGCAGCTTCCATTGCTGTGAATTCACTGTTAGTTTTTAATGGGAAACGGTCTTAGTATAAAACCAGGTTCCATTCCTATGAATTCACTGTTAGTTTTCAATAGTAATTGGTCTTAGTATACAAGCAGTTTTTATTCCTGTGAATCCACTGTTAGTTTTCATTAGGAAACCTTTGTCCCAGATAAGCCACTTAAAAAACTATCAATTCACTGCATACAAGCAGCTTCCATTCCTATGAAATCACTGTTAGTTTTCAATAGGAAAAGTTTTTCATAGATAACTAGCTTAAAGAACTTTCAATTCCGTGTTTGTTTGCCACGGGAAATATTGTTACTAGACAATAGGACTGCAAAACATTGAATTTACGGTTTAGTTTTCAATGGGAAATGTTCTTAGTATGGAAGCAGCTTCTATTCCTATGAATTCAGTGTAAGTTTTCAATTGTAAATGGACTTAGTATACAAGCAGTTTCTACTCCTATAACTTCACTGTTAGGTTTTAATAGGAAATGATTGTCGCAGATAAGTAGGTTGAAGAACTTCCAATTCACTGTTAGCTTGCCAGGCAAAATGTTGTTACTAGACAATAGGATTGTAGAGCATTGCATTCACGATTAGTTTTCAATAGGGAACATTCTTAGAGTACAAGCAGCTTCCATTTCCATGAATTCACTTTTAGTTTTCAAGGGAAAACGGTCTTAGTATACAAGCAGCTTCTATTCCTTTGAAATGACTGTTAGTGTTCAATAGGAAATGTTTGTCGCTGAAAAGTAGCTTTAAAACATTTCAATTCCCTGCTAGTTTGCCATGAGAAATGTTGTTACTAGACAATAGGATTGCAGAACGTTATATTCAGGGTTCGTTTTCAATGGGAAATGATCTTAGAATACAAGCAGATTCTAGTCCTATGAATTGACTGTTATTTTTAATAGGAAACGTTTCTCGCATATAAGTAGCTTACAGAACTTTCTATTCACTGTTACTTTGCCACAGGAAATGTTGTTACTAGACAATAGGATTGTAGAATATTGAATTCACGTTAGTTTTCAATGGGAAATGGTCTTAGTATACGAGCAGCTTCTATTCTTATGAATCCACTGTTAGTTTTCAGTTGGAAACATTTGTCGCAGATAAGTAGCATCAAGAACTTTCAATTCACTGTCAGTTTTCCACAGGAAATGTTGGTACTAGAAAACAGAATTCTAGAACATTGCATTCACAGTTAGTTTTCAATGCTAAACGTTCTTAGTACAAAAGCAGCTTCTATTCCGATGAATTCACTGTTAGTTTTCATTTGGAAATGTTCATAGTATAGAAACAGGTTCTTTTCCTGTGATTTCACTGTCACTTTTCAATAGGAAACGTTTGTCGCTGATAGGTAGCTTAAAGAACTTTCAATTCGCTGGTTTTTTGCCTTGGGAAATGTTGTTTCTAGACAGTAGGATTGTAGTACATTGAATTCACGGTTAGTTTTCAATGGGAAATTGTCTTAGCATACAAGCAACTTCTAGTCCTATGAATAAATTGTTTTTTTCCATAGGAAATGTTTGTCGCAAATAATTAGCTTACAGAGCTTTCAATTCACTGTTAGTATGCCACAGGAAATGTTGTCACTAGACAATAGAATTGTAGAATATTGAATTCACGGTTAGTTTTCAATGGGAAATAGTCTTAGTATACAAGCAGCCTCTATTCCTATGAACGCACACTTAGTTGTCCATAGACAACGTATGTCGTAGATAAGTAGCTTAAAGAACTTTCAATTCAGTGGCAATTTTGCATTGGAAATGTTGTTTCGAGACAGTAGGATTGTAGAACATTGAGTTCACGGTTAGTTTTCAATGGGATATGTTCTTAGTATACAATCAGCTTCTATTCCTATGAATTCACTGTTAGTTTTCAATAGGAACCGTTCGTCACCGATAAGAAGCTTAAAAAACTTTCAATTCACTGTTAGTTTGCCACTGGAAATGTTGTTACTAGAAAATAGTATTGTAGAATATCGAATGCACGGTTAGTTTTCAATGGGAAATCGCCTTATTATAAAAACAGGTTCCATTCCTATGAATCCACTGTTAGTTTTCAATAAGAAACATTTGTCGCACATACGTAGCTGTCAGAACTTCCAATTCACTATTAGTTTGCCACGGGAAATGTTTTTACTAGGCACTAGGGTTGTAGAACATTGAATTCCTTTTTAGTTTTCAATCGGAAACTTATTTAGTATACAAGCAGCTTCTAATCCTATGAATTCACTGTTAGTTTTCAAGAGGAAATATTTGTCCCAGATAAGTCACTTAAAGAAATGTCAATTCACTGTCACTTTGACACGGGAAATGTTGTTATTAGAGAGTAGGATTGTAGAATATTGAATTCACAGTTAGTTTTCAATGCAAAACGGTCTTAGTATACAAGCAGCTTCTATTCCTTTGAATCCACTGTTAGTTTTCATTAGGAAACATTTATCCCAGATAAGTCACTTAAAGAAATGTCAATTCACTGTCACTTTGACATGGGAAATGTTGTTACTAGGGAGTAGGATTGTAGAATATTGAATTCACGGTAATTTTCAATGGGAAACATTCTTAGTATACAAGCAGCTTCCAGTCATATGAATTCATGTTAATTTGCCACGGAAAATGTTGTTAATAGACAATAGGATTGTAGAACATTGAATTCACGGTTAGTTTTCAATGGGAAACGTTCTTAGTATATAAGCTGCCTCTATTCCAAGAATTCACTGTTAGTTTTCAATGGAAAACGTTTGTCCCAGATAAATAACTTAGGAAACATTCAATTCAGTGGTAGTTTTCCAAGGGAAATGTTGTTACTAAACAGTAGGATTGTAGAACATTGAATTCATGGTTAGTTTTCAATGAGAAACATTATTAGTATACAAGCAGGTTCCACTCCTATGAACCCACTGTTAGTTTTCAGTAGGAAACATTTGTCGCACATAAGTAGCTGTCAGAACTTCCAATTCACTGTTAGTTTGCAACGGGAAATGTTTTTACTAGGCACTAGGGTTGTAGAAGTTTGAATTCCTGGTTAGTTTTCAATCGGAAACTTACTTAGTATACAAGTAGCTTCTTTTCCTATGAATTCACTGTTAGTTTTCAAGAGGAAATATTTGGTGCAGGTGATTAGCTTAAAGATATTTCAATTCACTGTCAGTTTGCCAATGGGAAATATTCTTACTAGACAATAGTATCGTGGAATATTGAATTAGGGGTTAGTTTTCAATGGGAAATGGTCTTAGTATACAAGCAGCTTCTATTCCTATGAATCCTCTTAGTTTTCAATAGAAAAACTTTGTCCCAGATAAGTAGCTTTCAATTCACTTTGGGTTTGCTAAGGGAAATGTTGTTACTATACATTACGATTGTAGAACATTGAATTCACGGGTAGTTCTCAACGGGAAACGTTCTTCATATACTAGCAGCTTACATTACTATGAATTCATGTTAGCTGTCAATAGGAAACATTTGTCACTGATAAGCAGCTTAGACAACTTTCAATTCACTGTTAGTTTGGTACGGGAAGTGTTTTTACTAAACAGTATGATTGTAGAGCTTTGAATTCACGATTAATTTTCAATGGGAAACATTGTTAGTATACAACAGCTTCTATTCCTATGAATTCACTGATAGTTTTCAACGGGAAACGGGCTCAGTATACAAGCAGCTTCTATTCCTGTGAATTCACTGTTAGTTTTCAATAGGAAACGTTTCTCGCATATAAGTAGCTTAAAGAACTCTCAATCCACTGTTAGTTTGCCAAAGGAAATGTTGTTACTAGACAATAGGATTGTAGAACATTGAATTCACGGTTAGTTTTCAATGGGAAACGTCCTTAGCATACAAGCAGCTTCCATTCCTATGAATGCAGTGTTAGTTTTCAATAGGAAACGTTTGTCATAGACAAGTAGCTTAAAGAACTTTCAATTCACTGTCAGTTTGCCACGTGAAATGTTGTTACCAGACAATAACATTGCAGAACATTGAATTCACGCTTAGGTTTCAGTGGGAAATGTCCTTAGTATACAAGCCACTTGTATTCCAATGAATTCACTATTACTTTTCAATGGGAAACTGTCTTAGTATACAAGCAGCTTCTATTGCTATGAATTTACTGTTAGGTTTCAATAGGAAACGTTTGTCGCACATAAGTAGCTGACAAAACATTCAATCCCCTGTTAGTTTGCCACAGGAAATGTTTTTACTAGGAACTAGGGATGTAGACCATTGAATTCCTGGCTAGTTTTCAATCTGACACGTACTTAGTATACAAGCAGCTTCTATTCCGATGAATTCACTGTTAGTTTCCAATAGGAAATATTTGGTGCAGATGAGTAGCTTAAAGTAATTTCAATTCACTGTCAGTTTGCCATGGGAAATGTTGTTCCTAAACAACAGGATTGTAGAACATTGAAGTCACGGTTTGTTTTCAATGGGAAACGTATTAACTTGCAAGCACCTTGTATTCTATTAATTCACTGTTAGTTTTCAATAGAAAACGGTCTTAGTGTACAAGCAGAATCTATTCCTGTGAATTCACTGTTATTTTTCAATGGGAAACATTTGTCGCAGATAAGTATCTTAAAGAAATTTCAATGCACCTTTAGTTTGCCTTGGGAAATGTTGATACTAGACAGTAGGATTGTAGAACATTGAATTTACTGTTAGTTTTCAATGGGAAACGCTCTAGTATACAAGCAGCTTCTATTCCTGTGATTGCACTGTTAGTTTTCAATGGGAAACGATCTTAGTATAAAAGCAGTTTCTATTCCTATGATTGCACTGTTAGTTTTCAGTAATAAACGTTAGTTGCAGATAAGTAGCTGAAAGACCTTTCAATTCACTGGTAGTTTGCAAAGGGAAATGTTGTTACTAAATAGTAGGATTGTAGAACATTGAAATCACGGTTAGTAATCAATGGGAAACGTACTTAGTATACAAGCAGCTTCTATTCCTATGAATTCACTGTTAGTTTCCAATAGGAAATATTTGGTGCAGATGAGTAGCTTAAAGTATTTTCAATTCTCTCTCAGTTTGACACAGTAAATGTTGTTTCTAGACAACAGGATTGTAGAACATTGAAGTCACGGTTAGTTTTCAATGGGAAATGTTCTTAGTATACAAGCCGCTTGTATTCCTATGAATTCACTGTTACTTTTCAATGGGAAACAGTCTTAGTATACAAGTAGCTTCTATTCCTATGAATCCACTGTTAGTTTTCAATAGGAAACATTTGTAGCAGATAAGTAGCTGACAAAACATTCAATCCCCTGTTAGTTTGCCATGGGAAATGTTTTCACTAGGCACTAGGGATGTAGACCATTTTATTCCTGGCTAGTTTTCAATCGGAAACATACTTAGCATACAAGCAGCTTCTATTCCTATGAATTCACTGTTAGTTTCCATTAGGAAATATTTGGTGCAGTTGAGTAGCTTAAAGTAATTTCAATTCACTGTCAGTTTGCCATGGGAAATGTTGTTCGTAGACAAAAGGATTGTAGAACATTGAAGTCACGGTTAATTTTCAATGGGAAACGTACTTAACATGCAAGCAACTTCTATTCTATGAATTCACTGTTAATTTTCAATAGGAAACGGTCCTAGTATACAAGCAGAATCTGTTCCTGTGAATTCACTGTTATTTTTCAATGGGAAACATTTGTCGCAGATAAGTATCTTAAAGAAATTTCAATTCACCTTTACTTTGCCTCAGGAAATGTTGTTACTAGACAGTAGGATTGTAGAACATTGAATTTCGGTTAGTTTTCAACGGGAAACGCTCTAGTATAGAAGCAGCTTCTATTCCTGTGATTGCATGGTTAATTTTCAATAAAAAAGTTTGTTGCAGATAAGTAGCTGACAGAACTTCCAATTCACTGTTAGTTTGTCATGGAAAATGTTGTTACTAGACAATAGGGTTGTAGAACATTGAATTCCTTGTTAGTTTTCAATTGGAAATGTACTTAGTATAAAACAAGCTTCTATTCCTATGAATTCACAGCTTGATTTCAATGGGAAATGGTCTTAGTACACAAGCAGCTTCTATACCAATTAATTCACTGCTAGTTTTCAATGGGAAACCGTCTCAGTATAAAAGCACCTTCTATTCCTATGAATTCACCGTTAGTGTTCAAAAGGAAACATTTGTCACTGATAAGTAGCTGAAAGAGCTTTCAATTCACTGTTAGTTTGCCACGAGAAATATTGTTACTAGACAATAAGATTGTAGAACATTGAATTCATGGTTAGTTTTCAACAGGAAATGGTCGTGGTATACAAGCAGCTTCCATTACTCTGAATTCACCGGTAGTTTTCAATAGAAAACATATGTCGCAGATTATTAGCTTAAAGAACTTTCAATTCTCTGTTAGTTTGCCATGGGAAATGTTTTTACTAGACAATAGGATTGTAGAATATTGAATTCACGGTTAGTTCTCAATGGGAGACCATCTTAGTATATAATAAGCTTTAATTCCTATGAATTCATGTTAGTTTCCATAGTAAACATTTATGGAAGGTAAGTAGCTTACAGAACTTTCAATTCACTCTTACTTTGCTTCGGGAAATGGTGTTACTAGACAATACGATTGTAGAATATTGAATTCACGGTTAGTTTTCAATGGGAAATGTACTTACTTTACAAGGAGCTATTATTCTAATGAAGCCACTGTTAGTTTTCAATAGGAAACATTTGTTGCAGATAAGTAGCTTAAAGAACTTGCAATTCGCTGCTAATTTGCCACGGGAAATGTTGTTACTAAACAGTAGCATTGTAGAACATTGAATTCATGGTTAGTTTTCAGTGGGAAAAGTTCTTAGTAGAAAAGCAGATTCCATTCATATGAATTCACGGTTAGTTTTCATTGGGAAACGGTCTTAGTATACAAGCAGATACTATTCCTATGAATCCACTGTCATTTTTCAATAGGAAACATTTGTAGCAGATAAGGAGCTTAAAGAACATTCAATTCACTGTTAGTTTGCATGGGAAATGTTGGTACTAGATAGTAGGATTGTAGAACATCTAATTCATGGTTAGTTTTCAATGACAAAACTTCTTAGTATACAAGCAGTTTGCATTCCTATGAATTCATGTTAGTTTTCAATAGGAAACATTTCTCACATATAAGTACCATAAACAATTTTCAATTCATTGTTAGATTCCCATGGGAAATGTTGTTACTAGACAATAGGATTGTAGAACATTGAACTCACGGTTAGTTTTCAATGGGAAACGTCCTTACCATACAAGCAGCTTCCATTCCTATGAATGCACTGTTAGTTTTCAACAGGAAACGTTTGTCATAGACAAGTAGCTTAAAGAACGTTCAATTCACTGTTAGTTTGCCACGGGAAATGTTGTTACCAGACAACAGGTTGCAGAACATTGAATTCACGGTTAGTTTTCAATGGGAAATGTCCTTAGTATACAACCCGCTTGTGTTCCTATGAATTCACTGTTAATTTTCAATGGGAAACAGTCTTAGTATACAAGCAGCTTCTATTCCTATGAATCCACTGTTAGTTTTCAATAAGAAATGTTTGTCGCTGATAAGTAGCTGACAAAACATTCAATCCCCTGTTATTTTGCCACGGGAAATGTTTTTACTGGGCACTAGTGTTGTAGTCCATTGAGCTCCTGGTTAGTTTTCAATCGGAAACGTACTTAGTATACAAGCAGCTTCTATTCCTATGAATTCACTGTTAGTTTCCTGTAGGATATAATTTGTGCAGATGAGTAGCTTAAAGCAATTTCAATTCACTGTCAGTTTGCCATGGAAATTGTTGTGCAAAGACAAAGGATTGTCGAACATTGAAGTCACGGTTAGTTTTCAATGGGAAACGTTTTTAACATGCAAGCAGCCTCTATTCTATGAATTCACTGTTGGTTTTCAATAGGGAATGGTCTTAGTATACAAGCAGAATCTATTCCTGTGAATTCACTGTTATTTTTCAATGGGAAACATTTGTCGCAGATAAGTATCTTAAAGAAATTTCAATTCAGCTTTACTCTGCCTCGGGAAATGTTGCTACTAGACAGTAGGATTGTAGAACATTGAATTTACGGGTAGTTTTCAATGGAAACGTTCTAGTATACAAACAGCTTCTATTCCTGTGATTGCACTGTTAGTTTTCAATAATAAAAGTTTGTTGCATATAAGTAGCTGACAGAACTTCCAATTCACTGTTAGTTTCCCATGGAAAATGTTGTTACTAGATAATAGGGTTGTAGAACCTTGAATTCCTTGTTAGTTTTCATTTGGAAACATACTTAGTATACAACAAGCTTCTATTCCTATGAATTCACAGTTTGATTTCAATTGGGGAATGGTCATAGTATACGAACAGCTTCTATACCAATTAATTCACTGCTAGTTTTCAATGGGAAACGGTATCAGTATAAAAGCACCTTCTATTCCTATGAATTCACCGTCAGTGTTGAAAAGGAAACGTTTGTCGCTGATAAGTAGCTGAAGGAGCGTTCAATTCACTGTTATTTGCCAGGAGAAATGTTGTTACTACACAAGTAGATTGTAGAACATTTAATTCATGGTTAGTTTTCAACGGGAAATGGTCGTGGTATACAAGCAGCTTCTATTCCTCTGAATTCACTGGTAGTTTTCAACAGGAAACATATGTCGCAGATAGTTAGCTTATTGAACTATCAATTCTCTGTTAGTTTGCCATGGGAAATGTTTTTCTAGACAATAGGATTGTAGAATATCGAATTCACAGTTAGTTGTCAATGGGACACGGTCTTAGTATACAATCAGCTTTAATTCCGATGAATTCATGTTAGTTTTCATAGGAAATATTTATCGAAGATAAGTAGTTTACAAAACTTTCAATTCACTCTTACTTTGCTTCGGGAAATGTTGTTACTAGACAATACGATTGTAGAATATTGAATTCACGGTTAGTTTTCAGTGGGAAATGTACTTACTATACTAGCAGCTGTTATTCCAATGAAGCCACTGTTAGTTTTCAATAGGAAACATTTGTTGCAGATAAGTAGCTTAAAGAACTTTCAATTCGCTGCTAATTTGCCACGGGAAATGTTGTTACTAAACAGTAGCATTATAGAACATTGAATTCATGGTTAGTTTTCAGTGGAAAAAGTTCTTAGTACAAAAGCAGGTTCCATTCGTATGAATTCACTGTTAGCTTTCAATGGGAAACGGTCTTAGTATACAAGCAGTTTCTATTCCTCTGAATCGACTGTCATTCTTCAATAGGAAACGTTTGTAGCAGATAAGGAGCTTAAAGAACATTCAATTCACTGTGAGTTTGCATGGGAAATGTTGTTATGAGATAGTGGGATTGTAGAACATCTAATTCAAGGTTAGTTTTCAATGACAAAACTTCTTAGTATACAAGCAGGTTGCATTCCTATGAATTCATGTCAGTTTTCAATAGGAAACATTTCTAACATATAAGTAGCATAAACAATTTTCAATTCATTGTTAGATTCCCATGGGAAATGTTGTTACCAGACAGTAGGATTGTAGAACATTGAATTCACGGTTAGTTTTCAGTGGGAAATGTTCTTAGTATACAAGCAACTTCTATTCCTATGAATCCACTGTTAGTTTTGAATAGGAAACGTTTGTCACAGATAAGTAGCTGACAAAACATTCAATCCCCTGTTAGTTTGCAATGGGAAATGTTTTTACTAGGCACTAGTGTTGTAGACCATTGATTTCCTGGTTAGTTTTCAATCGGAAATGTACTTAGCATACAAGCAGCTTCCATTCCTATGAATTCACTGTTAGTTTCCAGGAGGAAATATTTGGTGCAGATGAGTAGCTTAAAGCAATTTCAATTCACTGTCAGTTTGCCATGGGAAATGTTCCTAGACAACAGGATTGTAGAACATTGAAGTCACAGTTAGTTTTTAATGGGAAACGTACTTAACATGCAAGCAGCTTCTATTCTATGAATTCACTGTTAGTTTTCAATAGGAAACGATCTTAGTATACAAGCAGAATCTATTCCTGTGAATTCACTGTTATTTTTCAATGGGAAACATTTGTCGCAGATAAGTATCTTAAAGCAATTTCAATTCACCTTTACTTTGCCTCGGGAAATGTTGTTACTAGACAGTAGGATTGTAGAACATTGAATTTCGGTTAGTTTTCAATGGAAACGTTCCAGTATACACCAGCTTCTATTCCTGTGAATTCACTGTTAGTTTTCAATGGGAAACGATCTAGGTATACAAGCAGCTTCTATTCCTATTATTGTTCTGTTAGTTTTCAGTAATAAACGTTAGTTGCAGATAAGTAGCCGAAAGACCTTTCAATTTACTGGTAGTTAGCGAAGGGAAATGCTGTTACTAAATGGTGGGATTGTAGAACACTGAAATCACGGTTAGTTTTCAATGGGAAACGTACTTAGTATGGAAGAAGCTTCTATTCCTATTAATTCACTGTTATTTTTCAATAGGAAACTTTTGTCATAGACAAGTAGCTTAAAGAACTTTCAATTCACTATTAGTTTGCCACAGGAAATGTTGCTGCCAGACAATAGGATTGCAGAACATTGAATTCACAGTTAGTTTTCAATGGGAAACTGTCTTAGTATACAAGCAGCTTCGGTTTCTATGAATCCAGTGTTAAGTTTCAAGAGGAAACCTTTGTCGCAGAATGTAGGTTAAAGAACTTTCAAGTCACTGTTAGTTTCCCACAGAAAATGTTGCTACTAGACATTAGGATTGTAGAACATTGAATTAACGGTGAGTTTTCAGTGGGAAACGTTCTTAATAAATACGGAGCTTCCATTCCTATGAATTCATGTTACTTTTCAATAGGAAACGTTTGTCGAAGATAAGTGGCTTAAACAGTTTTCAATTCACTGTCAGTTTGCCTCAGAAAATGTTGTTACTAAGCATTAGGGTTGTAGAACTTTGAATTCACGGTACTTTTTCAATGGGAAACGTTCTAAGTATACAAGCAGCTTCTATTCCTGTGAATTCACTGTTAGTTTTCAGTGGAAAACGTTTGTCCCAGATAAGTGGCTTAGGAAACATTCAATTCACTGTTAGTTTGCCACGGTAAATGTTTTTACTAGGCACTAGGGTTGTAGAACATTGAATTCCTGGTTAGTTTTCAATCAGAAACTTACTTATTATACAAGCAGCTTCTATTCCTATGAATTCACTGTTAGTTTTCAAGAGGAAATATTTGGTGCAGATGAGTAGCTTAAAGAAATTTCAATTCACTGTCAGTTTGCCACGGGAAATGTTCTTACTAAACAATAGTATCGTAGAATATTGAATTAACAGTTAATTTTTAATGGGAAATGGTCTTAGTATACAAGCAGCTTCTATTCCTATGAATCCACTTAGTTTTCAATAGAAAAACCTGTCGCAGATCAGTAGCTTAAGCAACTTTCAATTCACCTTGGGTTTGCTACAGGAAATGTTCTTACTATACATTACGAATGTAGAACATTGTATTCACGGGTAGTTTTCAATGACATACGTTCTTCGTATGCTAGCAGCTTATATTTCTATGAATTCATGTTAGTTTTCAATAGGAAACTTTTGTCGCAGATAAGCAGCTTAGACTACTTTCAATTCACTGTTAGTTTGGTACAGGAAATGTTTTTACTGAACAGTAGGATTGTAGAGCTTTGAATTCACGATTAATTTTCAATGGGAAACGTTCATAGTATACTAGCAGCTTCTATTCCTATGAATTCACTGAGAGTTTTCAATGGCAAACGGTCTCAGTATACAATCACCTTCAATTCCTATCAATTCATGTTAGTTTTCATAGGAAACATTTGTTGTAGATAAGTACCTTATAGAACTTTCTATTCACTCTTAGTTTGCTTTGGGAAATGTTGTTACTAGACAATAGGATTGTAGAATATTGAATTCACGGTTAGTTTTCAATGGGAAACGTTCTTAGTATACAAGGGGCTTACATTCCTATGAATTCATGTTACTTTTCAATAGGAAATGCTTGTCGAAGATAAGTGGCTTAAACAGCTTTCAATTCACTGTTAGTTTGCCATGGGAAATGTTACTAGGCACTAGGGTTGTAGAACATTGAATTCACGGTTAGTTTTCAATGGGAAGCGTTCTTAATGTACAAGCCGCTTCTATTCTTATGAATTCACTGTTAGTTTTCAATGGGAAACGGTCTAGGTATAGAAGCTGCTCCTCTTCCTATGAATCCACTGTTAGTTTTCAATAGGAAACGATTCTCGCAGATACGTAGATGACAGAACTTTCATTTTACTGTTAATTTGGCACGGGAAATGTTTTTACTAGGCACTAGGGTTGCACAACATTGAATTCGCGGTCAGTATTCAATCAGAAACATACATAGTATACAAGCAGCTTCTATGCCTATGAATTCACTGTTAGTTTTCAATGGGAAACCATAGACAATCAGATTCTATTGCTATGAATCCACTGTTAGTTTTCAATAGGAAAGATTTGGTACAGATCAATAGCTTAAAGAAATTTCAATTCACTGTCACTTTGCAACGGGAAATGTTGTTACTAGACAATAGGATTGTAGAACATTGAATTCACGGTGAGTTTTCAATTGGAAACATTCTTGGTATACAAGTAGCTTCCATTCCCATGAATTCACTGTTAGATTTCAAAGGAAACGGTCTTAGTATACAAGCAGCTTCTATTCCTATGAATCCACTGTTAGTTTAAATAGGAAACATTTGTCGCAGATAAGTAGCTTATAGAACTTTCAACTCAGTGTTTGTTTCCCACTGGAAATGTTGTTACTGGACAGTATATTTGTAGAATATTGAATTCCCAGTGAGTTTTCAATGAGAAACGTTCCAAGTATACAAGCTGTTTCCATTGGTGTGAATTCATGTCAGTTTTCAATAAGAAACGTTTGTCGCAGATAAGTAGGTTAAACAACTTTTAATTCACTGTTAGTTTGCCACGGCCAATGTTGTTACTAGACAATAGAATTGTAGAACATTGAATTCACGGTTAGTCTGGAATGGGAAACATTACAAGCAGCTTCTATTCCTATGAATTCACTGTTAGTGTCCAGTAGGAAACGTTTGTCGAAATAAGTAGCTCAAAGAACTTTCAATTATATGGTCTTTTGCCGTGGGAAATGTTGTTACAAGACAGTAGGATTGTAGAACATTGAATTTACGGTAATTTTCAATGGGAAACTTCTTCGTATACAAGTACCTTCCATTCCTATGAATTCACTGTTAGTTTTCAATAGGAAACTTTTGTCGCAGATAAGTAGGTTAAAGAGTTTCAATTCACTGTTAGTTTGCCACGGGAAATGTTGTTCCTAGACAATAGGATTGTAGAACATTGAATTCACCTTTTGTTTTCAATGGGAAACAGTGCAAGTATACAAACAGCTTCTATTCCTATGAATTCCCTGTTAGTTTTTACTGGGAAACGGTGTTAGTATACAAGAATGTTCTACTCCTATGACTTCACTGTTAGGTCTCAGTAATAACGTGTGTCGCAGATAAGTAGCTTAAAGAATATTCAATTCACTGTTAGTTTGCCAGGAGAAATGTTGTTACTAGAAAATAGGATTGCAGAACATTGAATTCACGGTTAGTTTTCAATGGGAAACATTCTTGGTATACAAGCAGCTTCTACTACTATGAATTCACTCTTAGATTTCGTTTGTCACAAATCAGTAGTTTTAAGAATAATCAATACACTGGTAGTTTGCCACGGAGAATGTTGTTACCAGACAGGAGGATTGTATAACACTGAATTCACAGTTAGTTTTCAATTGGAAACAGTCTTAATATACAAGCAGCTTCTACTACTATGAATTCACTGTTAGGTTTCAACAGAAAACGTTTGTCGCAGATAAGTAGCTTGAAGATCTTTCAATTCACTGTTAGTTTGCCAGGCTAAATGTTGTTACTTAACAATAATATTGTAGAATATTGAATTCACGGTTAGTTTTCAATCAGAAACATTCTTAGTATACAAGTAGTTTCCATTCCTATGAATTCACTGTTAGTTTTCATTGGGAAACGGTTTCAGTATTCAGGAAGCTTCTATTCCTATGAATAGACTGTTAATTTTCAGAGGGAAGCGGTCTTAGTATACAAGCAGGTTCTATTCTTAGGAATCCACTGTTAGTTTACATAGGAAACCTTTGTCGTAGATAAGTTGCTTAAAGGACTTTCAACTGAGTGTTTGTTACCAGCAGGAAATGTTACTAGACAGTAGTATTGTAGAACATTGAATGCACGGTTAGTTTTCAATGAGAAACGTTCCTAGTGTACAATCAACTCTGATTCCAATGAATTCATGTTGGTTTTCAATAGGACATGGTTGATCCGGATATGTAGGTTAAACAATTGTCAGTTTCCTGTTAGTTTGCTATGGGAAATGTTGTTACTAGACAATAGGAATATACAACATTAAATTCACGGTTATTTTCAATGGGAAACATTCTTAGCATACAAGCAGCTTCTATTCCTATGAATTCACTGTTAGTTTTCAATAGAAACATTTGTCACAGATAAGTAGCTTAAATAACTTTCAATACACTCGTAGTTTGCCACGGGAAATGTTGTTACTAGACAGTAGGATTGTACTACATTGAATTCACGGTTAGATTTCAATGGTAAATGTTCTTCGTATACAAGCACTTTCTATTCCTCTGAATTCCCTGTTAGTTTTCAATGGGAAATTGTCTTAGGATACAAGCAGCTTCTATTACTATGAATTCACTGTTAGGTTTCAATATGAAACGTTTGTCACAGATAAGTAGCTTAAACAACTTTCAATTCACTTTTAGTTTGCCAGGCGAAATGTTGTTACTAGACATTAAGATTGGAGAACATTGAATTCACAGTTAGTTTTCAATGAGAAACGTTCTTAGTATACGAACAGCTTCTATTACTACGAATTCACTGTTAGTTGTCAATGGGAAACGTGTGTCACAGAAAATTAGCTTAAAGAACTTTCAATTCACAGTTACTTTGCGAGTGGAAATGTTCTTACTAGACAGGAGTATTGTAGAACTTTGAATTCACGGTTAGTTTTCAGTGGGAAACGTACTTAGTATACAAGCAGCTTCTGTTCCTATGAATTCACTGTTAGTTTTCAATGGGAAACGTTCTTAGTATAAAGCAGCTTCTACTACTATGAATTCACTCTTAGATTTCGTTTGTCACAAATCAGTAGTTTTAAGAATAATCAATACACTGGTAGTTTGCCACGGAGAATGTTGTTACCAGACAGGAGGATTGTATAACACTGAATTCACAGTTAGTTTTCAATTGGAAACAGTCTTAATATACAAGCAGCTTCTACTACTATGAATTCACTGTTAGGTTTCAACAGAAAACGTTTGTCGCAGATAAGTAGCTTGAAGATCTTTCAATTCACTGTTAGTTTGCCAGGCTAAATGTTTGTTACTTAACAATAATATTGTAGAATATTGAATTCACGGTTAGTTTTCAATCAGAAACATTCTTAGTATACAAGTAGTTTCCATTCCTATGAATTCACTGTTAGTTTTCATTGGGAAACGGTTTCAGTATTCAGGAAGCTTCTATTCTTATGAATAGACTGTTAATTTTCAGAGGGAAGCGGTCTTAGTATACAAGCAGGTTCTATTCTTAGGAATCCACTGTTAGTTTACATAGGAAACCTTTGTCGTAGATAAGTTGCTTAAAGGACTTTCAACTGAGTGTTTGTTACCAGCAGGAAATGTTACTAGACAGTAGTATTGTAGAACATTGAATGCACGGTTAGTTTTCAATGAGAAACGTTCCTAGTGTACAATCAACTCTGATTCCAATGAATTCATGTTGGTTTTCAATAGGACATGGTTGATCCGGATATGTAGGTTAAACAATTGTCAGTTTCCTGTTAGTTTGCTATGGGAAATGTTGTTACTAGACAATAGGAATATACAACATTAAATTCACGATTATTTTTCAATGGGAAACATTCTTAGCATACAAGCAGCTTCTATTCCTATGAATTCACTGTTAGTTTTCAATAGGAAACATTTGTCACAGATAAGTAGCTTAAATAACTTTCAATACACTCGTAGTTTGCCACGGGAAATGTTGTTACTAGACAGTAGGATTGTACTACATTGAATTCACGGTTAGATTTCAATGGTAAATGTTCTTCGTATACAAGCACTTTCTATTCCTCTGAATTCCCTGTTAGTTTTCAATGGGAAATTGTCTTAGGATACAAGCAGCTTCTATTACTATGAATTCACTGTTAGGTTTCAATATGAAACGTTTGTCACAGATAAGTAGCTTAAACAACTTTCAATTCACTTTTAGTTTGCCAGGCGAAATGTTGTTACTAGACATTAAGATTGGAGAACATTGAATTCACAGTTAGTTTTCAATGAGAAACGTTCTTAGTATACGAACAGCTTCTATTACTACGAATTCACTGTTAGTTGTCAATGGGAAACGTGTGTCACAGAAAATTAGCTTAAAGAACTTTCAATTCACAGTTACTTTGCGAGTGGAAATGTTCTTACTAGACAGGAGTATTGTAGAACTTTGAATTCACGGTTAGTTTTCAGTGGGAAACGTACTTAGTATACAAGCAGCTTCTGTTCCTATGAATTCACTGTTAGTTTTCAATGGGAAACGTTCTTAGTATACAAGCAGCATCTATTACTATGAATTCACTGTTAGTTGTCAGTGGGAAACGTTGATCGCAGAAAATTAGCTTAAGCAGCTTTCAATTCACTTCTTAGATTGCCATGGGGAATGTTTTTACCACACAACAGGATTATATAACATTGAATTCATTGTTAGTTTTCAACTGGAAATGGTCTTATTATACAAGCAGCTTCCGTTGCTATGAATCCACTGTTAGTTTTCAATAGTAAACGTTTGTCGCAGAAAAGTAGATTAAAGAACTTTCAATTCACTGTTAGTTCACCACGGGAAATGTTGTTACTAGACAATAGTATTGCAGAAGATTGAATTCACAGTTAGTTTTCAATGGGAAATGGTCTTAGTATACAAGCAGCTTCTATTCCTGTGAATCCACTGTTAGTTTTCATTAGGAAAACTTTGTCCCAGATAAGTCACTTAAAGAACTATCAATTCACTGTATACAAGCAGCTTCCATTCCTATGAAATCACTGTTAGTTTTCAATAGGAAAAGTTTGTCGTAGATAAGTAGATTAAAGAACTTTCAATTTAGTGTTAGTTTGCCACGGGAAATAATGTTACTGGACAATAGAATTGTAGAATATTGAATTCACAGTTAGTTTTCAATGGGAAATAGTCTTAGTATACAAGCACCCTCTATTCCTATGAACACACACTTAATTGTCAGTAGGTAACGTATGTCATAGATAATTAGCTTAAAGAACTTTCAATTCACTGGTACTTTTCATTGGAAATGTTGTTTCGAGACAGTAGGATTGTAGAACATTGAATTCATGGTTAGTTTTCAATGGGAAATGTTCTTAGTATACAAGCAGCTTCTATTCCTCTGAATTCACTGTTAGTTTTCAATAGGAACCATTCGTCGTCTATAAGAAGCTTGAAAAACTTTCAATTCACTTTTAGTTTGCCACTGGACATGTTGTTACTAGACAATAGTATTGTAGAATATTGATTTCATGGTTAGTTTTCAGTGGGAAATGGTCTTAGTATACAGGCAGCTTCTATTCCTGTGAATCCACTGTTAGTTTTCATTAGCAAACATTTGTCCCAGATAAGTCACTTAAAGAACTGTCAATTCACTGTCAATTTGACACGGGAAATGTTGTTACTAGAGAGTAGGACTGTAGAATATTGAATTCACGGTAAGTTTTCAATGGGAAATATTCTCAGTATACAAGCAGCTTCCATTCCTATGAATTCATGTTAATTTGCCACGAAAAATGTTGTTAATAGACAATAGGATTGTAGAACATTGAATTCATGGTTCGTTTTCGATGGGAAACTTTCTTAGTATACAAGCAGCTTCAATCCCTATGAATTCACTGCTAGTTTCCATTGGGAGGCGGTCTTCTATACAAGCAGCTTCCATTCCTGTGAATTCAGTGTTTGTTTTCAATTAGAAACGTTTGTCGTAGATAAGTAGCTTGAAGAACTTTCAAATCACTCTTAGTTTCCTGCGTGAAATCCTGTTACTAGACAGAAGGATTGTAGAACATTGAATTCACAGTTAGTTTTCAATGAGAAACATTCCTAGTACACAAGAAGCTTCCATTCCGATGAATCCACTGTTTATTTTCAATGGGAATCGTTTGTCATAGATAAGCAGCTTAAAGAAATTTCTATTTACTGTTAGCTTCCATGGGCAATGTTGTTACTAGACAGTAGGATTGTAGAACATTGAATTCGCGGTTATGTTTCCGTGGGCAATGTTCTTACTATACAAGCAGCTTCCATTCCAATGACTCCACTGTTAGTTTTCAATAGGAAACTTTTGTCGTACATAAGTAGCTTAAAGCACTTTCAGTTCACTGGTAGTTTGCCACAGGAAATTACTAGACTATAGTATTGTAGAACATTGAGTTCATGGTTAGTTTTCAATGGGAAACGGTCTAAGTATACAAGTAGCTTCCATTCCTATGAATTCATGTTACTTTTCAATAGGAAACGTTTGTCGTAGATAAGTGGCTTATACAGATTTCAATTCAGTGTCAGTTTGCATCAGGAAATGTTATTACTAAACAATAGGATTGTAGAACATCGAATTCTTTGTTAGTTTTCAATGGGAAATATTCTTAGTATACATGCCGCTTCTATTCCTATGAATTCACTGTTAGCTTTCAATGGAAAACGTTTGTCCCAGATGAGTAGCTTAGGAAACATTCAATTCACTGGTAGTTTTCCAAGGGAAATGTTGTTACTAAACAGTAGGATTGTAGAACATTGAATTCACAGTTAGTTTTCAATGAGAAACATTCTTAATATACAAGCAGGTTCCATTCCTATGAATCCACTGTTAGTTTTCAATAGGAAACGTTTGTCGCACATAAGTAGCTGTCAGAACTTCCAATTCACTGTTAGTTTACAACGGGAAATGTTTTTACTAGGCACTAGGGTTGTAGAACATTGAATTCCTGGTTAGTTTTCAATTGGAAACTTACTTAGTATACAAGCAGCTTCTATTCCTATGAATTCACTGTTAGTTTTCAAGAGGAAATATTTGGTGCAGATGAGTAGCTTAAAGAAATTTCAATTCACTGTCAGTTTGCCACGGGAAATGTTCTTACTAGACAATAGTATTGTAGAACATTGAATTAAGGGTTAGTTTTCAATGGGAAATGGTCTTAGTATACAAGCAGCTTCTATTCCTATGAATCCACTTAGTTTTCAATAGAAAAACTTTGTCCCATATAGGTAGCTTAAGCAACATTCAATTCACTTTGGGTTTGATAAGGGAAAAGTTGTTACTATACATTACAATTGGAGAACATTGAATTCACGGGTAGTTCTCAACGGGAAACGTCCTTCGTATACTAGTACCTTACATTCCTATGAATTCATGTTAGTTTTCAATAGGAAACATTTGTCGCAGATAAGCAGTTTAGACAACTTTCAATTCACTGTTAGTTTGGTACAGGTAATGTTTTTACTAAACAGTTTGAATTCACGATTAATTTTCAATGGGAAACATTCTTAGTATACAAGCAGCTTCTATTCCTATGAATTCACTGATAGTTTTCAATGGGAAATGGTCTCAGTATACAAGCAGCTTCTATTCCTATGAATTCACTGTCAGTTTTCAATAGGCAACGTTTGTCGCATATAAGTAGCTTAAAGAACTGTCAATTCACTGTCAGTTTGCCACGTGATATCTTTATACTAGACATTAGGATTGTAGAACATTGAATTCACGGTTATTTTTCAATGGGAAACCGTCTTAGTATACAAGCAGCTTCTATTGCTATTATTGCACAGTTAGTTTTCAATAATAAAAGTTTGTCGCAGATAAGTAGCTGACAGAACTTCCAATTCACTGTTAGTTTGCAATGGAAAATGTTGATACTAGACAATAGGGTTGTAAAAGATTGAATTTCTGGCTAGTTTTCAATTGGAAACGTACTTAGTATACAACCAGCTTCTATTCCTATGAATTCACAGTTTGATTTCAATGGGAAATGGTCTTAGTGTACAAGCAGCTTCTATACCTATTAATTCACTGCTAGTTTTCAGTATAAAAGCACCTTCTATTCCTATGAATTCACTGTTAGTGTTCAAAGGAAACGTTTCTCGCTGATAAGTAGCTGAAAGAACTTTCAATTCACTGTTAGTTTGCCACGGGAAATGTTGTTACTAGACAGTAAGATTGTAGAACACTGAATTCATGGTTGGTTTTCAACAGGAAACGGTCGTAGTATACATGCAGCTTCTATTCCTATGAATACACTGTTAGTTTTCAATAGGAAACACTTGTTGCAGATAAGTAGCTTAAAGGAGTTTCAATTCTCTGTTAGGTTGCCACGGGAAATGTTGTTATTAGACAATAGGATTGTAGAATATTGAATTCATGATTAGTTTTCAATGGGAAACGTACTTACTATACAATCAGCTTTAATTCCTATGAATTCATGTTAGTTTTCAATAGGAAACATTTGTTGCAGATACGTAGCTTAAAGAACTTTCAATTCACTGTTAGTTTGCCACGGGAAATGTTGTTACCAGACAATAGGATTGCAGAACATTGAAATCACAGTTAGTTTTCAATGGGAAATATTCTTAGTATACAAGGAGCTTCCATTCCTATGAATTCATGTTACTTTTCAATAGGAAACGTTTGTCGTAGATAAGTGGCATAAACAGATTTCAATTCAGTGTTAGTTTGCATCGGGAAATGTTGTTACTAGACAATAGAATTGTAGAACATTGAAATCACGGTTACTTTTCAATAGGCAAAGTTATTAGTGTACAAGCCGCTTCTATTACTGTGAATTCACTGTTACTTTTCAATGGGAAACAGTCTTAGTATACAAGCAGCTTCTATTCCTATGAATCCACTGTTAGTTTTCAATAGGAAACGTTTTTCACAGATAATTAGCTGACAGAACCTTCAATCCCCTGTTAGTTTGCCACGGGAAATGTTTTTACTAGGCACTAGGGTTGTAGACCATTGTATTCCTGGTTAGTTTTCAATCTGAAACGTACTTAGTATAGAAGCAGCTTCTATTCCTATGAATTCACTGTTAGTTTTCAAAAGGAAATATTTGGTGCAGATGAGTAGCTTAATGTAATTTCAGTTCACTGTCAGTTTGCCACGGGAAATATTGTTCCTAGACAACAGGATTGTAGAACATTGAAGTCACGGTTAGTTTTCAATGTGAAACGTACTTAGCATGCAAGCAACTTCTATTCTATGAATTCACTGTTAGTTTTCAATAGGAAACAGTCTTAGTATACAAGCAGAATCTATTCCTATGAATTCACTCTTATTGCTCAATGGGAAACATTTGTCACAGATAAGTATCTTAAAGAAATTTCAATTCACCTTTAGTTTGCCTCGGGAAATGTTGTTACTAGACAGTAGGCTTAAACAGTTTTGAATTCACTGTTAGTTTGCCTCAAAAATTGTTGTTACTAAGCACTTGGGTTGTAGAACATTGAATTCAAGGGTAGTTCTCAATGGGAAACGTTCTTAGTATACAAGTCGCTTCTATTCCTATGAATTCACTGTTAGTTTTCAAAGGAAAACGTTTGCCCCAGATACGTAGCTTAGGAAACATTCAATTCACTGGTAGTTTCCCAAGGGAAATGTTGTTACTAAACAGTAGGATGGTAGAACATTGAATTCACGGTTAATTTTCAATGAGATAGGTTCCTAGTATACAAGCAGGTTCCATTCCTATGAATTCACTGTTAGTTTTCAATGGAAAACGTTTGTCCCAGATAAGTAGCTTAGGAAACATTCAATTCAACGTTAGTTCGCCATGGGAAATGTTTTTACTAGGCACTAGGGTTGTAGAACACTGAATTCCTGGTTAGTTTTCAATCAGAAACTTACTTATTATACAAGCAGCTTCTATTCCCATGAATTCACTGTTAGTTTTCCAGAGGAAATATTTGGTGCAGATGAGTAGCTTAAAGAAATTTCAATTCACTGTCAGTTTGCCACGGGAAATGTTCTTACTAAACAATAGTATCGTAGAATATTGAATTAACGGTTAGTTTTCAATGGGAAATGGTCTTAGTATACAAGCAGCTTCTATTCCTATGAATCCACTTAGTTTTCAATAGAAGAACTTTGTCGCACATAAGTAGCTTAGGCAACTTTCAATTCACTTTGGGTTTGCTACAGGAAATGTTCTTACTATACATTACGAATGTAGAACATTGAATTCTTGGGTAGTTTTCAATGACAAACGTTCTTTGTATACTAGCAGCTTACATTCCTATGAATTCATGTTAGTTTTCAACAGGAAACATTTGTCGCAGATAAGCAGCTTAGCCTACTTTCAATTCACTGTTAGTTTGGTACAGGAAATATTTTTACTAAACAGTATGATTGTAGAACTTTGAATTCACGGTTAATTTTCAATGGGAAACGTTCTTAGTATACAAGCAGCTTCTATTCCTATGAATTCACTGATAGTTTTCAATGGCAAATGGTCTCAGTATACAATCAGCTTCAATTCCTATGAATTCATGTTAGTTTTCATAGGAAACATTTGTTGAAGGTAAGTTGCTTATCGAACTTTCTATTCACTCTTACTTTGCCTCGAGAAATGTTGTTACTACACAATAGGATTGTAGAATATTGAATTCACGATTAGTTTTCAAAGGAAAACATACTTACTATACATGCAGCTTTTATTCCAATGAATCCACTGTTAGTTTTCAATAGGAAACGTTTGTTGCACATAAGTAGCTTAAAGAATTTTCAATTCACTGGTATTTTGCCACGGGAAATATTGTTAGGAAACAGTAGGATTGTAGAAAATTCAATTCACGGGTAGTTTTCAATGTTAAACGTTCTTAATATAGAAGCAGGTTCCATTTGAACAAATTCACTGTTAGTTTTCAATGGGAAACGGTATTAGTATACAAGCAGCTTCTATTCCTATATATCCACTGTTATTTTTCAATAGGAAACGTTTGTTGTAGATAATTAGCTTAAAGAACTTTCAATTCACTGTTAGTTTGCAACGGGAAATGTTGTTACAAGATAGTAGGATTGTAGAATATTGAAGTCCCGGTTAGTTTTCAATAGGAAACATACGTAGCTCCTATGCCTATGAATCCACTGTTAGTTTTCAATGGAAAACGTTTGTTGCAGATAAGTAGCTTAAAGAGCTTTCAATTCCCTGGTAGTTTGCCATGGGAAATGTTGTTACTAAACAGTAGCATTGTAGAACATTGAATTCATGGTTAGTTTTCAGTGGAAAACGTTCTTAGTACAGAAGCAGGTTCCATTCGTATGAATTCACTGTTAGTTTTCAATGGGAAACCGTCTTAGTATACAAGCAGCTTCTATTCCTATTAATCCACTGTTATTTTTCAATAGGAAACATTGTCGCAGATAAGTAACTTAAAGAACATTCAATTCACTGTTAGTTTGCATGGGAAATGTTGTTACGAGATAGTAGGATTGTAGAACATTGAATTCACGGTTAGTTTTCAATGACAAACATTCTTAGTATACAAGCAGGTTGCATTCCTATGAATTCATGTTAGTTTTCAATAGGAAACGTTTGTCACAGAGAAGTAGCATAAACAATTTTCAATTCATTGTTAAATTCCCACAGGAAATGTTGTTACTAGACCATAGGATTGTAGAACTTTGAATTCGCGGTTAATTTTCAACGGGAAACGTTCTTAGTATACAAGCAGCTTCTATTCCTATGAATTCACTGATAGTTTTCAATGGGAAATGGTCTCAGTATACAAGCAGCTTCTATTCCTATGATTTCACTGTTAGTTTTCAATAGGAAACATTTGTCAAAGACAAGTACTTAAAGAACTTTCAATTCACTTAGTTTGCCACGGGAAATGTTGTTACCAGACAATAGGATTGCAAGACATTGAATTCACGGTTAGTTTTCAACGGGAAACGGTCTTACAAGCAGCTTCTGTTCCTATGAATCCAGTGTTAATTTTCAATAGGAAACTTTTGTCATAGAAATGTAGTTTAAAAACTTTCAATTCATTGTTAGTTTGCAGCGTGAAATGTTGTCACTACATGGTAGGATTGTAGAACATTGAATTTACTGTTAGTTTTCAACGGGAAACGTTCTTAGTATATAAGGGGCTTCCATTCCTATGAATTCATGTTACTGTTCAATAGGAAACATTTGTCGAAGATAAGTGGCTTAAACAGCTTTCAATTCACTGTTCCTTTGCCTTGGGAAATGTTGTTACTGGGCACTAGGGTGGTAGAACTTTGAATTCACGGTTAGTTTTCAATGGGAAGCGTTCTTAGTATACAAGCCTCTTCTATTCCTATGAATTCACTGTTAGTTTTCAATGGGAAACAGTCTAGGTATACAAGCAGCTCCTATTCCTATGAATCCACTGTTAGTTTTCAATAGGAAACGATTCTCACAGATAAGTAGATGACAGAACTTTCAATTCACTGTTAGTTTGCCACGGGAAATGTTTTTACTAGGCACTAGGGTTGCACAACATTGAATTCCCGGTTAGTTCTCAGTCGGAATCATACGTGGTATACAAGTAGCTTCTATGCCTATGAATTCACTGTTAGTTTTCAATAGGAAACATTTGGAACAGATCAGTAGCTTAAAGAAACTTCAATTCACTGTCACTTTGCAACGGGAAATGTTGCTAATAGACAAAAGGATTGTAGAACATTAAATTCATGGTTAGTTTTCAATTACATACGTTCTTAGTATAAAAGCAGCCTCTATTACTATGAATTCACTGTTAGTGTTCAAAAGGAAATGTTTGTCGCTGATAAGTAGCTGAAAGAACTTTCACTTCACTGTTAGTTTGACACAGGAAATGTTATTACTAGACAATAGGATTGTAGAACGTTGAATTCACGGTTAGTTTTCAAGAGGAAATGGTTGTATTATACAAGCAGCTTCTATTCCTATGAATTCACTGTTAGTTTTCATAAAACATTTGTCGAAGATAAGTAGCTTATAGAACTTTCAATTCACTCTTAGTTTGCCTCGGAAATATTGTTACTAGACAATAGGATTGTAGAATATTGAATTCACGGTTAGTTTTCAATGGGAAACGTACTTACGTTACAAGCAGCTATTATTCCAATGAATCCACTGTTCGGAAACATTCTCAGTAAACAAGCAGCTTCTATTACTATGAATTCACTATCAGTTTTCAATGGGAAAAGATCTTAGTATAGAAGCAGCTTTTATTCCCATGAATTCACTGTTCCTTTTCAAAAGTAAAAGTTTGTCTCAGACAAGCAGCTTAAAGAACTTGCAATTCACTCTTGGTTTGCTACGGTAAATGTTGTTACTAGAGAGTAGGATTGTGGAACATTGACTTCACGGATTGTTTTCAATAGGAAAAGTTCTTCGTATACAAGGAGCTCACATTCCTATGAATTCCTGTTACTTTACAATAGGAAATGTTTGTCACAGGTAAGAATATTAGGGACCAATCAATTGACTGGTCGCTTGCCAATGAAATGTTGTTACTAAACAGTAGGATTGTAGAACATTGAATTCATGGCTAGATTCCATGGGAAAAATTCTCAGTAAACAAGCAGCTTCTGTTCCTATGAATCCAGTTTTAATTTTCAATAGGAAACCTTTGTCACAGAAATGTAGCTTAAAGAACTTTTAATTCATTCTTAGTTTGCCTCGGAAAATGTTGTTACTAGACGGTAGGATTGTAGAACATTGAATTTACTGTTAGTTTTCAATGGGAAATGGTCTTACTATACAAGCAGCTTCTATTGGTATGAATCCACTGTTACTTTTCAATAGGAAACTTTTGTCACAGATAAGTAGCTTAAACAACTTTGAATTCACTCTCAGTTTGCGATGGGAATTGTTGTTACTAGACAATAGGATTGTAGAACTTTGATTTCACGGGTAGTTGCCAAAGGGAAACATTCTTAGTATAAAAGCAGCTACTATTCCTGTTAATTCACTGTTAGTTTTCAATGAGAACCGGCCTTAGTATAAAAGCAGCTTCCATTCCAATTAATTCATTGTTAATTTTCAATGGGAAAAGGTCTTGCTATACAAGCAGCATTTATTCCTATGAATTCACTGTTGGTGTTCAAAAGGAAACTTTTGTCACTGATAAGTAGCTTAAAGAACTTTAAATTCACTGTTAGTTGCCACGGGAAATGTTGTCACTAGAGAATAGGATTGTAGAATATGGAATTCACGGTTAGTTCTCCATAGGAAATGGTCTAAGTATGCAAGCAGTTTCTCTTGCAGTGAATCCACTGTTAGTTTTCACGGGGAAACGGTCTTAGTATGCAAGCAGCTTCTGTTCCTCGGAATTCACTGTTGGTTTTCAATAGGATACATTTGTCACAGATAAGTAGCTTAAACAACTGTTACTCTTCAGTAGGAAACGTATGTCTCAGATAAGTTACTTAAATAATTTTCAACTGACTGGTAGTTCGCCACAGAAAATGTACATACTAGACATTATGGTTGTTGAACACTGAATTCAGGGTTAGTTTTCAATGGGAAACGGTCTTAGTATTCAAGCAGCTTCTATTCCTATGAACGCACTCTTAGTTTTCAATGGGAAACGGTCTTTGTATACAAGCAGCTTCCATTGTCTTTAATTCATTGATAGTTTTCAATGGGAAATGGTCTTTGCATACATGCAGCTACTATTCCTATGAATTAACTGTTAGTTTTCAATGGGAAATGATCTTAGTATACCAGCAACTTCTATTTCTATGAATTCAATGTAAGATTTCATTAGGATAAGTATGTCACAGATACGTAGCTTAAAGAACTTTTAATTCACTGCTAGTTTGCCTCGGGAAATGTGATTACTAGAAAATAGGATTGTAGAACATTGAATTCAACGTTAGTTTTCAATTGCAAACGTTCCTAGTATATAAGCAGATTGTATTACGATGAATTCACTGTTAGTTTTCAATAGGAAATATTTGTCGCAGATAAGTAGCTTAAACAACTTTCAATTCACTCTTAGTTTGCCAAGGGATATGTTGTTGCTAGACAATAGGATTGTAGAACATTGATTTCACGGGTAGTTTTCAAAGGGAAACATTCTTAGTATACAAGCAGCTTCTATTCCTGTGAATTCACTGTGAGTTTTCAATGGGAAACAGTGTTTGTATACAAGCAGCTTCCATTCCCATTAATTCATTGTTAGTTTTCAATGGCAAACGGTATTGTTATACAAGCAGCTTCTATTCCTATGAACTCACTCTCAGTTTTCAATGGGAAATGATCTTAGTATACCAGCACCTTATATTCCTATGAATTCACTATTAGATTTCAATAGGATAAGTTTGTCTCAGATAAGTAGCTTATAGAACTTTCAATTCCCTGCTAGTTTGCCATGGGAAATGTGGTTAGTAGACAATAGGATTGTAAAACATTGAATTCACAGTTAGTTTTCAATTGCAAACGTTCTTACTATAAAAACAGCTTCTATTGCTATGAATCCACTGTTACTTTTCAATAGGAAATCTTTGTCACAGATAAGTAGCTTATACATCTTTCAATTCACTGTTAGTTTGCCACAGGAAATGCTGTTTCTAGACAATAGGATTGTAGAACCTTGATTTCACGGGTAGTTTTCAAAGCGAAACATTCTTAGTATACAAGCACATTGTATTCCTATGAATACACTGTTAGTTTTCAATGGGAAACGGTCTTAGTATCCAAGCATCTTCCATTCCCATTAATTCATTGTTAATTTTCAATGAGAAATGGTCTTGGTATACAAGCATCTTCCATTCCTATGAATTCACTGTCACTTTTAAATAGGAAAACTTTGCAGCAGATAAGTAGCTTAATCAACTTTCAATTCACTGTTAGTTTGCACGAGAAATGGTGTCATTAGACAATATGATTGTAGAACATTGAATTCATGATTAGTTTTCAATGGGAATCATTCTTTGTATACAAGCAGTGGGTATTCCTATCTATTCACTGTTAGTTTTCAATGGGAACCGGTCTTAGTATAGAAGCAGCTTCTATTCCTATGAATTCACTGTTAGTTTTCAATGGGAAACAGTCTTAGTATACAAGCGGTTTCTACTATGAATTTCCCCTTACATTTCAAAAGGAAACGATGGTCGCAGATAAGTAGCTTAAATAAATTTCAACTCACTTTTAGTTTGCTCGGGTAAATGTTGTTACCAAACAATAGGATTGTAGAACATTGAATTCATGGTTAGTTTTCAATGGGAAACATACTTAGTATACAAGCAGCTTTTAGTCCTATGAATTCACTGTTAGTTTTCAATAAGAAAATTTTGTGGCAGATAAGTAGCTTAAAGAATTTTCAATTCATTGGCAGTTTGCCACGGGAAATGTACTTACTAGACAGTATGATTGTTGAACATTGAATTCACGGTTAGTTTTCAATGGGAAATGTTCTTAGCATAAAAGCAGCTTCTATTCCTATGAATTCACTGTTAGTTTTCAATTGGAAAAGTATGTCGCAGACAAGTAGCTTAAAGAATGTTCAATTCACTATTAGTTTGCCACGGGAAATGTGGTTACTAGACAGTTGGATTGTAGAACATTGAATTGACGGTTAATTTTCAATGGGAAACGTACTTAGTATACAAGCAGCTTCTATTGCTATGAATTAACTGTTAGTTTTCAATGGGAAACTGTCTTAGCATACAAGCAGCTTTTATTCCTATGAATTCACTGTTAGTTTTCAATAGGAAACGTTTCCCGCAGATAAGTAGCTTAACGAATTTTAAAATCACTGTTAGTTTGCCACGGGAAATGTTGTTACTAGACAATAGGATTGTCGAATATTGAATTCATGGTTAGTTTTCAATGGGAAATCGTCTCAGTATAAAAGGAGCTTCTATTCCTGGGAATCCACTGCTGGTTTTCAATAGGAAACCTTTGTTGCAGAGAAGTACCTTAAAGAACTTTCCATAGACTGTCAGTTTGCCACAGGAAATGTTGTTACTAGACAGTAGGATTGTAGAACATTGAATTTATGGTTAGTTTTCAATGGGAAACGTTCTTAGTATACAAGGAGCTTCCATTCCTATGAATTCATGTTAGTTTTCAAGAGGAAATGTTTGTCACTAATGAGTAGCTTAAACAATTTTCCATTCTCTGTTAGATTGCCACGGGAAATGTTGTTACTATATAGTAGGATTGTAGAACAATGAATTCACGGTTACTTTTCAATGGGAAAAATTCTTAGTATATAAGCAGCTTCTATTCCTGTGAATTCACTGTTAGTTTTCAATGGGAAATGGTCTTAGTATACAAGCAGCTTCTACTCCTATGAATTCACTGTTAGTTTTCAATAGGAAATGTGTGTCGCAGATAAGTAGCTTAAAGAACTGACATTTCATTGTTAGTTTGCCATGGGAAATGTTGTTACTAGAAAATAGGATTGCAGAACATTGAATTCACGGTTAGTTTTCAACTGGGAAACATTCTTAGTATACGTGCAGCTTTCATTCCTGTGAATTCAGGTTAGTTTTCAATAGGAAACGATTGTAGCAGATAATTAGCTTTAACAACTTTCAATTCACTCTAAGTTTAACACAAGTAATGTTGTTACTACACAGTAGGATTGTAGAACAGTGAATTCACGGTTAGTTTTCAATGGGAAAAATCTCAGTACACAGGCAGCTGCTATTCCTATGAATTCACTGTCGGTTTTCAATGGAAATGGTGTTAGTTTACAAGCACCTTCTATTCCTATGAATTCACTGTTAGTTATCAATAGGATATGTGTTTCACAGATAAGTAGGTTAAAGAACTTTCAATTCACTGCTGATTTGCCACAGGAAATGTTGTTAATAGACAATAGGGTTGTAGAATATTGAATTCATGGTTAGTTTTCAATGGAAATTGTCATAGTATAAAAGCAGCTGCTATTCCCATGAACCCAGTGTTACTTTTTAAAAGGTAACATTCATCGCAGATGAGTAGCTTAAACAACTTTTAATTCACTGTTAGTTTGCCATGGGAAATGTTGTTTCTAGACAATAGGATTGTAGAACATTGATTTCACGGTTAGTTTTCAAGGAGTAACATTCTTAGTATATAAGCAGCTTCCTCTGAATTCATTGTTCGTTTGCAATTGGAAACGGACTCTCTATACCATCAGCTAATATTCCTATGAATTCACTGTTCGTTTTCAAATGGAAACTTTTGTTGCAGATAAGGAGCTTAAATAATTTTCCATTCACTGTTAGTTTGCCACCAGAAATGTTGTTTCTAGACAATAGGAATGTAGAACATTGAATTCACGGTTGGTTTTCAATGGGAAAGATTCTTAGTATACAGGCAGCTTCTATTCCCAGGAATTCACTTTTAGTTTTCAACGGAAATGGTCTTAGTGTACAAGCAGCTTCTATTACTATGAATTCACTGTTAGTTTTCAATAGAAAACGTTTGTCGCAGAGAAGTAGCTTAAAGAACGTTCAAATCACTGTTAGTTTGCCACAGGAAATGTTGTTACTAGACAATGGGATTATAGAATATTTAATTCTTGGTTAGTTTTCAATGGAAATGGTCTTAGTATACAAGCAGCTTCTATTCCTATGAATTCATTGTTAGTTTTCAATAGAAAACGTGTGTCGCAAATAAGTAGCTTAAAGAACTTTCAATTGACTGGTAGTTTGCTATGGGAAATGTTCTTACTAGACAGTATGATTGTTGAACATTGAATTCAAGTTTAGTTTTCACTGGGAAACCGTCTTAGTATACAACCAGCTTCTATTCTTGTGAATTCACTGTTAGTGTTCAATAGGAAACGTTTGTGCTGATAAGTAGCTTAAGCAACGTTCAATTCACTGTTATTTGCCACGGGAAATGTGGTTACTAGACAATAGGATTGTAGAATGTTGAATTCACGGTTAGTTTTCAATGGGAAATGGTCATAGTATAGAAGCAGTTTCCATTCCTATGAATCCACTGTTACTTTTCAATTGGAAACCTTTGTCACAGATAGGTAGCTTATACAACTTTGAATTCACTGTTAGTTTGCAACAGGATGTGTTGTTACTGGACAATGGGACTGTAGAACATTGAATGCACGATTAGTTTTCAATGGGAAACATTCTTGGTATACAAGCAGCTTCTATTCCTATGAACTCACTGTTAGTTTTCAATGGGAAATGGTGTTAGTATACAAGCAGCTTCTAATCCTATAAATTCACTGCTAGTTTTCTATAGGAATAGTATGTTGCAGATAAGTACCTTCAAGAACTTTCATTTCACTGTTAGTTTACCATGGGAAATGTTGTTACTAGACCTGGGGATTGTAGAACATTGAATTCACAGTTAGTTTTCAATTGGGAAATGATTTCAATATAGGATCAGCTTCCATTACTATGAATTCAGATTAGTTTTCAATAGGAAACGATTGTAGCAGATAGGTAGCTTAAACAACTTTCAATTCACTTTTAGTTTGCCACGAGAAATGTTGTTACTAAGCATTAGGATTGTAGAACACTGAATTCACGGTTAGTTTTCAATGGGAAACATTCTTAGTACACAGGCAGCTTCTATTCCTATGAATACACTGTTAGTTTTCAATGGAAATGGTCTTAGTATACAAGCAGCTCCTATTCCCATGAATTCACTGTTAGTTTTCAATAGGAAACGTGTGTCACAGATAAGTAGCTTAAAGAACTTTCAGTTCACCGTTACTTTCCCACAGGAAATGTTGTTACTAGACAATAGGTTGTAGAATATTGAATTCATGGTTGGTTTTCAATGGAAAATGGTCATAGTATAAAAGCAGTTTCTATTCCTAGGAATTCACTGTTACATTTCAAAAGGTAACCTTTGTTGCAGATGAGTAGCTTAAACAACTTTCAATTCACTCCTAGTTTGTCACGGGAAATGTTGTTTCTAGACAATAGGATTGTAGAAACTTGAATTCACGGTTAGTTTTCAATGGGTAACGGTCTTAGTATACGAGCAGCTTTTACTATGAATTAACTGTTAGGTTTCAACAGGGAACAATGGTGGCTGATAATTAGCTTAAATAACTTTCAATTCACTGTTAGTTTGCCAGGCAAAATGTTGTTTCTGGACAATAGCATTGTAGAGCATTGAATTCATGGTTAGTTTTCAAAGGGAAACGTACTTAGTATACAAGCAGTTTCTATTCTTATGGATTCACTGTTAGTTTTCAATAGGAAACATTTGCCTCAGATGAGTTGCTTAAAGAACTTTCAACTGACTGGTACTTTGCCATGGAAAATGTTCTTACTACACAATATGATTGTTGAACATTGTATTCACGGTTAGTTTTCAATGGAAACCGTCTTAGTACACAAGAACCTTGTATTCCTATGAATTCACTGTTAGTTCTCAATGGGAAATGGTCATAGTATACAAGCAGCTTCTATTCCTATGACTCCACTGTTAGTTTTAAATAGGAAACGTTTGTCGCAGATAAGTGGCTGAGAGAAAGTTCCATTCACTGTTAGTTTGCCAGAGAAAATGCTGTAGGATTGTTGAATATTGAATTCATGGTTAGTTTTCAATGGGAAATGGTCATAGTAAAAAAGCAGCTTCTATTCCTATGAATCAAGTGTTACTTTTCAAAAGTTAACGTTTGTCGCAGATGAGTAGCTTAACCAACTTTCTATTCACTGTAAGGTTGCCACGGGAAGTGTTGTTACTAGACAATAGGACATAGAACAATGAATTCACGATTACTTTTCAATGGGAAACACTCTTGGTATACAAGCAGCTTCTATTCTTATGAATTCACTGTTAGTTTTCAATAGTAATAGTATGTCGCAGATTATTAGCTTAAAGAATTTTCATTTCACTGTCAGTTTACCACGAGAAATGTTGTTACTAGGCCGGGGGATTGTACACCATTGAATTCTCGGTTAGTTTTCAACTGGGAAACGATTTTAGTATTCGTGCAGCTTCCATTCCTCTGAATTTAGTTGACTTTTCTATAGGAAACGATTGTAGCAGAAATCTCAATTGACTGGTAGTTTGCCACGGGAAATGTTCTTACTAGACAGTATGATTGTTGAACTTTGAATTCACGGTTAGTTTTAAATGGGAAACCATCATAGTATACAAGCAGCTTCTAGTGCTATGAATTCACTGTTAGTGTTCAATAGAAAACGTTTGTTGCTGATAATTAGCTTAAACAACTTTCAATGCACTCTTAGTTTGCCATGGGAAATATGGTTACTAGACAATAGGATTGTAGAATGTTGAATTCACGGTTAGCTTTCAATGTGAAATGGTCTTAGTATACAAGCAGTTTCTATTTCTATGAATCCTCTGTTACTTTTCAGTAGGAAACCTTTGTCGCAGATAAGTAGCTTAAACAACTTTCAATTCAGTGTTAGTTTGCCACGGGAAGTGTTGTTACTAGACAACAGGACTGTAGAACATTGAATTCACGATTAGTTTTCAATGCAAAACAGCCTTAGTATACAAGCAGCTTCTGTTCCTATGAATTCACTGTCAGTTTTCAGTGGGAAATGGTCTTACTGTACAAGCAGCTTCTATTCCTATGAATTCACTGATAGTTTTCAATGGGAAACGGTCTTAGGATACCAGCAGCTTCTATTTGTATGACTCCACTGTTAGTTTTTAATAGGAAACGTTTGTCGCAGATAAGTAGCTGACAGGACGTTCAATTCACTGTTAGTTTGCCACAGAAAATGTTGTTATTAGACAATAGGGTTGTATAATATTGAATTCATGGTTAGTTTTCAATGGGAAATGGTCTTAGTATGCAAGCAGTTTCTATTCCTACGAATCCACTGTTACTTTTCAGTAGGAAAACTTTGACACAGATAAGTAGCTTAAACTACTTTCAATTAAGTGTTAGTTTGCCACGGGAAGTGTTGTTACTAGACAAAAGGACTGTAGAACATTGAATTCACGAATAGTTTTCAATGGGAAACATTGTTGCTATACAAGCAGCTTCTATTCCTATGAATTCACTGTTAGTTTTCAATAGGAAAAGAATGTAGCAGATAAGTAGCTTAAACAACGTTCAACTCACTGTTAGTTTTCCATGGGAAATGTGGTTACTAAACAATAGGATTGTAGAACATTGAATTCATGGTTAGTTTTCAATGGGAAACATACTTAGCATACAAGCAGCTTTTAGTCCTATTAATTCACTTTCAGTTTTCAGTAGGAAACATTTGTCTCATACAAGTAGCTTAAATAACTTTCAATTCACTGGTACTTTGTCATGGGAAGTGTTCTTACTAGACAGTATGATTGTTTCACATTGAATTCATGGTTAGTTTTCAATGGGAAACATTTTTCGTATACGTGCAGCTTCCACTCCTATGAATTCAGGTTAGTTTTCTTTTTTTTTTTTTTTTTTAATTTTTTTTGTTTATTTTTATTTATTTATTTGAAAGTGACAGACAGAGAGAGAGAGAAAGAGGCAGATAGAGAGAGAGAGAGAGAGAGAGAGAGAGGGAATGGGTGCACCAGGGGTTCTAGCCACTGCATACGAACTCCAGACGCGTGCACCCCCTTGTGCATCTGGCTAACGTGGGTCCTGGGGAGTCGAGCCTCGAACCAGGGTCCTTAGGCTTCACAGGCAAGCGCTTAACCGCTAAGCCATCTCTCCAGCCCCAGGTTAGTTTTCAATAAGAAACGATAGAAGCAGATAAGTAGCTTAAACAACGTTCAATTCACTGTTAGTTTGCCACAGGAAATGTTGTTACTAGACAATAGAATTGTAGAACATTGAATTCACGGTTAGTTTTCAATGGGAACATACTTAGTATACAAGCATCTTCTATTCCTATGAATTCATGTTAATTTTCAAAAGGAAACGTTTGTTGCAGATACGCAGCTTAAACAACTTTCAATTCACCTTTAGTTTCCCACTGGAAATGCTGTTACAAGGCAATAGTATTGTAGAATATTGAATTCATGGTTAGTTTTCAATGGGAAACATTTGTCTCAGATAAGTAGGATTGTAGCACATTGAATTCATGGTTAGTTTTCAATGGGAAGCATTCTTAGGATACAACCAGCTTCTATTCAGATGAATACACTGTTAGTTTTCAATGGGATTCCGTCTTAGTGAACAAGCAGCATCTATTCCTATGAAATCACAGTTAGGTTTCTGTCGGAAACGTTTGTCGCATATAAGTAGCTTTAAGAACTTTCAATTCACTGGTTGTTTGCGACGGGAAATGTTGTTACTAGACAATAGGATTGTAGAACATTGAATTCACTGTTAGTTTTCAATGGGAAATGTACTGAGTATACATGCACCTTCTTTTCCTATGAATTCACTGTTACTTTTCAATGGGAAATGGTCGTAGTATACAAGCAGCTCTATTCCTCTTAATTCACTCTTAGTTTTCAATAGGAAAGTTTTCTAGCAAATAAGGAGCTTAAAAAACTTTCAATTCACTGTTTGCACCTGGAAATATTGTTACTAGACAATAGGATTGCAGAACATTGAATTCACGTATGGTTTTTAATGGGAAATGTACTTAGTGTACCAGTGTACTAGCAGCTTCTATTCATATGAATTCTCTGTAAGTGTTCGATAGGAAAAGTTTCTCGCAGATAAGTAGTTTAAGAACTTTCAATTCCCTGTTCGTATGCCAAGGGAAATGTTGTTACTACACAATAGGATTGGAGCACATTGAATTCATGGTTAGTTTTAAATGGGAAATGTACCTAGTATACAAGCAGCTTCTATTCCTGTGAATTCACTGTGAGTTTTCAATAGGAAACATTTGTCACAGATAAGTAGCTTAAAGAACATTCAATTCACTGTTAGTTTTCCATGGGAAATGTTGTTACTAGACAACAGGATTGTAGAACATTGAATTCACGGTTAGTTTTCAATAGGAAACCATCATAGTATACAAGAAGCTCTATTCCTTTGAATTCACTGTTAGTTTTCTACAGGAATGATTTGTCAGAGATAAGTAGCTTAAAGAACTTTCAATTCACTGTTAGGTTGTGACAGGAAATGTTGTTACTAGACAATAAGATGGCAGAACTTGGAATTCATGGTTAGTTTTCAACGGAAAATGTTCTAAGTAAACAACCAGCTTCTATTCCTATGAATACACTGTTGTTTTCATTGGGAAACGGTCTTAGTATACAAACAGCTTCTACCTATGAATTCACTGTTAGTTTTCAATGGCAAACAGTATACAAGCAGCTTCTATTTCTATGAATTCAAGGTTAGTGTTCAATAGGAAAAGTTTGCCGCTGATAAGTAGCTTAAAGAAATTTCACTTCACAGTTAGTTTTCCACGGGAAATGTTGTTACCAGAAAACACAATTGGAGAACACTGAATTCACGGTTAGTTTTCAATGGGAAACCTTCTAAGTATACAAGCAGCTTCTATTCCTATGAATTCACTGTTAGTTTCCAATAAGAAACATTTGTCGCTGATAGGTAGCTTAAAGAACTTTCAATTCACTCGTAGTTTGCCACAGGAAATGTTGTTACTCGACAATAGGCTTGTAGAACATTGAATTAACGGTTAGTTTAGAATGGGAAACATTTTCCGTATAAGGTCAGCTTTTATTCCAATGAATACACTGTTAGTATGTCGTACGTAAGTAGCCTACAAAACTTTCAATTCACTGGCAGTTTGATATGGGAAATGTTGTTACTAGACAGTAGGATTGTAGAACATTCTATTCACGGTCAGTTTCTAATGGGAAATGTTCTTAGTATAAAAGCACCTTCCCTTCCTATGAATTCACTGTTAGTTTTCAACAGGAAACGTTTGTCTCAGAAAAGTGGCTTAAACACCTATAAATTCACTCTTAGTTTGCCATGGAAAATGTTGTTCCTGCACAATAGGATTGCAGAACATTGAGTTCATGGTTAGTTTTCAGTGGGAAACCTTCTTAGTATACAAGCAGCTTCTATTCCTATGAATTCACTGTTAGTTTGCAATGGGAAACGGTCATAGTATACAAGCAGCTCTATTCCTATGAATTCACTATTAGTTTTCAATAGAAAAGTTTTGTCACAGAGAAGTAGCTTTAAGAACTTTGAATTCACTGTTCGTTTGTGATGGGAAATGTTGTTACTAGACAAGAAGATGGCAGAACATTGCATTCACGGTTAGTTTTCAATGGGACATGTTCCTAGTATACAAGCAGCTTCTATTCCTATGAATTCACTGTTAGTTTTCAATAGGAAACGTTTCTCGCAGATACGTAGCTTAAAGAACTTAAAATTCACTGTTAGTTTGCCAAGGGGAATGTTGTTAGCAGACAATAGGATTCTACGAGATTGAATTTATGGTTAGTTTTCAATGGGAAGCATTCTTAGCATACAAGCAGCATCTATTCCTATGTATTCATGGTTAGTATTCGTTGGGAACCACGCTTAGTATACAGCCAGCTACTACTGCTGTGAATTCGCCTTTAGTTTCCAATAGGAAACATTTCTCGCATTTAACTAGCTTAAAGAACTTTCAATACACTGGTAGTTTGCAACAGGAATTGTTCTTCCTAGATAGTGGGATTGTAGAACACTGTAGTCAAGGTTAGTTTAGAAAGGGAAACGTGTTTAGTATACAAGCAGCTTCTATTCCGATGAATACACTGTTAGTTTTCAATAGGAAACATTTGTCGTGCATAAGTAGCTTAAAGAACTTTCAATTCACTGGTTATTTGCCATGGGAAATGTTGTTACTATACATTAGTATTGTAGAACATTTAATTCACGGTTAGTTTCCCATGGGAAATGTTCTTAGTATACAAGCAGCTTCCACTGCTATGAATTTGCTGTTAGTTTTCAATCGGAAACGTTTGTCACAGATAAGTAGTTTAAGAACTTTCAATTCCCTGTTCGTATGCCAAGGGAAATGTTGTTACTACACAATAGGATTGGAGCACATTGAATTCACGGTTAGTTTGAAATGGGAAACGTACCTAGTATACAAGCAGCTTCTATTCCTCTAAATTCACTGTTAGTTTTCATTGGGAAACAATCTCAGTATTCAGGCACCTTCTATTCCTATGAATTCATTGTTAGTTTCCAATAGGAAACATTTCTCGCAGATAAGTAGCTTAAAGAACTTTCAGTTCACTGGTAGTTTGCCTCAGGAAATGTTGTTACTAGGCAATAGGATTGTAGAACATTGAATTCACGGTTAGTTTTCAATTGGAAGCATTCTTAGTATACAAGCAGCTTCTATTCCTGTGAATTCACTGTCAGTTTTCACTGGCAAACAATCTCCCTATACAGGCAGCTTCTATTCCTATGAATTCACTGTTAGTTTCCCATAGGAATCTTTTGTCCCAGATAAGTAGCATAAAGAACATTCAATTTACGGGTAGTTTGCCACGGGAAAAGTTGTCACTAGACAACAGGACTGTAGAACATTGAATTCACGGTTAGTTCAGAATGGGAACCGCCTTTAGTATACAACCACCTTCCATTCTGATGAATACACTGTTAGTTTTCAATGGGATTCGGTCTTAGTGATCAAGCAGCTTCTATTCCTATGAATTCACAGTTAGTTTTCAATCGGAAAGGTGTGTCGCATATAAGTAGCTTAAAGAACTTTCAATTCCCTGGTAGTTAGCGATGGGAAATGTTGCTACTAAACAATAGGATTGTAGAACATTGAATTCACGGTTAGTTTTCAATGGGGAATGTACTTAGAATACATGCAGCCTTCTATTCCTATGATTTCACTGTTCGTTTTCAATGGGAAACGGTCGTAGTACACAAGCAGCTCTATTCCTATTAATTCACTTTTAGTTTTCAATAGGAAAGCTTTCTTGCAGATAAGAAGCTCAAAGACCTTTCAATTCACTGTTAGTTTGTGATGGGAAATGTTGTTACTAGACAATAAGATATCAGAATATTGAATTCACGGTTAGTTTTCAGTGGGAAATGTTCTAAGTATACAACCAGCTTCTATTGCTATGAATTCACTGTTGTTTTCATTGGGAAATGGTCTTAGTATACAAGCATCTTCTATTCGTATGAATTCACTGTTAGTTTTCAATGGCAAACAGTCTTAGTATACAGACAGCTTATATTCCTATGAATTTACGGTTAGTGTTCAATAGGAAAAGTTTGTCGCTGATAAGTAGCTTAAAGAAATTTCACTTCACGGTTAGTTTTCCACGGGAAGTGTTGTTACTAGAAAACATGATTGGAGAATACTGAATTCACATTTAGTTTTCAATGGGAAATCGTCTTAGTACGCAAGCAGCTTGTATTCCAATGAATTCACTGCTAGTTTTTTTCTCACATTTTCATTAATATTTTCCATGATTACAAAATATATCCCATGGTATTACCCTCCCCCCTTTCCCCTTTGAAATTCCAGTCTCCATCATATCCCCTCCCCCTCTCACTCTATCTACTTACATATATACAATACCAACCTAATAAATTCCCTCCTCCCTTTCTTTCTCTTCCCTTTCTATCGCCTTTTTAATTTACTGGCTTCTTCTACTGAGTTTTTTCCTTCTCCCACAGAAGCCCAATCATCTGTAGCTAAGATCCACATATGAGGGAGAACATGTGGCACTTGGCTTTCTGGGCCTGGGTTACCTCACTTAGTATGATTCTTTCCAGATCCATCCACTTTTCTGCAAATTTCATAACTTCATTTTTCTTTACCGCTGAGTAAAACTCCATTGTATAAATGTGCCATATCTTCATTATCCACTCATCAGTTGAGGGACATCTAGGCTGGTTCCATTTCCCAGCTATTATAAATTGAGCAGCAATAAACATGGTTGAGCAGGTACTTCTAAGGAAATCGGATGAGTCCTTAGGATATATGCCTAGGAGTGCTATAGCTGGGTCAGATCAATCTTTAGCTGTTTTAGGACCCTTTACACTGATTTCCACAATGGCTGGACCAGATTGCATTCCCACCAACAGTGCTGAAGGGTTCCCCTTTTTCCACATCCCCGCCAACATTTATGATCATTTGTTTTCATGATGGTAGCCAATCTGACAGGAGTGAGATGGAATCTCAATGTAGTTTTAATCTGCATTTCCCTGACGACTAGGGATGCAGAACATTTTTTTAGATGCGTATATGCCATTCGTATTTCTTCCTTTGAGAATTCTCTATTTAGCTCCATTTCCCATTTTTTGATTGGTTTGTTTGATTCCTTATTATTTAACTTCTTGAGTTCTTTGTATATCCTAGATATTAATCCTCTATCAGATATATAGCTGGCGAAGATTTTTTCCCATTCTGTAGGTTGCCTCTTTGCTTTCTTCACCGTGTCCTTTGCAGTGCAAAATCTTTGTAATTTCATGAGGTCCCAGTGGTTAATCTGTGGTTTTATTGCCTGAGCAATTGGGGTTGTATTCAGAAAGTCTTTGCCAAGACCAATATGTTGAAGGGTTTCCCCTACTTTTTCCTCTAGCAGTTTCAGAGTTTCAGGTCTGATGTTAAGGTCTTTAATCCATTTGGACTTAATTGTTGTGCATGGAGAAAGAGAAGAATCTATTTTCATCCTTCTACAGATATATATCCAGTTTTCCCAACACCATTTGCTGAAGAGGCTGTCTTTTCTCCAATGAGTATTTTTGGCATTTGTATCGAATATCAGGGGGCTATAGCTACATGGGGTTACATTTGGGTCCTCTATTCTGTTCCGTTGATCTACAAGTCTGCTTTTGTCCCAGTACCATGCTGTTTTTGTTACTATGGCTCTGTAGTATAGGTTAAAATCAGGTATAGTGATACCTCCAGCCTTATTTTTGTTGCTCAGTATTATTTTAGATATTCTAGGATTTTTGTGATTCCAATGAATTTTTGGATTGTTTTTTCTATTTCCATGAAGAATGCCTTTGGAATTTTGATGGGGATTGCATTAATGTGTAGATTGCTTTTGGTAAGATTGCCATTTTCACAATATTGATTCTTCCAATCCAGGAAGAAGGGATGTTTTTCCACTTCCTGGTGTGTTCTGCAATTTCTCGCTTGAGTTCTCATTGTAGAGATTCTTTACTTCCTTGGTTAGGTTGATTCCAAGGTACTTTATTTTTATTTTGATGCAATTATGAATGGGAGTGATTCTCTGATCTCATCCTCTGTGTGTTTGTTGTTGTCATATATGAAGGCTGCTGATTTCTGTGTATTTATTTTGTATCCTGCTACATGAATGTAGGTTTTTATGAGCTCTAACAGTTTGCTAGTAGAGTCTTTAGGATCCTTTATATATAGAATCATGTCATCTGCAAATAATGATAACTTGACCTGTTCCTTTCCGATTTGTATCCCTTTTATGCATGTCTCTTGCCTTATTGCTATGGCTAAGACTTCCAGAACTATATTAAATAAAAGTGGGGACAGGGGACACCCTTGTCTTGTTCCTGATTTTAGTGGAAAAGCTTCCAGTTTTTCCCCATTTAGTAATATGTTGGCTGTAGGCTTGTCATAGATAGCCTTTATTGTATTGAGATATGTTCCTTCTATTCCCAGTCTCTGTAGGACTTTTATCATGTAGGGATGTTGGATTTTGTAGAATCCTTTCTCTGCGTCTAATGAGATGATCATGTGATTTTTGACCTTCAACCCATTTATATAATGTATAACATTTATAGATTTGCATATGTTGAACCAGAAAATACTTGAAAGAATCCTCCATGCCGAAGAGAAGGAAAAACACACATATAAGGAACTTGGAAAACAACAAGCAATACTCAAATACTAGTTAACATAAGAGAGCAAAGGTAGAACCGGAACCACAAAAAAAATGGCAAGCATAAATACACACCTTTCAATAATATCTGGGTTAAAAAGCAGGACCCTACAATTTGTTGTCTCCATGAAACTCACCTTTCTACAAAGGATGGACATTATCTTAGGGTGAAAGGTTGGAAAACGGTGTTTCAAGCAAATGGACCCAGAAAGCAAGCAGGGGTTGCTATCCTAATATCTGACAAGGCAGACTTCACTCCAACATTAGTCAAGAAAGATAAATAAGGTCACTTTATATTGATTAAGGGCACACTCCAACAGGAGGACATTACAATCCTAAACATATATCCACCTAACATGGGGGCTCCCAAATTCATCAAACAAACACTGTTAGAACTAAGGTCACAGATAACACCAAACACTGTTAGTTTTCAATAGAAACCATTTGTTGTAGACAAGTAGCATAAAGAACTTTCAATTCACTGTTTGTTTGCACCGGGAAATATTGTTACTAGACAATAGGATTGCAGAACATTGAATTCACGGGTAGTTTTCAATGGGGAATGTACTTAGTGTACTAGCAGCTTCTATTCATATGAATTCACTGTTAGGTTTAAATGCGAAACAGTCATGGTTTACAAGCAGCTTCTATTCCTGTTAATTCACTGTTAGTTCTCAATACGAAGCGCTTGTTGCAGATAACTAGCTTAAACAACTTTCAATTCACTGTTAGTTTACCACCGGAAGTGCTGTTATTGGACATTAGGATCTTAGAACAATGTGTTCACGGTTAGTTTCCTATGTGTAACGTTCTTAGTATACGAGCAGCTTCTGTTCCTATGAATTCACTGTTAGTTTTCAATGGGAAAAGGTCTTTGTGTACAAGCAGCTTCTATCCCTATGAATTTACTCTTAGTTTTCAATACGAAATGATTGTCATAGATAAGTAGCTTGAAGAACTTTCAATTCACTGTTAGTTTGCCACGGGATATGTTGTTAATAGACAACAAGATTGTAGAACATTTAATTCACGGTTAGTTTTCAGTGGGAAACGTTCCTAGTATACAAGGACCTTCCATTCTTATGTATTCACTGTTAGTTTTCAATGGGAAATGGTCTTAGAATACAAGCAGCTTCTGTTCCTATAAATTCACTCTTAGTTTTCAATAGGAAATATTTGTCGCAGATAAGTAGCTAAAAGAACTTTCAATTCATGTTACTTTGCCACGAGAAATGTTGTTACTAGACAATAGGATTGTAGAACATTGAATTCACTGTTAGTTTTCATTGCAAAACGGTCTTAGTATACATGAAGCTTCCATTCCTATGAATTCATGTTAGTTTTCAATAGGAAACGGTTGTTCCAAATAAGTAGGTTAAACAATTATCAATTCACTGTTAGTATGCCTTGGGAAATGTTGTTACTAGACAATAGGATTATGGAACATTAAATTCACGGTTATTTTTCAATGGGAAATGTTCTTAGTATACAAGCAGCTTCTATTCCTATGAATTCAATGTTAGTTTTAAATGGGAAACGGTCTTAGTATTCAAGCAGCTTCCATTCCTATGAATTCAGTATTAGATTTCAATAGGAAACCTTTGTCGCAGATAAGTAGGTTAAAGAACTTTCAATTCACTGTTAGTTTGCCACGGGAAATGTTGTTACTAGACAATAGGATTGTAGAAGATTGAATTCACGGTTCGTATTCAATGAGAAATGGTCTTAGTACACAAGCAGCTTCAATTCCTGTGAAACCTCTGTTAGTTTTCAATAGGAATCCTTTGTCCCCGAGAAGTAGCTTAAAGAAGTTTCAATTCACTGTTTAGTTTGCCAGGCGAAATATTGTTACTAAACAATACAATTGTAGAACATTGAATTCACAGTTAGTTTTCAATGTTGAACATTCTTAGTGTACAAGCAGCTTGTACTACTCTGATTTCACTGTTAGGTTTCTATAGGAAACGTTTGTCACAGATCAGTAGCTTAAAGAACTTCAATACACTGTTAGTTTGCATGGGAAATGTTGTAACTAGACAGGAGGATTGTAGAACATTGAATTCACAATTACTTTTCAATGGTAAACGGTCCTAGTATACAAGAAGCTTCTACTACTATGAATTCACTGTTAGGTTTCAATAGGAAACGTTTGTCACAGATAAGTAGTTTAAAGAACTTTCAATTCGCTGTGAGTTTGCCAGGCGAAATGGTGTTACTAGACAATAGGATTGTAGAACATTGAATTCCCGGTTAGTTTTCTATGGGAAATGTTCTTACTATACAAGCAGCTTCTATTCCTACTAATTCCCTCTTGGTTTTCATTGGGAAATGGTCTTAGTATACAAGCAGCTGCCATTCCTATGAATTTACTGTTCGTTTCCCATAGGAAAAGCTTGTCGTAGATAAGTAGCTTAAAGAACTTTCAATTCACTGTTTGTTTGCCATGGGAAGTGTTCTTACTTGACAATAGCATTTTAGAATATTGAATTCTCCATTAGGTTTCAATGGGAACAAACTTAGTATACAAGCAGCTTCAATTCCTATGAATTCACTGTTAGTTTTCAATCGGAAACCAACTTAGTATACAAGGAGCTTCTACTACTGTGAATTCACTGCTAGGTTTCAGTAAGAAACGTTTGTCTCTGATAAGTAGTTTAAAGAACTTCCAATACACTGTTAGTTTGCCACGAGAAATGTTGGTACTAGACAATAGGATGGTAGAACATTGAATTCAGGGTTGGTTTTCAATGTTAAACTTTCTTAGTATACCAGCAGCTTCTACTAATGTGAATTCACTGTTAGGTTTCAATAGCAAACGTTTGTCACAGATAAGTAGTTTAAAGAATTTTCAATTTACTATTAGTTTGTCAGGCGAAATATTATTCCTAGACAATTGGATTGTAGAACATTGAATTCACGTTTAGTTTTCAATGGGAAACATACTTAGCAGACAAGCAGCTTCCATCCCGATGAAGTCACAGTTCGTTTTCAAAGGGAAACGGTCTTATTATACAAGCAGCTTCAATGCCTATCAATTCACTGTTAGTGTTCAATAGAAAACGTTTGACACTGAGAAGTGGCTTAAAGAATTTTCAATTCACTGTTAGTTTGCCACAGGGAAATGTTGTTATTAGACAATAGGATTGTAGAACATTGAAAGCACGGTTAGCTTTCAATGGGAAAAGTTTGTCGTAGATATGTAGCTTAAGGACCTTTCAATTCACTGTTTGTTTGCCACGGGAAATGTTGTCAGTAGACAATAGGATTGCAGAACATTGAATTCAAGGTTAGTTTTCCATGGGAAATGGTCTTAGTATACAAGCAGCTTCCATTCCTATGAATCCACTGTTTTTTTCAGTAGGAAACGTTTGTCACACATACGTAGCTTTAGAGAACTTTCAATTCACTGTTAGTTTGCCAGGCAAAATGTTGTTACTAGACAAGAGGCTTATAGAACATTGAATTCACGGTTAGTTTTCAATGGGAAACATTCCTAGTATACAAGCAGCTTCTACTACTGTTAGGTTTCAATAGGAAACGTTTGTTCAGATCAGTAGCTTAAAGATCTTTCAATACAGTGGTATTTTGCCACGGGAAATGTTTTAAGTAGACAGTATGATTGTAGAACACTGAATTTGCAGTTAATTTTCAATGGGAAGCGGTCTTAGAATACAAGCAGATTCTCCTACTATGAATTCACTGCAAGGTTTCAATAGGAAACGCTTGTCACAGATAAGTAGCTTAAAGATCTTTCACTTGAGTATTAGTTTGCCAGGCAAAATGTTGTTACTGGACAATAGGATTGTAGAATATTGAATTTAAGGTTAGTTTTCAATGGGAAATGTACTTAGTATACAAGCAGCTTCCATTCCTATGAACTAACTGTTAGTTTTCAATGGGAAACGGTCTTAGTATACAAGCACCTTCTATTCCTATGAATCCACTGTGAGTTTTCAATATGAAACCTTTGTCTCAGATAAGTAGCTTAAAGAACATTCAAATAACTGTTAGTTTGCCACGGGAAATGTTGTTACTGGAAAATTGATTATAGAACATTAAATTCACGGTTATTTTTCAATGTGTAACATTCTTAGTATTCAAGCAGCTTTGATTCCTATGAATTCACTGTTAGTTTTCAATGGGAAAAGGTCTTAGTATACAAGCAGCTTCTATTCCTATGAATTCCCTGTTAGTTTTCAATGGGAAATGGTCTTAGTGTACAAGTAGATTCTCCTACTATGAATTCACTGTTAGGTTTCAATAGGAAACCTTTGTCTCAGATAAGTAGCTTAAAGAACTTTCAATTCACTGTTAGTTTGCCAAGGGAAATGTTTTTCCTAGACAATAGGATTATAGCACATTTTCAATTTGAAACATTCTTAGTATACAAGGAGCTTCTATTCCTATGAATTCACTGTTAGTTTTCAATGGGAAAAGGTCTTAGTATATAAGCAGCTCCTACTCCTACGAATTCACTGTTAGGTTTCAATAATAATCGTTTGTTGCAGATAAGTAGGGTAAAGAACTCTCATTTCACTGTTAGTTTGGTAGCCGAAATGTTGGTACTAGATAATATGAATGTAGAACATTGAATTCACGGTTATTTTTCAATGGGAAATGTACGTAGTTTCCATGCAGCTTCCATTATTTTCCGTTATTTCCATTATTTCCGTTATTTTTTAATGGGACACACTCTTAGTATACAAGGAGCTTCGATTTCTATGAATTCATGGTTAGTTTTCAATGGGAAACGTTCTTAATATACAAGGAGCTTCGATTTCTATGAATTCACAGTTAGTTTTCAATGGGAAACGTTGTTAGTATACAAGCAGGTTCTATTCCTATGAATGCACTGTTAGTTTTCAATAGGAAACTATTTTCGTATATGAGTAGCTTAAAGACCTTTCAATTCACTGGTTGTTTGCTGTGGGATATACTGTTACTAGACAGTAGGATTCAGATCTTTGAAATCACGGTTAGTTTTCAATGGGAAATGGTCTTGGTATACAAGCAGCTTCCATTCCTTTGAATCCACTGTTATTTTCAATGGGAAACGTTTGCCAGAGATAAGTATCTTAAAGAACTTTCAATTCCCTCTTAGTATCCCAAGGGAAATGTTGTTCCTAGACAGTAGGATTGTAGGACATTGAATTCACGGTTAGTTTTCAATGAGAAACGTTCTTAGTATACAAGCAGCTTAAACTCCTATGAATTCATGTTAGTTTTCAATGAGAAATATTTGTCGCAGATAAGAAACTTAAACAACTTTCAATTCACTGTTAGTTTCCCTGGGGAAATGTTGTTAGTAGACAACAGGATTGAAGAACATTGAATTCACGGTTAAATTTCAATGGGTAACGTTCTTAGTATACAAGCAGCTTCTATTCCTGTGAATTCCCTGTTAGTTTTCAATGGGAAACAGTCTTAGTATACAAGCAGCTTCTACTACTATTAATTCACCGTTAGGTTTCAATAGGAAAGTATGTCACAGATAAGTAACTTAAGGGACTTTCAATTCACTGTTTGTTGCCGTGGGAAATGTTGTTACTAGACAATAAGATTGCAGAATATTGAATTCACTGTTATTTTTCTATGGGAAATGGTTTTAGTATAGAAGAAGCTTCTTTTCCTACTAATCCACAGTTAGTTTTCAATAGCAAAATTTTGTCGCAGATAAGCAGCTTAAGGAGATTTCAACTCACTGTTAGTTTGCCACGGTAAATGTTGCTACTGGACAGTAGGATTGTAGAACATTGAATTCATGGTTAGTTTTCAATGAGAAACGTTCCAAGTATAAAAGCAGTTTCCATTCCTGTGAATCATGTTAGATTTCAATAGGAAACGTTTGTCGTAGATAAGTAGGTTAAACAACTTTCAATTCACTGTTAGTTTCCCACGGGAAATGTTGTTACAAGACATTAGGATTGTAGAACATTGAATTCACTTTTTGTTTTCAATGGGAAATGGTCCCAGTATACAAGCCACTTCTACTCCTATGAATTCACTGTTAGTTTTCAGTAGGAAACATTTGTCGAGACAAATAGCTTAAAGAACTTTCAATTCTATGGTAGTTTGCCATGGGAAATGTTTTTACAAGACAGTAGGATTGTAGAACATTGAATTTACGGTTAATTTTCAATTGGAAACTTTCTTAGTATACAAGAACCTTCCATTCCTATGAATTCACTGTTAGTTTACAATAGGAAACTTGTGTCACAGATAAGTAGGTTAAAGAACTTTCAATTCACTGTTAGTTTGCCTCTGGAAATGTTGTTACAAGATGATAGGATTGTAGAACATTGAATTCACTTTTTGTTTTCAATGGGAAATGGTCCCCGTATACAAGCAGCTTCTATTCCTATGAATTCCCTGTTAGTTTTTAATGGGAAACAGTCTTAGTATACAAGGAGGATCTATTCCTATGACTTCACTTTTAGGTTTCAGTAGGAAACGTGTGTCGCAGATAAGTAGCTTAAAGATCTTTCAATTCACTGTTAGTTTTCCAGGCGAAATGTTGTTGCTAGACAATAGGATTGCAGAACATTGAATACATGGTTAGTTTTCAATAGGAAACATTCTTAGTATAAGATCAGCTTGTACTACTATGAATTCAGTTAGGTTTCAATAGGAAACGTTTGTCACAAATCAGTAGCTTTAAGGACTTTCAATACACTGGAAGTTTGCCACGGGGAATGTTGTTACTAGACAGTAGGATTGTAGAACACTGAATTCACAGTTAATTTTCAATGGGAAACGTTCTTAGTATACAAGCAGCTTCTACTACTATGAATTCACTTTGAGGTTTGAATAGGAAACCTTTGTCGCAGATAACTAAACAGGTGTTTCCAATTATCTCTTCTGTAAATCCTTTATTTTCATAGACTTGAAATATGCAGTAGGAGAACTGTTTTTGTGACTGATTTCAAAACAACGCTCTTCATGGAAAATGAACTAAACATGTCTCTCCAACATGCTGTCCTGTAAAGTCTTTAGACTTGAAACACGCAGCAGTACAACTCTGTTTCTGTATGACTTCAAAAGAATGCTTTTCACTCCAAATGAACTAAACATCTCTTTCCAATTATCTGTTCAGTAAAGCCGTTAGTTTCTCAGACTTGCAAAACGCAGTAGAGCAACTGGTTTCGTGAATGACTTCAAAACAAAGCTTTTCACAGCAAATGAACTAAACATGTCTCTCCTATATGCTGTTTTGTAAAGCCTTTACTTTTATAGACTTGAAACACGGTGTAATACAATTGTTTTTCGGTATGACTTCAAAAGAATGCTTTTCACTCCAAATGAACTAAACATCTCTTTCCAATATGCTGTTCTGTAATGCCTTTTGTTTCATAAACTGCAAACATGTAGTAGAAAACCTGTTTCTGTGAATGACGTCAAAACAATGCTTTTCATGTCAAATGATCTAAACAACTCTTTCCAATATGGTGTTCTGTGAGCCTTATGTTTCCTAGATGGGAAACACTCAGTAGAACAACTGTTTTTGGGAATGACTTCAGAACAACACTTTTCAGGCAAAGGAACTAAATATGTCAGTCCAATATGCTGTTCTGTAAAGTCTTTGGAGTTGAAACACGCAGCAGTGTAACTGTCTTTCTGTATGACTACAAAAGAATGCTTTTCACTCTAAGTGAACTAAACATCTGTTTCCAATAAGCTGTTCTGTAAAGCCATTAGTTTCATAGACTAGATACACGCTGTAGAGCAACTGTATTTGGGAATGACTTCAAATCAAACCTTTGCATGGCAAATTAACGAAACATGCCGTTTGCAATAATCTGTTCTGTAAAGCCTTTGGTTTCATAGACTAGAAACATGCAGTAGTACAACTGTTTTTCCGTATGAGTTCAAGAGAGGGCATTTCACATTAAATGAACTAAACTTCTCTTTCCAATATGCTGTTTTGTAAAGCCTGTAGTTTCATTGAATTGAAACAGGCAATAGTACATCTGATTTCTGCGTGCCTTCAAAAGAACGCTTTTCACTCTAAATGAACTAAACATCTCTTTCGAATTATCTGCTCTCTAAAGCCTTTAGTTTCACAGACTAAAAACACACAGTAGAGCAACAGTTTTGGGGAATGACTTCAATACAACTCTTTTCACAGCAAATGAACTAAACAGGTGTTTCCAATTATCTCTTCTGTAAAGCCTTTAGTTTCATAGACTTGAATCATGCATTAGAACAACTGCTTTTTGGAACAAGTTCAAAACAGCGCTCTTCATGGCAAAGGAACTAAACATGTCTCTCCAATATGCTGTTCTCTAAAGTCTTTAGACTTGAAACACATAGCAGTACAACTGTTTTTCTGTATGACTTCAAAAGAATGATTTTCACTCCAAATGAAATAAACATCTCTTTCCAATTATCGGCTCTGTAACGCCTTTAGTTTCACAGACAAGAAAGACGCAGTAGAGCAACAGCTTTTGGAAATGACTTCAAAACAAAGCTTTTCACAGCAAATGAACTAAACATGTCTCTCCAATATGCTGTTTTGTAAAGCCTTTACTTTCATAGACTTGAAACACACAGTAATAAAACTGTTTTTCGGTATGACTTCAAAAGAATGCTTTTCACTCCAAATGAAGTAAACATCTCTTTCCAAGATGCTATTTTGTAATGCCTTTCATTTCGTAGAGTGAAAACACGCAGTAGAACAACTGTTTTTGTGAATGACTTCAAAATAACGCTTTTCATGGCAAATGAACTAAACAAATCTTTCCAATATTGTGTTCTGTAAGTCTTATGTATCATATATGGGACACACGCAGTAGAACAAGTGTTTTGGGGAATGACTTCAAACCAACACTTTTTACGCAAATGAACTAAACATGTTGTTCCAATATGCTGTTCTGTATAGTCTTTAGAATTGAAACACACAGCAGTGCAACTGTCTTTCCGTATGACTACAAAAGAACGTTTTTTACTCTAAATGAACTACACATCTATTTCCAATAAGCCGTTCTGTGAAGCCCTTAGTTTCACAGACTAGATACTGGCTGAAGAGCAACTGTTTTTGGTAATGACTTCAAAACAACTCTTTTCGTGGCAAATTCATGAAACAGGTGTTTCCAATTATCTCTTCTGTAAACCCTTTAGTTTCATAGACTTGAAACATGCTGTAGAACAACTGGCTCTGTGAATGACTTTCAAAACAACACTTTTCATGGCAAATGAACTGAACATGTCTCTCCAATATGCTGTTCTGTAAAGTCTTTAGACTGGAAAAACGCACCAGGACAACTGTTTCTCTGTATGACTGCAAAAGAATGCTTTTCACTCCAAATGAACTAAACAGCTGTTTCCAATTATTTGTTCAGTAAAGCCTTTGGTTTCTCAGACTTGAAAAATGCAGCAGAACAACTGCTTTCTTGAATGACTTCAAAACAAAGCTTTTCATGGCAAATTAACTAAAAATGTCTCTCCAATATGCTGTTCTGTATAGTCTTTAGGGTTGAAACACGAAGCAGTGCAACTGTCTTTCCGTATGACTACAAAAGAATGTTTTTCACTCTAAATTAACTACACATCTGTTTCCAATAAGCTGTTCTGTGAAGCCCTTAGTTTCACAGACTAAATACACACTGAAGAGCAACTTTTTTGGGGAATGACTTCAAAACAACTCTTTTCGTGGCAAATTCATGAAACAGGTGTTTCCAATTATCTCTTCTGTAAACCCTTTAGTTTCATAGACTTGAAACATGCTGTAGAACAACTGGCTCTGTGAATGACTTTCAAAACAACGCTTTTCATGGCAAATGAACTAAACATGTCTCTCCAATATGCTGTTCTGTAAAGTCTTTAGACTGGAAAAACGCACCAGGACAACTGTTTCTCTGTATGACTGCAAAAGAATGCTTTTCACTCCAAATGAACTAAACAGCTGTTTCCAATTACCTGTTCAGTAAAGCCTTTGGTTTCTCAGACTTGAAAAATGCAGCAGAACAACTGCTTTCTTGAATGACTTCAAAACAAAGTTGGTAGAAATACCAACAGACCCAGTTATTCACTTACTGGGCATCTAACCTAAAACCTTCAAACAACAGACTAAAGAGATTCGCTCAACCATGTTTATGGAGAATCAATATGTAATAGCTAAGAGCTGGAATCAACCCAAATGTCCATCACTAGAAGAATGGATAACTAAGACGTGGTATATCTACACAATGGAATTCTATACAGCTGTAAGAAAAAAAAATGACACCATGAAATTTGAGGAAAAAATGGTTGAACCTGGAACAGATCATTCTCAGTGAACTTACCCAATCACAGAAAAAAAATCGCCACATAGTCTCACCCATCTACAGCACCTAACCTGAATCTACCCAAGATACCTTACATACCCAGCAAGCATCTCCTAGACTAGGCACTAGGATGGAAAGTGAAGGAGGGGAGGGCATCAAAGGGGTGGGAAACGCAAATCTAGACCCAAACGGCAATGGTACCATAATCTTCTACTTACTAAAGGACAGAACAAATGGATGATCCTTCACCAGGCCCTTACAGGGAACACCTGAACCACAAGACACTGGAGAGGGTAAGATTAAGACTAACCTTAATCTCCTACATCTTCCCTCCCTCAGTTACCCTCTCCCTCTCTCTCTCTCTCTCTCATCTCTAACTCTTGTATATTAGTTAGCCTTTTCCTCATTTTCTTAGTGGGCACTGACCTGTAATTCCCAGATCCAGCATGGGGCTATCATCGACAATGAGCTTTTGATCAGAAGGACCTACAAGGTTTCCTAAAAGACAGACAGATTTCTGTCAGAGTACTTGATGACCCACCACAGGCTAGTGGTAAGTCCCTACTGCTGAAGACACCTTATGTGATTGAGATGCAAATTAGAATGGCATGGCTGGAAGTTGGAAGAGAGTCAGTCCCCAGACAGTCAGCGTGTCTTGTGCCAGAAGGTGCTACATGGGCGACCGGGGGAAAATGACCAATATCTGTTGAAGCAAAGCATGGTCCAACCCACTTAGCAACAAATAACCTGTTGTGATGCCCACACAAGTGCAGTGGTGGCATACAGCCATGGTGGGGAACCAACTGCTCTCAATTAGGCTAACTGATCCCCTCAGTGGTATGGGACCCATAGCTGGAGCTGGGAAACAAGTCAGAACCATATCCAAACATAAGCCCACTCTCCAATATCAAGCTACCATCAATTGTGGGCTACAAGAGGGCCTACACCTATGAAATTCTCTATTAAAAAAAGTAAGGGTTATCTCATTTGTCCTGGTGCTAACTTACTCTCCGTTGGAGAATCTGCTTCTCTTTTTCACATTGATGTACATCCTAAGGATACGGCCACCCCATCATACCTCAAAAGGGCCCCGGCTGAAACAGAAAAATTGGAGAAACAAGCAAGGGGGCTGTTTTCCTGATGAACCGGACACCAGCACAAGGGGGAAGGAGATCAGCACAGAGAAAAATCAACTCCCACCAAATCAGAGAGCCAGAGCCACAGAGGCTCCCAACACCTCATCACTGAAGCAAATCAAAAATGAACCCAACATGGCTAAGGGAAATTTTGTGGAAGAGGGGGCGGAAAGAATGTCAGAACCACATGTTGGGTCATGATATGCAGAGACATTTAGCTTACCCAAAATTGTGGGCTAATTCCACAATGCATGACCCATATACCTCAACAAGGAGGGGCCAAGGGGAGGGGGTAGGTCACGGATGAGCCTAATTATGGTTCCAAACTGACTGTATTTGCTGAATACAAAACTGACTAATAAAGAAAAAAAAAAAAGAAATTTCAATTCACTCTTTGCTTGCCACGGGAAATGTTGTTACTAGAGAATAAGATTGCAGAACATTGAATTCACTGTTCATTTTCAATGGGTAATGGTCTTAGTATACAAGCAGCATCTGTTCCCATGAATAAACAGTTAGGTTTCAATAGGAAAGGTTTGTCGCAGACAAGTAGGTTGAATAACTTTCAATTAACTATTAGACTGCCAGCCGAAATATTGGTACTGGATAGTAGGATTGTAGAACATTGAATTCCAGTTTAGTTTTCAATGGGAAACATACTTAGTATACAAGAAGCTTCCATTCCTATGAATTCACTGTTAGTTATCAATAGCAAACGTTTGTCGCAGATCAGTAGCTTTAAGAACTTTCCATACACTGGTAGTTTACCACGGGGAATGTTGTTACTAGACAGTAGGATTGTAGAACACTGAATTCACAGTTGGTTTTCAATGCGAAACGGTCTTAGTATACAAGCAGCTTCTACTACTATGAATTCACTGTTAGGTTTCAATACGAAACGTTTGATGCAGATATGTAGCTTAAAAAACTTTCAAATTACTGTTAGTTTGACACGGGAAATGTTTTTACTAGACAATAGGATTGTAGAGCATTGAATTCACTCTGAGTTTTCAATGGGAAACGGTCTTAGTATACAAGCAGCTTCTATTCCTATGAATCCACTGTTAGTTTTAAATAGGAAACGTTTCTAGCAGATAAGTAGCATAAAAAACTTTCAATTCACTGTTAGTTTGCCAGGCGAAATGTTGTTACTAGACAGTGGGATTGTAGAACATTTAATTTACGGTTAGTTTTCAATCAGAAACATTCTCAGTATACAAGTTGCTTCCATTCCTATGAATTCACTGTTAGTTTTCAAAGGGAAACTGTCTTAGTATAAAAGCAGCTTCTATTCTTCTGAATCCACTGTTAGTTTAAATAGGAAACCTTTGTCACAGATAAGTAGCTTAAGAACTTTCAACTCAGTGTTTGTTTCCTACGGAAAAGGTTGTTAGTAGAAAGTAGTATTGTTGAACATTGAATGCACGGTTAGTTTTCAATGAGAAACGTTCCTAGTGTTCAAGCAGCTTCCATTCCTATGTATTCATGTTTGTTTTCAATATGAAATGGTTGTTCCAGATAAATAGGTTAAACAAGTTTCAGTTCCCTGTTTGTTTGCCACGGGAAATGTTCTTATTAGACAACAGGATTATACAACATTAAATTCACAGTTAGTGTTCAATGGGAAACATTCTTAGCATACAAACAGCTTCTATTCCTATGAATCCACTGTTAGTTTTAAATAGGAGACGTTTGTAGCAGATAAGTAGCTTAGAAAACTTTCAATTCACTGTTCATTTGCCAGGTGAAATGTTGTTACTAGACAATGGGATTGTAGAACATTTAATTTACGGTTAGTTTTCAATCAGAAACATTCTCAGCATACAAGTAGATTCCGTTCCCATGAATTCAATGTTAGTTTTCATTAGGAAAAGCTCTTAGTATACAGGAAGCTTCTCTTCCTATGAATTCACTATTAGTTTTCAAAGGGAAACAGTCTTAGTATACAAGCAGCTTCTATTCTTATGAATCCACTGTTAGTATAAATGGGAAACCTTTGTCACAGATAAGTAGCTTAAAGAACTTTCAACTCAGTGTTTGTTTCCCACGGAAAATGTTGTTACTATACAGTAGTACTGCAGAACTTTGAATGACCAGTTAGTTTTCTATGACAAACGTTCCTAGTGTACAAGCAGCTTCTATTCCTAGGTATTCATGTTAGTTTTCAATAGGAAACGGTTGTTCCAGATAAGTAGGTTAAACAAGTTACAGTTCCCTGTTAGTTTGCCACGGGAAATGTTGTTACTAGACAATAGGATTATACATCATTAAATTCAATGGGAAACATTCTTAGCATACAAACATCTTCTATTCCTATGAATTCACTGTTAGTTTTCAATGGGAAACAGTCTTAGTATACAATCAGATTCTATTACTATGAATTCACTGTTAATCTTCATTAAGAAACGTTTGTCCCAGACAAGTAGCTAAAAGAACATTCAATTCACTGTTAGTTGGCCACGGGAAATGTTGTTACTTGACAACAGGATTGTAGAGCCTTGAATTCACTTTCAGTTTTCAATGGGAAATGGTCTTAGTATACAAGCAGCTTCTATTCCTATGAATCCACAGTTAGTTTTAAATAGGAAATGTTTGTCGCAGATAAGTAGCTTAAAAAACTTCCAATTCACTGCTAATTATGCCACTGGAAACGTTGTTACTAGACAATAGGATTGTACAACATTGAATTCACGGTTATTTTTCAATGGGAATCGTACTTAGTATACAAGCAGCTTGTAGTCCCATGAATTCACTGTTATTTTTCAGTAGCAGACGTTTGTCGAGATAAGTAGCTTGAAGAACATTCAATTCTCTGGTAGTTTGCCATGGGATATGTGGTTACTACTCAGTAGGATTGTAGAACATTGAATTCACGGTTAGTTTTCAAGGGGAAACGTTCTTAGTATACAAGCAGCTTCCATTCCTATGAATTCCCTGCAAGTTTTCAATAGGAAATGTTTCTCGCAGATAAGTAGCTTAAAGAACATTCAATTCACGCTTAGTTTACCATGCAAAATGTTGTTACTAGTCAATAGGATTGTAGAACATTGACTTCACGGTAAGGTTTCAATGGGAAACTGTCTTAGTATACAAGCAGCTTCTATTCCAATGAATTCACTGTCCCTGTTCAATTGGAAACATTTGTCGCTGATAAGTAGCTCGACGAACTTTCAATTCAGTGTTAGTTTCCCACGAGACAATGGGATTGTAGAACATTGAATTCAGAGTTAGTTTTCAATGGGAAACATTGTTTGTATATAAGCAGCTTCTATTCCCATGAATTGACTTACTTTTCAATAGGAAAACTTTTTCGCAGATAAGTAGCTTAAAGAACTGTCAATTCACTGTTAGTTTGCCATGGGAAATGTTGTTACTAGACATGAGGTTTGTAGAACATTGAATTCACGGTTAGTTTTCAATGGGAAACGTTCTTAATATATAAGCACTTTCCATTCCTATGAATTCATGTTAGTTTTCAAGAGGAAAAGTTTGTCGCAGGTAAGTAGGTTAAACATCTTTCAATTCACTGTTAGTTTGCTATAGGAAATGTTGTTACCAGACAATAAGATTGTAGAACATTGAATTCACTCTTAGTTTTCAATGGGAAACGTACTTAGTTTACAAGCACCTTCTAATTCCTATGAATTCACTGTTAGTTTTCAATGGGAAACGTTCTTTGTATACAAGCAGCTTCCATTCCTATGAATTCACTGTTAGTTTTCAATTGGTAATGGTCTTCGTATACAAGCAGCTTCAATTCTTATGTATTCACTGTTAGTATTCAATGGGAAATGGTCTTAGTATACAAGCAGCTTCCATTCCTATGAATTTATGTTAGTTTTCAATGGGAAACATTTCTCGCAGTTAAGTGGCTTAAACATCTTTCAATTCACTTTTAGTTTCCCTGGAGAAATGTTGTTAGTAGACAATAGGATTGTAGAACATTGAATTTACGGTTAGAATTCAATGGGAAACATACTTAGTATACAAGCAGTTTCTATTCCTGTGAATTCCCTGTTAGTTCTCAATGGGAAATTGTCTTAGTATAGGCGAAGGTTCTACTACTATGAATTCACTGTTAGGTTTCAATATGAAACGTTTGTCGCAGATGAGAAGCTTAAACAACTTTCAATTCACTGTTAGTTTGCCAGGAAAAGTGTTGTTACTAGACAATAGGATTGTAGAACATTGAATTCACTGTTAGCTTTCAATGGGAAATATGCTTAGTATACAAGCAGCTTCAATTCCTATAAATTCACTGTCAGTTTTCAATGGCAAACGGTCTTAGTATACAAGCAGCTTCTGTTCCTATGAATTCACTGTTAGTGTTCAAGAGGAAACATCTATCACTGATAAGTAGCTTAAGGAACTTTCAATTCACTGTTTGTTTGCCACGGGAAATGTTGTTACTAGAAAATAGGATTGTAGAACATTGAATTCACTTTTAGTTTTCAATGGGAAATGGTCTTAGTATGCAGCAGCTTCTATTCCCATGAATGCAATGTTATTTTCCATAGGAAATGTTTGTTGCAGATATGTAGCTCACAGAACTTTCAATTAACTGTTAGTTTGACACGGGAAATGTTTTTGCTAGACAATAGAACTTTAGAGCATTTAATTGACTTTTAGTTTTCAATGGGAAACAGTCTTGGCATAGAGGCAGCTTCTATTCCTATGAATCCACTGTTAGTTTTAAATAGGAAACGTTTCTCGCAGATAAGTAGCTTTAAAAACTTTCAATTCACTGTTAGTTTGCCAGGCAAAAAGTTGTTACTAGACAATAGGATTGTAGAACATTGAATTTACAGTTACTTTTCAATCGGAAACATTCTTAGTATACAAGTAGCTTCCATTCCTACGAATTCACTGTTAGTTTCCATTGGGAAATGCTTTCAGTAGACAGGAAGCTTCTATTCTTAGGAATTCACTGTAAGTTTTCAAAGGGAAACGGTTTTAGTATACAAGCGGCTTGTATTCCTATGAATTCACTGTTATATTTCAGTAGCAAACATTTGTCGAGATAAGTAGCTTAAGGAACTTTCAATTCTCTGGTAGTTTGCCATGGGAAATATTACTACACTGTAGGATTGTAGAACATTGAATTCCCGGTTAGTTTTCAATGGAAAACATTCTCAGTATAAAGGCAGCTTCCATTCTTATGAATTCACTGTTAGTTTCCAATAGGAAATGTTTCTCGCAGATAAGTAGCTTAAAGAACTTTCAATTCACTGTTACTTTGCCACAGGAAATGTTGTTACTAGTCAATAGGATTGTAGAAGATTGAATTCACGGTTAGTTTTCAATGGGAAACTGTCTTAGTATTACAAGCAGCTTCTTTTCCAATGAATTCACTGTTACTGTTCAATTGGAAACATTTGTTGCTGATAAGTAGCTCAACAAACTTCAAATTAAATGTTAGTTTCCCACGAGAAATGTTGTCACTAGACAATAGGATTGTAGAACATTGAATTCAGAGTTAGTTTTCAATGGGAAACGTTGTTTGTACATAACCAGCTTCTATTCCCATGAATTAACTTAGTTTTCAATAGTAAAACTTTTTCCCAGATAAGTAGCTTAAAGAACTGTCAATTCACTGTTAGTTTGCCACGGGAAATGTTGTAACTAGACAATAGGATTGCTGAACATTGAATTCACGGTTAGTTTTCAATGGGAAACGTTCTTAGTATACAAGCACCTTCCATTCCTATGAATTCATGTTAGTTTTCAAGAGGAAACATTTGTTGCAGATAATAGGTTAAACAAATTTCAATTCACTGTTAGTTTGCTATAGGAAATGTTGTTACTAGACAATAGGAGTGTAGAACATTGAATTAACGGTTACTTTTCAATGGGAAACATTCTTATTATACAAGCAGATCCTATTCCTATGAATTCACTGTTAGTTTTCAATGGGAAACGGTCTTAGTATACAGGCAGCTTCTATTCCTATGAATTCACTGTTAGTTTTCAATAGGAAATGTTTCTCGCATATACGTAGCTAAAAGAAATTTCAATTAACTGTTAGTTTGCCACAGCAAATGTTGTTACTAGACAATAGGTTCGTGGAATACTGAGTTCACGGTTAGTTTTCAATGGGAAACGGTCTTAGTATACAAACAGCTTGTATTCATATGAATTCACTTTTAGTTTTCAATAGGAAAGGTTTGTCGCAGATCAGTAGCTTAAGAAATTTCAATACACTGCTAGCTTGCCAGGGGAAATGTTGTTATTAGACAGTAGGATTTTAGAACATTGAATTCCCGGTTAGTTTTCAATGGGAAACTGTCTTAGTATACAAGCAGCTTCTATGCCTATGAATTCATGTTAGTTTTGAAGAGGAAATGTTTGTCGCAGATAAGTAGGTTAAACAACTTTCAATTCCACTGTTAGTTTGCCATGGGAAATGTTGTCAATAGACAATGGATTGTAGAACATTGAATTCACAGTTAGTTTTCAATGCGAAACATTGTTCATATGTAAGCAGCTTCTATTCCCATGAATTGACTTAGTTTTCAGTAGGAAAACTTTTTCGCAGATAAGTAGCTTAAAGAACTTTCAATTCACTGTTAGTTTGCCATGGGAAATGTTACTAGACATGAGGATTGTAGAACATTGAATTCACAGTTAGTTTTCAATGGGAAACGTTCTTAGTATATAAGCACCTTCCATTCCTATGAATTTATGTTAGTTTTCAAGAGGAAACGTTTGTTGCATATAGGCAGGTTAAACAACTTTCAATTCACTGTTAGTTCGCTAAAGGAAATGTTGTTCCTAGAGAATAGGATTGTAGAACATTGATTTCATGGTTACTTTTCAATGGGAAACATTCCTAGTATACAAGCAGCTACTTTTCCTATGAATTCATTGTTAGTTTTCAATGGGAAATTGTCTTCGTACGCAAGCAGCTTCTATTCCTATGAATTCACTGTTAGTTTTCAATAGGAAAATTTTGTCCCAGATAAGTAGCTTAAAGAACTTTTAATTCACTCTTAGTTTCCCATGGGAAATGTTGTTACTACACCATAGGATTGTAGAACTTTGAATTCACGATTAATTTTCAATGGAAAATGTACTTAGTATACAATCATCTTCTATTCCTATGAATTCACTGTTAGTTTTCAATGGGAAATGGTCTTAGTATACAAGAAGCTTCTATTCCCATGAATTCCCTGTTAAATTTCAGTAGGAAATGTTTGTGCCAGACAAGTAGCTTAAACAACTTTCAATTCACTGTTAGTTTGCCATGGGAAATGTTGTTCCTAGACAATAGGATTGCCAAACTTTGAATTCATGGCTAGTTTTCAATCAGAAACATTCTTCGTATTCAACCTGCTTCTATTCCTATGAATTCACTGTTAGTTTCCAATGGGAAATGGTCTCAGTATACACGACGTTTACATTCCCTGAATTCACTATTAATTTTCAATAGGAAACTGCCAGGCTCCACCGGTGGGGGCAGGTAGTGCTGAGGGAAGTACCAGGCCTGCTGGTTCCTCCCAAGGGGTTGAGGAGGAGATAAGCATCCGACGACTCAGACCTCTCCTGACCACCGGAGAAAAACCACACTGAGTTGGGAGTCTTGTCGAAGCAGGATCTCAATTTATTGCTATGAGAAGTTCCCTATATAATGTTGGGGATGAAGGCGGGGATTCTAGGACAGTGGGGAAAGGTAAGGGCCAATAGTAAACTGTGACTATTGAAATGATAATTATAACTCCCATGTGGAAGTAGCAGGCAAGAAGCCATTAGGCATCTTGCTGAGTCACGTCTGGCCAGAGGCCGATCACCAAACTTTAGCTAGGCTCAGGAAGTTCTAGTATGCCTCACGTCTGGGCATCTCAAAGCCCAACATCTCCCCCTTTTGTTTTTTAAAGAGCATTAGTCACCATGGCCCCTGTTTAATGTTGTCCCCCTCTGGGGGTCTTAACCATCATTGGGTACCAGGTGTTTAGCTCAGAGCATTCATCATGGCCCCTGTCTTAGGTTGTCCCCCTCTGGGGATCTTACCCGTCACTGGGTACCATGTGTTTAGCTCGGTGAGAACCCACTCCATGGCCTGTCTTAGGTTGTCCCCCTATGGGGATCTTACCCGTCATTGGTCACATGGAGGGCAGAGGAGGTGGCAGTGGGTCATCTGAGGAAATTAATTCCTGAGTTGCCAGCCTGTGATAATGTATTTCGACCTGATGAAGTTTTATTGCCTCTAGCCGTTGGTGAATAAATTGTGTAATCTTATTAATTACACAAGGCCCGACAGTGAGGATCAGGAGAAGGAGGGGAAGGGGCCCAAGTAGAGGGAGAAGGTAGGGTAAGAAGTCATGTAAGCCTGTCCACAGCAGGTTGGCCTGAAGGTCCCGCTGCCTCCTCTCCAAGTCTTCCTGGAGCCTCTTAAATTTGTCCTGGACGGTTCCCGATTTATTGGCATAAAAGCAGCATTTTTCCTGTAAAAGCAAACATACACCTCCTGTTTAGGCCATTATTAGGTTTAGTCCTCTCCTGTTTTGTGGGACTACCTCAGCCAGGGAATCTAGATGTTGTTGAAGATAGGTCTCCCTCTGATATAAGGAGGGCCTCATTTTCAGGGATGATATCTACATCTGGGATTAAGGTGGCTGGGGTACAAAGGCCCATGCAATTGGTGGGCAGTAAGTCATAGGCCATCCCGCCTCCACAAACATAAACCATTCCAGAAGCCGGGCAGCGTTGAGCACTGGGCTCAGTTGTGTTAAAAGTACAGAAGTAAGGATGAATGTATCCCACATCTATACTGGAATTATTAGGGGAAGGCTGGGCCCAAATGCCCAGAGGAAACATTGGAAAAAGCTGGACGGGGATGGGGAAAGTGGCTGAGTAATTTTTTAAAGTCGTTTGGGCAACTGTACTGCAGGCAGCCAGAGAGGCCCAGATTGGAGGCAAAGCCAGCAATCCTCCACAAGGGAGGGAATTGTTTAGTTTAGTAGGGTGAAGGACCATTTTAGCAACTGTCCTCAGGGATGGGACACTCCCTGGAGAAGTGATTGTCAGTGTCCCCTTGTGGGGACAAATATTTTAGGTTTCTCGCTGGTACCCAAATGGATCTTTTTCTTTTTATAAAGTTTTTCCATGGACAAAAATTCCATGAGCTTTACATTAGTTTCTATCAAAAAACTCCTTTCTGTTACAGAATTTTTGTACTTTAATCACTCCTCAGTACAAAAGACTATCAAGGCCAGCCAAATGGCTTCTGACAGTGTATATACATAATCTTGTTTACATGTAGGTGTTAAAGTCTTGCTGCCAAAGGGCCAGAGCTATGGATGCAAAGCCAGCCAAATGGCTTCCGCCAATTCCTCCTTTTTTATTTTTTATTAACAGGGCCCTTCTGGGCCTCGATGTAGAAAGACTGTGTCTGTCTTAGGTAGTCTTTTATGATATTTAGGCCTTACCCATCATCGGTACATGAATTCCATCATTTATGCCCTGTCTTAGGTTGACCTAACTCGAGAGAATCTTACCCGTCTTTGACTACCAGCCTCTGTAGGGGCTTTAAGATAATGTCTCAGGAAGCCGGGGTCGGGTCCGTAGCTGTATCCCATGTACTTCTGTACAGATATCCATAAAGGATCTCAAAAGGCATTTAACGAGTATGGACAGCAGACACAGAATGAATAAAAGACAAACACCTGTAGCAGCAAAGCTTGCTGCCCAAGAAGTGGGAGAATTTCATCCAGGCAAGGAAGACTTAAAGTTAGATATTAAGTCATCAGCAGCTTTAGTTGCATCAAAAGTAAGAGGATTATTTTGCAAAGACAAAATCTCTGAATGTAACTGAATCAGATCCAAGGAAATATTATCATTATGTCAAATACCTTTTAATGTATTTTCCCAACGCTGTTGACTGTTATTATATTTTTTAGAAGTAACACAAATCTATTGAAAATCTACATGACACTCCAAAGGAGTTTTAACTTTCAACTTCAGTATGTCTTCACCCAAATACATAACCACATCATACAGAGTGCATAACAGGTGAAATTGTATCTAGGGTAAGGATCGAGCCCAAGATCTTAAAGGGAGGCACAATTTGAACTTTCTCAGGAGCTACTTTAAAGCTGTGAGTATGAAGGGTAGTTAGACATTAAAAGTACAAGCCTAAAGCCAAATGGGTCTTTTTTCATCTTGAGGGAAGAGACATCTAAATCCTTTCCCTGCTGTGAGGAGTGGGTCTCGTCCTCTCCAGACCCAGTCAATGGGCCATTTCTAGGAAAATTTAAAATATTTAAGATGAATAATGCTTTCTTTAACTTACCATGGGGGGGGGGTGATTTCCCCCTTTTGTTTTTGTAATTGTGATTTAAGCATTTGGTCAACAATAGCTTGGCCTCGAGGGTTGTATGGGATGCCTGTGGAACGTGAGATTTTCCAGGTCTGGAGAAAATCTACAAAAGCTTTGCTTACGAAGTAGGGCCCATTATCTGTTTTAATTTGATCAGGTAGCACGAGAGTGGCAAAACATTGAAGCATATGATTAATGGCATGTTTAGATTTTTTCCTCCCGGCATGTGCTGATGCCCAGCAGGTGTGGGAAAAGGTATCGACTGAAATAAAAATTTCAGTGAGCCCAGTCACCATGAGAGGGCGGACTTTTCCCTGTCCCCACCTGGGTCAGTCCAAGGGAGCCATGTGGCAGTCTCCCAGGAGGGGGGCCATCTACTTAAATTATCATATTCCACCCCTGGCTCCCAATAGATTTATAACCATCACATATTATAAATTGTACTAAGTTTAATTTTAAAGGTCCCCACAGTCTTGACCAATTTAAGATATTAAGACCTGTAAAATCAAACAAGTTAAACACTTCTAACATATAAAGGCATAGAGTAAACACTTTTAACTGGTATAAGGCATAGCATGGAGAGACTAAAACAATGTAAACTCAACCACCATCCAAAAGTGTTTGCATTTCTATGAGAGTCTTTCCTCAGGCATCCTTCTCATTGTTTTAATGTAAAGCCGTTGGACGATTTTCCTTAAGATTGCTAATTTGTTTGACAATAGCAGATTTAGTAACCTAAAACCAGTCTCAGTGCCTGTAATTTTAACTTGCTTGAGGTTTTCCAGCTTAAAATCTTAAATCTCTCAGTTCAATATCTTTAGACAAGCACATCAGTCCATTACAAATTTAACCTTGATCAATCTCTGGGCCTAGGCAGCAGGACGCAGCCAGTAGCTGAGTTCCAACAAAGTCCCTTGCAGTCTTTCCTTCCCCTTAGAAAGCTTATTAGCTAAGCTTCGAAGTTCAATGCTGTCTGTACTTAGCATTTTAAGATTCTTATTAGAATAGTCCATAAAATTTGGCTTACCACTCCAGAAGACAACTTGAGTTGCAAGCACCAAGTCCATGTCTATTCCTCCAAAACAAAGGTTCCAAAAGATCAACATCCACATGGTCAGGTTCATCTCAGTCCACTCCTTGGTCTGTATCAGACAGCTTTAGGTTTGCTGACATAAACTTCCAGACCAGGTACAGTTATGGAGGAAGGGATATTTATTGAAGCTTACAGATCCAGGGGAAGTTCCGTAATGGCAGAAAACGTTGGCCTACCTTCACAGGCCAAGCAGAAAGAGAGAGAGAGAAGCATAAGCCTTCAGAAATACAAAAGACGCAGATGCAGCTTGCCGGCAAATCGAGAGTGAAAGGAAAGAGAAAAGGAAGAGATGTTGACAAACAATTACAGTTATAGAAGCAAAGTTTAGCGCATTAAATATGAAGACTACCTCATAACTTATGGGGGTACACTCACCCGCATATATACACTGATTGACCTCCTCAACGAATGCCTCTCATGGGGCTCTAGTCTGCCAGACTACAAGAGCCGCATGTTAGGCGACAGATGCCAGGCTCTGAGAGCCGCACATTGAGCCCCAGCTGCCGGGCTCCACCGGCGGGGGCAGGTAGTGCCGAGGGAAGGACCAGGCCTGCTGGTTCCTCCCAAGGGGTTGAGGAGGAGATGAGTGTCTGACGACTCAGACCTCTCCTGGCCACTGGAGAAAAACCACACTGAGTTGGGAGTCTTGCTGAAGCAGGAACTCGATTTATTGCTATGAGCAGTTGCCTATATAATGTAGGGGACAAAGGCGGGGATTCTAGGACAGTGGGGAAAGGTAAGGCCAATAGTAAACTGAGACTATTGAAACTTTAGCTAGGCTCAGGAAGTTCTACTAGGCCTCACGTCCGGACCCTTCAAGGCCCAACAGGAAACGTTTGTGGCAGACAAGTAGCTTACAGAACTTTCAATTCACTGTTAGTTTGCCACGGAAAATGTTGTTACTAGACAATAGGATTGTAGAACATTGAATTCTCGGTTAGTTTTCAAAGGCAAACATTCTTATTATACAATCAGTATTTATTCCCCTGAATTCACTGTTAGTTTTAAATGGGGAACAGTCTTAGTATACAAGAAGCTTCTATTCCCATGAATACACTTATTTTTCAATAGGAAAACTTTGTTGCAGATAAGTAGCTTAAAGAACTTCCAATTCACTGTTAGTCTGCCATGGGAAATGTTGTTACTAGACATTAGGACTTTAGAATATTGATTTCACGGTTAGTTTTCAATGGTAAACGTTCATAGTACAGAAGCAGCTTCCATTCACATGAATTCATGTTATTTTTCAATAGGAAACGTTGTCGCAGATAAGTAGCTTCAACAATTTCAATTCACTGTTAGTTTGAAATGGGAAATGATGTTACTAGACCATAATGTGCAGAACATTGAATTCACGGTTAGTTTTCAATGTGAAAAATTCTTGGTATACAAGCAGCTTCTATTCCTATGAATTCACTTTTAGTTTTCAATGGGAAATGGTCTTAGTATACAAGCAGCTTCCATTCCTATTAATTCACTGTTAGTTTTCAATAGGAACGTTTGTCGAAGATAAGTAGCTTAAACACCATTCAATTCACTGTTAGTGTGCCATGGGAAATGTTGCTACTAGACAATAGGATTGTAGAACATTGAATTCATGGTTACTTTTCAATGGGAAAGATTCTTAGTATACAAGCACCTTCTGTTCCTATGAATCCACTGTTATTTTCAATAGAAAATATTTGTGGCCGAAAAGTAGCTTACAGAACTTTCAATTCACTGTTAGTTTCCCACGGGAAATGTTGTTACAAGACAATAGGATTGTAGAACATTAAATTCACGGTTAGTAGACAACACGACTGTAGAAGATTGAATTCACTGTGAGTTTTCAGTGGGAATCGGTCTTAGTATACAAGCAGCTTCTACTCCTATGAATTCACTGTTAGTTTTCAATAGGAAACGTTTGTCGCAGATAAGTACGTTAAAGAACTTTAAATTCACTGTTAGTTTCCAAGGCCAAATGTTGCCACTAGACAATTGGATTGTGGAACATTGAATTCACGGTTAGTTTTCAATGGGAAACATACTTAGCATACAAGCAGCTTCGATTCTTTGAATTCACTGTTCGATTGCAAAGGCAAGCGGTCTTAGTACACAAGCAGCTTCAATTCCTATCAATTCACTGTTAGTGTTCAATAGAAAACGTTTGACACTGAGAAGTAGCTTAAAGAACTTTTAATTCACTGTTAGTTTGCCATGGGAAATGTTGTTACTAGACAATAGGATTGTAGGACATTGAATTCACGGTTAGATTTCAGTGAGAAACCTTCTTAGTGTACGAGCAGCTTCTATTCCTATGAATTCACTGTCAGTTTCCAATGGGAAACATTTGTCACAGATAAGTACCTTAAAGAACTTTGAATTCACTCGTTGTTTGCCACGGAAGTTGTTGTTGCTAGACAATAGGATTCTAGAACTTTGAATTCACGGTTTGTTTTCAATGCGAAATGTTCTTAGTATACAAGCTGCATCAATTCGTACGAATTCACTGTTAGTTTTCAATGGGAAATGATCGCAGTATACAAGTAGTTTCTATTCCTATGAATTCACAGTTAGTTTTCAATAGGAAACCTTTTTCACAGATTAGTAGCTTAAAGAACTTTCAATTCACTCTTATTTTGCACTGGAAATGTTGTTACTTGACAATAGGATTGCAGAACATTAAATTCACGTTAGTTTTCAATGGGAAATGGTCTTAGTATACAAGCACTTTCTATTCCTGTGAACCCACTGTTAATTTCAATAGGAAATGTTTGTAGCAGATAAGTCGCTTAAAGAGCAATCAATTCACTGTTAATTCCCCACGTGAAATGTTGTTACTAGACAATAGGATTGTAGAACATTGAATTCACGGTTAGTTTCCAATGGGAAACGGTCTTAGTATACAAGCAGCTTCTATTCCAATGAATTCACTGTTAGTTTTCAATAGGAAACATTTGTCGTAGATAAGTAGCGTAAAAAACTTTCAATTCAATGCATGTTTGCCACAGGAAATGTTGTTACCAGAGAATAGGGCGGCAAAACATTGAATTGGCGGTTAGATTTCAATGGGAAACGTTTTTAGTATACCATCAGCTTCTATTCCTAAGAATTCACTGTTACATTTCAATGGGAAACGGTGTTACTATACAAGCAGCTTTGATTCCTATGAATTCACTGTTAGTTTTCAATAGGAACTGTTTGCCACAGATAAGTAGCTCAAAGAACTTTCAATTCCCTGGTAGTTTGCGACAGCAAGTGTTGTTACTAGACAAAGCGATTGTAGACCATTGAATTCACGGTTTGTTTTCAATGGGGAACGTTCTTATACACAAGTAGCTTCTATTACTATGAATTCACTTTTACTTTTCAATAGGAAAACTTTGTCTCAGCTACTTATGTAGCTTAAAGAACTTTCAATTCACTGTTAGATTGCACAGGAAATGTTGTTACTACACAGTAGGATTGTAGAATATTGAATTCATGGTTAGTTTTAAGTGGGAAACGTTCTTAGTATGCAAACAGCTTCTATTCCTATGAATTCACAGTTAATTTTCAATGGGAAATGATCTTAGTATACAATCAGCTTCGACTCCTATGAATTCACTGTTAGAATTTTATAGGAAATGTTTGTCACAGATAAGTAGGTTAAAGAACTTTCAGTTCACTGTTAGTTTGAGAATCGAAATATTGTTACTAGACAAGAGGATTGTAGAACATTGAATTCACGGTTAGTTTTCAGTGTGAAACATGCTTAGTTTACGAGCAGCTTCCATTCCTATGAATTCAGTGTTAGTTTTCAATGGGAAACGGTTGTAATATACAAGCAGCTTCAATTCCTATGAATTCACTGTTAGTTTTCAAAAGGAAACGTTTGTCACAGATAAGTAGCTTAAGGAACTTTCAATTCCCTGGTAGTTTGTCACGGGAAATGTTGTTACAATAGGATTGTAGAACATTGAATTTACAGTTAGTTTTCAATGGGAAATGCTCTTAGTACACCGGCAGCTTCAATTCCTATGAGTTCACTGTTACTTTTCAATAAGAAATCTCTGTCAGAGATAAGTAGCTTCAAGAATGTTCAATTCACTGGTAGTTTGCCACAGGCAACGTTTCCCACTGAAAACTAACCGTGAATTCATAGGAATAGAAGCTGCTTATATACTAAGACCATTTCCCATTGAGAACTAACCGTGAATTCAATGTTCTACAATCCTACTGTGTAGTAACAACATTACCTGTGGCAAACTCACACTGAATTGAAATTTCCTTAAGGTACGTATCAGTGACAAACTTTTCCTATTGAAAACTAACAGTGAATTCATAGGAATAGAAGCTGCTTGTATACTAAGTATGTTTCCCATTGAAAACTAACCGTGAATTCAATGTTCAGCAATCCTATTGTCTAGTAACAACATTTCTTGTGGCAAAGTAGCAGTGACTGAAAGCTACTTATCTGCAACAACCTTTTCCTATTGAAAACTAGCAGTGAATTCATAGGAATAGAAGCTGACTGTATACTAAGACCATTTCCCATTGAAAATGAACAGAGAATCCAATATTCTACAATCCTATTATCTTGTAACACCATTCTCCGTGGCAAACTAATATTGAATTGAAAGTCTTGTAAGCTACTTATCTGCGACAAACTTTTCCTATTGAAAACCAGCAGTGGATTCATTGCAATGGAAGCTGCTTGTATACTGAGAACATTTCCCATTGAAACCTAACTGCGAATTCAATGTTTTACAGTCGTACTGTCCAATAACAACATTGTCCATGGCAATCTACCAGTGAATTTAAAGTTCTTTAAGCTACATATCTAGGCCAAACATTTCCTACTGAAAACAAACAGTGAACTCATAGAACAGAAGCTGCTTGTATTCTAAGAACGTATCACATAGAAAACTAACTGTGAATTCAATGTTCTACAATCCTATTGTCTAATAACAACTTTTCCCATGGCAAACTAACAGTGAATTGGAAGTTCTTTAAGATACTTATCTGGGACAAACATTTCCTATTGAAAACTAGCCCCGAATTCATAGGAATAGAAGCTGAATGTATACTAAGACTATTTCCCATTGGAAACTAGCAGTGAATACATAGTAATAGAAGGTACTTGTACACTAAGAACGTTTATCATTGAAAACAAACAGTGAATTCAGTATTCTACGATACTATTGTCTAGGAAAAACAAATCCCGTGGCAAACTAACAGTGATTTGAAAGTTCTTTAATCTAATTATCTGCGACAAGTGTTTCCTATTGAAAACTAACAGTGATTTCATAGGAATTGAAGGTGCTTGTATACTAAAATGGTTTCTAATTGAAAACTAACTGTGAATTCATACCAATAGAAGCTGATTGTATACTAAGACCGTTTGCCATTGAAAACTAACTGTGAATTCATAGGAATGGAAGCTGCTTGTATACTAAGTATGTATCCCATTGAAAACTAACTGTGAATTCAATGTTCTACAATCCTATTGTGTAGTAACATTTCCCATGGCAAACTCAATGAATTGAAAGTTCTTTAAGCTGCTTGTCTGTCACAAACGTTTCCTACTGAAACACTAACCATGAATTCATGGAAACGTTTGTCACAAATAAATAGCTTAAAGAACTTTCAATTCGCTGCTTGTATGCCAGGCAAAATGTTGTTACTAGACAATAGGATTGTAGAACATTGAATTCACAGTTAGTTTTCAATGGAAAACATTCTTAGTTTGCAATCAGGTTCTATTCCTATGAATTCACTGCTAGTTTTCAATGGGAAATGTTGTTTCTAGACAATAGGATTTTAAAATATTGAACTAACAGTTAGTTTTCAATGGGAAATGGTCTTAGTATACAAGCAGCTTCTATTCCTATGAATCCACTATTAGTGTTTAATAGGAAATCTTTGTCACAGATAAGTAGCTTAAAGTACTTTCAATTCACTGTTAGTTTCCCACTGGAAATGTTGTTACTAGACAATAATAATGTAGAACATCGAATTCGCATGTAGTTTTCAATGGTAAATGGTCTTAGTATACAAGCAACTTCCGTTCCTATGAATTCACTGTTAGGTTTCAATAGGAAATGTTTCTCATAGATAAGTAGCTTAAAGAACGTTCTATTCACTGGTAGTTTGCCATGGAAAATGTTGTTACTAGACAGTAGTATAAAAGAACATTGAAATGACGGTTAGTTTTCAGTGGGAAATGGTCTTAGTATACAAGCAGCTTCTATTCCTGTGAATCCACTGTTAGTTTTCAATAGGAAACCTTTGTCCCAGATTAGAAGCTTAAAGAACTTTCAATTCACTGTTAGTTTCCTGTGGGAAATGTTGTTACTAGACAGTACAATTGGAGAACATTGAATTCACGGTTAGTTTTAAATGGAAAATGCTCTTAGTATATAAGAAGCTTCTATTACTATGAATTCACTGTTAGTTTTTTAATGGCAAACTGTCTTAGTATAGAAGCAGCTTCTATTCCTGTGAATTCACTGTTAGTTTTCAATAGGAAACGTTTGTCACAGACAAGTAGCATAAAGAATTTTCAGTTCACCGTTAGTTTGCCGTGGGAAATGTTACTAGAAAATAGGATTGTAGAATTTTGAATTCACGGGTAGTTTTCAATGAGAAAGGTACTTACTGTAGAAGTAGCTTGTATTCCTATGAATTCACCGTTAGTTTTCAATAGGAAATGTTTCAATAGGAAATGTTTGTTGTAGGTAAGCATCTTAAAGAACTTTCTGTTCACTGGTAGTTTGCCAAGGGAAATGCTGTTACTGGAAAGTAGGATTTCAGAACATTGAAATCACTGTTAGTTTTTAATGGGAAACGTTCTTAGTATACAAGGAGCTTCAATTCCTATGAAACCACTGTTGTTTTCAATGGGAAATGTTTGTGGCTGACAAGTAGCTTAAAGAACTTTCAATTCACCATTAGTTTGCCACCAGAAATGTTGTTACTAGACAATAGGATTATAGAACATTGAATTAATGGTTAGTTGTGAACGGGAAACCTTCTTACTGTACAACCAGCTTATATTCCTGTGAAATCACTGTTAGTTTTCAAGGGACATGGTCTCAGAATCCAAGCAGCTTCAATTCCTATGAATCCACTGTTAGTTTTCAATAGGACACCTTTGTCACAGATAAGTACTTATAGAACATTCAATTCACTTTTAGTTTCCCACAGGAAATGTTGTTACTAGACAATAGGATACTAGAACATTGAATTCACAGTTAGTTTTCAATGGGAAACATTCTTAGTATACAAGCAGCTTCGGTTCCTATGAATTCACTATTAGTTTTCAGTGAGAAATGGTCTTAGTATACAAGCAGCTTCTATTACTTTGTATTCACTGTTAGTGTTCAATAGGAAACATTTGTCGCTGACAAGTAGGTTAAAGAACATTTAATTCACTGTTAATTTCCCATGGTAAATGTTGTTACTAGTCAACAGGATTGTAGAACATGGAATTTACTGTTAGTTTTCACTGGGAAACATTCTTAGTACACAAGCAGCTACTATTCCTATAAATTCACTATTGGTTTTCAATGGGAAATGGTCTTAGTATACATGCAGCTTCTTTTCGTATGATGTCTCTGTTAGTTTTCAATAGGAAACGTTTGTCGGAGATAAGCAGCTTAAAAAAACCTTCAACTCACTGTTAGTTTGCCACGGGAAATTTTGTTAGTAGACAATAGGTTAGTGGAACTTTGAATTCATGGTTGGTATTCAATGTGAAATGTTCATAGTATACAAGAAGCTTCCATTCCTATGAATTCACTATCAGTTTTCAGTGAGAAACGGTCTTGGTATACAAGCAGCTTCCATTCCTGTGAATCCACTGTTTGTTTTCAATAGGAAAACTTTGTCCCAGATAAGTACCTGACAGAAGTTTCAATTCACTGTTAATTTACCGCAGGAAATGTTATTACTAGAGAGTAGGATTGTAGAACATTGAATTCACGGTTAGTATTCAATGGGAAACCTTCTTCGTATAAAAGCAGCATCTATTCCTGTGAATTCACTGTTAGTTTTCAATGAGAAATGGTCTTAGTATGCAAGCAGCTTCTACTCGTATGAATTCACTGTTAGGTTTCAATAGGAAACATTTGCTGCAGATAAAAGCTTAAATAACTTTCAATTCAATGGCAGTTTGCCACGGGAAATATTGTTACTATACCATAGGATTGCAGAACATTGAATTCACGGTAAGTTTTAAATAGGAAACGTACTTAGTATACAAGCAGCTTCTATTCCTTTGAATTCACTGTTAGTGTTCAATAGAAAACATTTGTCACTGACAAGTAGCTTAAGGAACTTTCAATTCACTCTTAGTTTGCCACAGGAAATGTTGTTACTAGACAACATGATTGCAGAACATTAAATTCACGGTTAGTTTTCAATGGGAAACGGTCTTAGTATACAAGCAGCTTCTATTCCTTTGTATTCACAGTTAGTGTTCAGTAGGAAACATTTGTTGCTGACAAGTAGCTTAAAGAACTTTCAATTCACTCTTAGTTTGCCACTGGAAATGTTGTTACTAGACAATAGGATTGTAGAACATTGAATTCACGGTTAGTTTTCAATGGGGAACCTTCTTAGTACTAAAGTCGCTTCTATTCTTATGAATTCACTGTTGGTTTTCAATGGGAAATGGACTTAGTATACAAGCAGCTTCTATTCCTATGATTTCACTGTTAGTTTTCAATAGGAAACGTTTGTCGCAGATAAGTACATTAAAGAAATTTAAATTCACTGTTAGTTTCCCAGGCCAAATGTTGCCACTAGACAATTGGATTGTGGAACATTGAATTCACGGTTAGTTTTCAATGGGAAACATACTTAGCATACAAGCAGCTTCGATTCTTTGAATTCACTGTTCGATTGCAAAGGCAAGCGGTCTTAGTACACAAGCAGCTTCAATTCCTATCAATTCACTGTTAGTGTTCAATAGAAAACGTTTGACACTGAGAAGTAGCTTAAAGAACTTTTAATTCACTGTTAGTTTGCCATGGGAAATGTTGTTACTAGACAATAGGATTGTAGGACATTGAATTCACGGTTAGATTTCAGTGAGAAACCTTCTTATTGTACAAGCAGCTTCTATTCCTATGAATTCAGTGTTAGTTTTCAATAGGAAACGTTTGTCGCAGACCAGTAGCTTTAAGAACTTTCAATACACTGTCAGTATGCCAGGCGAAATGTTGTACTAGACAATAGGATTTTAGAACATTGTATTCACAGTTAGTTTTCAAGGGGAAACATTCATAGTATACAAGCAGCTTCTAGTCCTATGAATCCACTGTTATTCTCAATAGGAAATGTTTGTCGCAGATAAGTAGCTTACAGAACTTTCATTTCACTGTTAGTTTCCCGCGGGAAATATTGTTACTAGACAATACTATTGTAGAATATTCAATTCACGGATATATTTCAATCAGAAATGGTCTTAGTATACAAGCAGCTTCTATTCCTTTGAATTCACTATTAGTTTTTAGTAGGAAACATTTGTCGAGATAAGTAGCTTAAAGAACTTTCAATTCTATGGTAGCTTGTGATGGGAAATGTTGTTACAAGACTGTAGGATTGTAGAACATTGAATTTACGGTTAATTTTCAATGGGAAACTTTCTGAGTATACAAGCACCCTGCTTTCCTATTAATTCACTGCTAGTTTTCAATAGGAAATGTTTGTCGCAGATAAGAACGTTAAAGATCTTTCAATTCACTGTTAGTTTGCCATGGCAAATGTTGTTACTAGACAATAGGATTGTACAACATTGAATTCACTTTTTGTTTTCAGTGGGAAATGGTCTCAGCATACAAGCAGCTTCTATTCCTACGAATTCCCTGTTAGTTTTTAATGGGAAACGGTCTTAGTATACAAGCAGCTTCTACTCCTATGAATTCACTGTTGGGTTTCAGTAGGAAACGTTTGTCGCAGATAAGTAGCTTAAGGAACTTTCAATTCACTGCTAGTTTGCCAGGCAAAATGTTGTTACTGGACAGTAGGATTGTAGAACATTGAATTCATGGTTAGTTTTCAATGGGAAACATTTTTACTTTACAAGCATCTTTTGCTACTATGAATTCATTGTTAGGTTTGAAAAGGAAACTTTTGTCGCTGATCATTATATTTCAGAACTTACAATACACTGGTAATTTGCCATGGGAAATGTTACTAGACAATTGGAATGTAGAGCATTGAATTCACTTTTAGTTTTCAATGGGAAACAGTCTTAGTATACAAGAGGCTTCGAATACTATGAATTCACTGTTAGGTTTCAACAGGAAATGTTTGTCGCTGATATGTAGCTTAAAGAACTTTCAATTTACTGTTAGTTTGCCACGGGAAATGTTGTCACTAGACCGTAGGATTGTATACCATTGAATTCACTTCTAGTTTTCAATGGGAAACGGTCTTAGTATAAAAGCAGCTTCCATTCCATTGTTAGTTTTAAATAGGAAACGTTTGTCTCAGATAAGTAGCTTTAAAAACTTTCAATTCACTGTTAGTTTGCCATGCAAAATGTCGTTACTAGACAATAGGTTTCTAGAACATTGAATTTATGGTTAGTTTTCAATCGGACATTCTTAGCATATAAGTAGCTTCCATTCCTATGAATTCACTCTTAGTTTTCATTAGAAAACACTTCTAGTATACAGGAAGCTTCTGTTCCTAGGAATTCACTGTTAGTTTTCAAAGGGAAATGGTCTGAATATACAAGCAGCTTCTATTCTTATGAATCCACTGTTAGTTTAAATAGGAAACCTTTGTCACAGATAAGTAGCTTAAAGAACTTTCACATCAGTGTTTGTTTCCCACGGGAAATGTTGTTACTAGACAGTAGTATTTTTGAACATTGAATGCACGGTTAGTTTTCAATGTGAAACGTTCCTAGTGTACAAGCAGCTTCCATTCCTATGTATTCATGTTAGTTTTCAATAGGAAATGGTTGTTCCACATAAGTAGGTTAAACAAGTTTCAGTTCCCTGTTAGTTTGCCGCGGGAAATGTTCTTATTAGACAATAGGATTTCACAACATTAAATTCACAGTTATTTTTCAATGGGAAACATTCTTCGCATACAAACAGCTTCCATTCCTATGAATTCACTCTTAGTTTTCAATGGGAAAGGGTCTTAGTATACAATCAGGTTCTATTCCTATGAATTCACTGTTAGGCTTCAAAAGGAAACGCTTGTCTCAGATAAGTAGCTTAAAGAACATTCAATTCACTGTGAGTTTGCCACCGGAAATGTATTTAGTAGACAACAGGATTGTAAAGCATTGAATTCACTTTTAGTATTCAATGGGAAATGGTCTTAGTATACAAGCAGCTTCTATTCCAATGAATTCACTGTTACTGTTTAATAGGAAACACTTGTGGCTGATAAGTAGCTCAACGAACTTTCAATTCACTGTTAGTTTCCCAGGAGAAATGTTGTCACTAGACAGTAGGATTCTAGAACATCTAATTCACGGTTAGTTTTCAGTGGGAAATGTTGTTCGTATATAAGCAGCTTGTATTCCCATGAATTGACTTAGTTTTCAATAGGAAAACTTTTTCGCAGATAAGTACCTTAAAGAAATGTCAATTCACTGTTAGTTTGCCACAGAAATATTCTTAGTATACAAGCAGCTCCTATTCCTATGAATTCACTGTTAGTTTTCAATTGGAAACGGTCTTAGTATACAAGCAGCTTCTATTCATATGAATGCACTGTTACCTAACAATAGCAAAGGTTTGTCGCAGATAAGTAGCTTAAGAAATTTCAATACACTGCTAGCTTGCCATGGGAAATGTTGTTACTAGACAGTAGGATTGTAGAACATTGAATTCACGGTTAGTTTTCAATGGGAAATGGTCTTAGTATACAAGCAACTTCTATTCTTTTGTATTCACAGTTAGTGTTCAGTAGGAAACATTTTTCCCTGAGAAGTAGCTTAAAGAACTTTCAATTCTCTCTTAGTTTGCCACTGGAAATGTTGTTACTAGACAATAGGATTGTAGAACATTGAATTCACGGTTAGTTTTCAATGGGGTACGTTCTTAGTACTCAAGTCGCTTCTATTCTTATGAATTCACTGTTGGGTTTCAATGGGAAATGGACTTATTATACAAGCAGCTTCTATTCCTGATTTCACTGTTATTTTTCAGTCAGAAAAATTTGTTGTAGATAAGTAGCTTAAAGAACTTTCAATTCACTGGTAGTTTGCCATGGGAAGTGTTGATACTAGACAGTAGGATTGTACAACATTGAATTCACGGTGAGTTTTCCATGGGAAACACTCTTAGTATATAAGCAGCTTCTATTCCTATGAATTCATGCCAGTTTACAATAGGAACCGTTTGTTGCAGATAAGTAGCTTAAAGAACTTTCAATTTACTGTTAGGTTGCCACAGGAAATGATATTACTAGACAGTAGGATTGTACAACATTGAATTCACGGTTAGTTTTTAATGGGAAAAGTTCATTGTATACAAGCAGCTTACATTCCTATGAATCCACTGTTATTTTCAATAGGAAATGTTTGTCGCAGATAAGTAGCTTAAAGAACTGTCATTCACCATTACTTTGCCAAGGGATATGTAGTTACTCGACAATAGCATTGCAGAACCACTGCATTTACGGTTAGTTTTCAATGGGAAACGTTCTTAGTATACAAGCAGCTTCTATTCCTATGAATTCAATGTTAGTTTTCAAGGAAAATCGTCTTAGTAAACAAGCAGCTTCTACTCCTATGAATTCACTGTTAGGTTTGAATAGTAAACGTTTGTCGGAGATAAGCAGCTTAAAGAACTTTAAATTCAATGGTAGTTTGCCACAGGAAATGTGGTTACCAGACAGTATTTCCGTAGAACATTGAATTCACTGTTAGTTTTCAATGGGAAAAGTTCTTAGTATGCAAACAGCTTCCATTCCTATGAAATCATATTAGTTTTCAAAGGAAACGTTTTTCGAAGATAAGTAGCTTAAACGGCTTTCAATTCACTGTTAATTTGCCAAGTGAAATGTTGTTTCTAGACAATAGGATTGTAGAATATTGAATTCAAGGTCAGTTTTCAATGGGAAACGTACTTAGTATACAAGGAGCTTCAATTCCTATGAATTCACTGTAAGTTTTCTATGGGAAACGGTCTTTGTATACAAGCAGCTTCTATTCCTATGAAATCACTTAGTTTTCAATAGGAAACCTTTGTTGCAGGTATGTAGCCTCAAGAACTTTCAATTCACTGTTAATTTGCCACGGGAAATGTTCTTTCCAGACATTAGCATTGTTGAATATTGAATTCACGGTTAGTTTTCAATGGAGAACGGTGTTAGTATAGAAGTAGCTTCCATTGCTATGACTTCACTGTTAGTTTTCAAAAGGAAACTTTTGTCGTAGATAAGTAGCTAAAATAACTTTCAATTCACTGTTTGTTTGCTACGGATATGTGCTTCCTTGAAAATAGGATTGCAGAACATTTAATTCACGGTTAGTTTCCAATGGGAAAAGGTCTTATTATACAAGCATCTTCCATTCCTTGGAATCCACTATTGTTTTCAAACGGAAATGTTTGTCGCATATAAGTAGCTTACACAACTTTCAATCACTGTTAGTTTGCTACGGGAAATGTTGTTACTACACAATAAGATTGCAGAACATTGATTTCATGGTTAGTTTTCAATGGGAAACTTTCTTAGTATAAAAGCAGCTTCTATTCCTTTGAATTCATGTTAGTTTTCAACAGGAAACGTGTGTCACATATAAGTGGCTTAAAGAACTTTCAATTCACGGTTACTTTGCCACGGGAAATGTTGTTAGTGGACAATGGGATCGTAGAATATTGAATTCCTGGTTAGTTTTCAATGGGAAACGTTCTTAGTATACAAGAAGCTTCTATTTTTATGTATTCAGTATCACTTTTCAATGGGAAATGGTCTTAGTATACGAGAAGCTTCAATTCCTCTGAAATCATTGTTAGTTTTCTATAGAAAACAATTGTCGTTGATAATTAGCTTAAGCAACGTTCAATTCACTGGTAGTTTGCCACGGGAAATGTTGTTGCTAGACAATACGATTGTAGAACATGGAATACACAGTTAGTTTTCAATGGAAAATGCACATAGTATAAAGCAGCTTCTATTACTATAAATTCACGGTAAGTTTTCAATAAGAAAAGTTTGTTGCAGATAAGTAGCTCAAAGAACTTGCAATTCACGTGTATTTTTTCACCGGAAATGTTGCTACTAGAGACCAGGATTGTAGAACATTGAATTCACGGTTAGTTTTCAATGGGAAACCTTTCTTGTATACAAGCAGCTTCTATTCATATGAATTCACTGTTTATTTCATTAGGAAACATTTGTCGCAGAAAAGTAGCTTAGAGAACTTTGAATTCACTGGTACTTTGCCAGGGGAAATGTTGTTAGTAGACAATAGGATTGTAGAACATTGGATTCAGGGTTAGTTTTCAATGGGAAACGTTCTTAGTATGCAAACAGCTTCTATTCCTAAGGATTCAGTTAGTTCTCAATGGGAAAATGTCTTAGTATACAAGCAGCTTCTACTCGTATGAATTCCCCGTTAGGATTGTATAGGAAACGTTTGTCACACATAATTAGCTGAAAAAACTTTCATTACACTGGTAGTTTGCCATGGGAAATGTTGGTACTAGACAAAAGGAGTGTAGAACATTGAATTCACGGTTACATTTCAAAGGGAAATGAAGTTAGTAAACAAGCAGCTTCTATTCCTATGAATTCACTGTTTGTGTTCAATAGAAAACATTTGTCTCAGATAAGTAGCTTAGAGAACTTTCAATTCCCTGGTAGTTTGTGATGGGAAATGTTGTTACTAGACAATAGGATTGTCGAACATTGAATTCATGGTTAGTTTTCAATGGGAAACTTTCGTAGTATGCAAACAGCACCTATTAGTATGAATTCACAGTTAGTTTTCAATGGGAAACGTTCTTAGTATACAAGCTGCTTGTACTCCTATGAATTTACTCTTAGGATTCTATAGGAAATGTTGGTCGCCGATACGTATGTTAAAGAACTTTCAATTCACTGTTAGTTTGCCAGGTGAAATATTGTTACTAGACAAGAGGATTGTAGAACATTGAATTCCCAATCAGTTTTCAATGGGAAACATTCTCAGTATAAGAGCACCTTCCATTCCTATGAATTCACTGTTAGTTTTCAATGGGACATGGTTTTAGTATCCAACCATCTTCTATTCCTTTGAATTCACACTTGGTTTTCAATGGGAATTGTTTGTCACAGATAAGTAGCTTAAAAAACTTTCAATTCCCTGGTAGTTTGTGATGGGAAATGATGTTACTAGACAATAGCATTGTAGAATATTGAATTCACTGTTAGTATTCAATGGTAAATGGTCTAAGTATACAAGCAGCTTCTATTGCTATGAATCCACTGTTTTTTCAGTAGGAAAACTTTCTCGCAGATAAGTAGCTTAAAGAACTTTCTAGTCACAGTATGTTTGTACGGGAAATGTTGTTGCTGCACAATAGGATTGTAGAACATTGAATTCACGGTTATTTTTCAATGGGAAAAGTTCTTAGTACACAAGCAGATTCTATTCCTATGAAATCACTGTTACTATTCAATAAGAAAACTTTGTCGCAGATAAGTAGCTTAAAGAACGTTCACCTCACTGGTAGTTTGCCACAGTAAACGTTTTCCATTGAAAAGTAACCGAGAATTCATAGGAATAGAACCTTTCACTTCACAGTTAGTTGCAAACGGGAAATGTTGTTACTAGACAATAGGATTCTATAACATTGAATTCACAGTTACTTGTCAATGGGAAACGTTCTTAGTACACAAGCAGCTTCTATTCCTATGAATTCACTGTTGGTTTTCAATGGGAAATGGTGTTAGTATACAAGCAGTTTCTATTCCTATGATTTCACTGTTAGTTTTCAATAGGAAACGTTTGTCGCTGATAAGTAACTTAAAGAACTTTCAATTCCCAGGTAGTTTGTCAGGAGGAATGTTGTTACTAGAGAGTAGGATAGTATAACATTGAATTCACAGTTAGTTTTTAATTGGAAACGTTCCTAGTATACAAGCACCTTCCATTCCTATGAATTCACTGTTAGTTTTCAATAGGAAATGTTTGTCACAGATCAGTAGCGTAAACAACTTTCAATTCACTGTTAGTTTGCCATGGGAAATTTTCTTAGTAGACCATAGGATTGTGGAAAATTGAATTCACGGATAGTTCTCAATGGGAAACGTTCTTAGTATACAAGCAGCTTCTATTCCTATGAAATCATTGTTAGTTTTCAATGCAAAACACTGTTAGTATACAAGCAGCTTCTTATTCCTGTGAATCCACTGTTTGTTTTCAATAGGAAACCTTTGTTCCAGATAAGTGGCTTAAACAAGATTTAATTCACTGTTATTTTAGCCCAGGAAATATTGTTATGAGAGAGTAGGATTGTAGAACATTGAACTCATGGTTAGTTTTCAATGGGAAACGTTCTTCGTATACAAGCAGCATCTATTCCTCTAAATTCACTCTTCGTATTCAATGGGAAACGGTGTTAGTATACAAGCACCTTCTACTCCTATGAATTCACTGTTAGGTTTCAATACGTAACGTTTGTCGCAGATAAAAGCCTAAAGAACTTTCAATTCACTGGTTTTTTGCCAGGGGAAATGTTGTTACTAGACAATAGGAGTGTAGAACATTGAATTCACGGTTAGCTTTAAATGGGAACGGTACTTAGTATACAAGCAGAATCTATTCCTATGAAATCACTGTTAGTTTTCAATAGGAATCATTTCTCACAGATAAGTAACTTAACCAACATTCAATTCACTGTTAGTTTGCCCCAGGAAATGTTGTTACTAGACAAAAGGATTGTAGAACATTGAATTACCAGTTATTTTCAATGGGAAATGTTCTTAGTATACAAGCAGCTTCTATTCCTTTAAATTCCCTGTTAGTGTTCAATAGGAAACATTTGTGGCTAAAAGTAGCTTAAAGAACTTTCAATTCACCCTTATTTCACCACAGGAAATGTTTTTACTAGCCAATAGGATTGCAGAACATTAAATTCACGGTTAGTTTTCAACGGGAAACAGTATTTGTATACAAGCAGCTCCTATTCCTTTGAATTCACTATTAGTGTACAATAGGAAAAACTTGTCGCTGACAATTAGCTTAAAGAACTTTCAACTCACTCTTAATTTGCCCCTGGAAATGTTGTTACTAGACAATAGGATTGAGAACATTGAATTCACGGTAAGTTTTCAATGGGATAGGTTCTGAGTACTCAAACAGTTTCTATTCCTATGAATTCACTGCTAGTTTTCAATAGGAAACGTTCTTAGTATGTAAGCAGCTTCTATTCCTATGAAATCACTTAGGTTTCAATAGGAAACCTTTGTTGCATTTAAGTAGCTAAAAGAACTTTCAATTCACTGTTTGTTTGCCACGGGAAATGTTGTTACTTGAAAATGGGATTGCAGAACATTTAATTCACGGTTAGTTTTCAGTGGGAAACGGTCTTAGTCTACATGCATCTTCTATTCCTTGGAATCCACTGTTATTCTCAAATGGAAATGTTTGTCGCATATAAGTAGCTTGCACAACTTTCAATAACTCTTAGTTTGCCACGGGAAATGATGTTACTACACAATAACCTTGCAGAACATTGAATTCACAGTTAGTTTTCAATGGGAAACGTTCTTAGTATAAAAATAGCTTCTATTCCTATGCATTCATGTTAGTTTTCAATAGGAAACATGTGTCGCAGATAAGTAGATGAAAGAACTCACTATTCACTATTACTTTGCCACGGGAAATGTTGTTAGGGGACAATAGGATCATAGAATATTGAATTCTCGGTTAGTTTTCAATGGGAAACGTTCTTAGTATACAAGCAGCTTCTATTCCTATGAATTCACTGTTAGTTTTCAATGGGAAACAGTCTTACTATACAAGCAGCTTTAATTCCTATGAATTCACTGTTAGTTTTCAATAGGAAACGTTTGCCACAGATAAGTAGCTTGAAGAACTTTCAATTCACTAATGGTTTGCTCTGTGAAATGTTGTTACTAGACAATAGGATTGCAGAACATTGAATTCAAGGTTGGTTTTCAATGGGAAAACTTCTTAGTATACAAGCAGCGTCTATTCCTCTGAATTCTCTGTTAGTTTTCAATGGGAAATGGTCTAAGTACACAAGCAGCTTCAATTCTTATGAATTCAGTGTTAGTTTTCAATAGGAAAGGTTTGTCGTAGATAAGTAGCTTAAAGTACTTTCAATTCACTGGTTGTTTGCCACGGGAAATGTTGTTACTAGGCAAGAGGATTGTAGAATATTGAATTCACGGTTAGTTTTCAATGGGAAATGGACGTAGTATACAAGCAGATTCTATTCCTATGAATTCAGTGTTAGTTTTCAATAGGATAGGTTTGTTGCAGATAAGTAGCTTAAAGAACTTTCAATTCCGTGGTAGTTTGCTAGGGGAAATGTTGTTACTAGACAATAGGATTGTAGAATATTGAATTCAATGTAGTTTTCCATTAGAAATGGTCTTAGTATACAAGCAGGTTCTTTTGCTATGAATCCACTGTTACATTTCAATAGGAAACCTTGTCGCAGATAAGTAGCTTAAAGAACTTTCAATTCACCGTTAGTTTGTATGGGAAATGTTTTTACTACACAATAGGATTGTAGAACATTGAACTCACGGTTAATTTTAATGGGAAACGTTCTTAGTATACCAGCAGCTTCTATTCCTATGAATTCACTGTTACTATTCAATAAGAAAACGTTGTCGCAGATAAGTATCTTAAGGAATGTTCAATTCACTGGTACCTTGCCACAGAAACGTTTCTCATTGAAAACTAACCCTGAATTCAATATTCTACAATCCTACTGTCTAGTAACAACATTTCCCGTGACAAACTAACAGTGAATTGGAATTTCCTTAAGCTACGTATCTGTGACAAACTTTTCCTATTGAAAACTAACAGTGAATTCAAAGGAATACAAGCTGCTTGTATACTAAGTATGTTTTCTATAGAAAAGTAACCGTAAATTCATTGTTCTACAATCCTATATTCCAGTAACAACTTTTCCCGTATCAAAGTAACAGTGAATTGAAAGCTGCTTATTTACTAAGTACGTTTCCCAATGAAAACTAACCATGAGTTCAATATTCTACAATCGTATTGTCTACTAAAAACATTTCCTGTGGCAAAGTAACAGTGACTGAAAACTACTTATCTGCCACAAACATTTCCTATTGAACACTAGCAGTGAATTCATAGGAATAGAAGCTGCGTGTATGCTAAGACCATTCCCATTGAAAACTAACAGTGAATTCAATATTCTACAATCCTGTTATCTAGCAAAAACATTCCCCGTAGCAAACTAACATTGATTTGGAAGTTCTGTAAGCTACTTATCTGCGACAACATTTCCTACTGAAAACCAGCAATGGATTCATTGGAATGGAAGCTGTTTCTATACTAAGAACATTTGCCATTGAAACCTAACCGCGAATACAATGTTCTACAGTTTTACTGTGTATTAACAGCATTGCCCTTGGCAATCAACCAGTGAATTTAAAGTTCTTTAACCTACATATCTACGACAAAGTTTTCCTATTGAAAACTAACAGTGAATTCATAGGAATAGAAGGTGCTTGTATACTAAGAAGGTTTCCATTGAAAACTAACCATGAATTCAGTATTCTACAATACTATTGTCTAGTAACAACATTTCCTGTGGCAAACTAACAGTAAATTGAAAGTTCTTTAAGTTACTGATCTGCGACAAGCGTTTCCTATTGAAAAGTAACAGTGATTTAATAGGAATAGAAGCTGCATGTATACTAGCACAGTTTCCCATTGAAAATTAACAGTGAATTCATACCAATACAAGATGCTGGTATGCTAAGACCGTTTGCAATTGAAATCTAACAGTGAATTCATAGGAATGGAAGCTGCTTGTATAGAAAGGATGTTTCCCATTGAAAACAAGCCGTGAATTCATTGTTCTACAATCCAGTTGTCTAGTAACAACATATCCTGTGGCATACTAACAGTGAATTGAAAGTTCTTTAAGCTACTTGTCTGCCAGAAACGTTTCCTACTGAAACACTAACAGTGAATTCATGGAAACGTTTGTCGCAGATAAATAGCTTAAAGGACTTTCAATTCGCTGGTAGTTTGCCAGGCGAAATGTTGTTACCAGACAATAGGATTGTAGAACATTGAATTCACGGTTACTTTTCAATGGGAAAAGTATTTAGTATGCAAACATCTTCTATTCCTATGAATTCACTTTTAGTTTTCAATGGGAAATGTTTTTCTAGACAACAGGATTGTAAAATATTGAATTCACGGTTAGTTCTCAATGGGAAATGGTTTTAGTATACAAGCAGCTTCTATTCCTACAAATCCACAGTTAGTGATTAATAGGAGAACTTTGTCACAGATAAGTAGCTGAAAGAACTTTCAATTCACTGCTAGTTTCCCAAGGGAAATATTGTTACTAGACAATAGGATTGTAGAACATTGAATTCATGGTTAGTTTTCAATGGAGAACATTCTTAGTATACAAGCTGCTTCCATTCCTGTGAATTCACTGTTAGTTTTCAGTGGGAAATGGCCTTAGTATACAAAGAGCTTTTGTTCGTTTGCATTCAGTGTTAGTTTCAGTAGGAAAAATTTGTCGCTGACAAGCAGCTTAAAGAATTTCCAATTCACTGTTAGTTTGCCACAGGAAATGTTGTTACTAGACAATAGGATTGCAGAAGATTATGTTCACGGTGAGTTTTCAATGGGAAATGGTCTTAGTATACAAGCAGCTTCTATTTCTATGAATCCACTGTTATTTTCAATAGGAAATATTTGTCACAGATAAGTAGCTTAAAGAACTTTCTATTCACTGGTAGTTTGCCATGGATAATGTTGTTACTAGAGAGTAGGATTGTAGAACATTGAAATCACGGATAGTTTTCAATAGGAAATGGTCTTACTATACAAGCAGCTTCTATTCCTATGAATCCACTGTTTCTTTTCAATAGGACATCTTTGTCGTAGATAAGTAGCTTATAGAACTTTCAATTCACTGTTAGTTTCCATGGGAAATTTTGTTAGTAGACAATAGGACTGTAGAACATTAAATTCACAGGTAGTTCTCAATAGGAAACGTTCTTAGTATACAAGCAGCTTCTATTCCTATGAAATCATTGTTAGTTTTCAATGCAAAATGGTCTTAGTGTACAAACAGCTCCTATTCCTGTGAATTCACTGTTAGTTTCCAATGGGAAACCGTCTTAGTATACAAGCAGCTTCTACTTCTTTGAATTCATTGTTAGGTATCAATAGGTAAGGTTTGTCGCAGATAAAATCTTAACCAACTTTCAATTCACTGTTATTTTGCCCCGGGAAATGTTACTAGACAATAGGATTGTACAACATTGAATTACTGGTTAATTTTGATGGGAAATGTTCTTAGTATGCAAGAAGCTTCTATTCCTATGAATTCACTGTTAGATTTGAATAGTAAAACTTTGTCGGAGATAAGCAGCTTAAAGAACTTTGAATTTACCGGTAGTTTGAAACAGGCCCGTTAGTTTGTACAGGAAATGTTGTTACTAGACAATAGGATTGCAGAACATTGAATTCACGGTTAGTTTTCAATGCAAAACGTTGGTAGTATACAAGCAGCCTCTACTCCTATGAATTCACTGTTAGTTTTCAATGGGAAAAGGTGTTAGTGTACAAGCGGCTTCTATTCCTATGAATTCACTGTTAGGTTTCAATAGGAAACGTTTGTCACAGATAAGTAGCTAAAATAACTTTGAATTCCCTGTTTGTTTGCCATGGGAAATGTTGTTACTAGACAATTGGATTGTAGAACTTTGCATTCACGATTAGTTTTCAATGGAAAACTTTTAGTATACAAGCAGCTTCCATTCCTATGAATTCACTGTTAGTTTTCAATAGGAAATGTTGTTGCTTGAAAATATTATTGCAGAATATTTAATTCACGGTTAGTTTTCAATGGGAAATCGTCTTAGTATACAAGCATCTTCTATTCCTTGGAATCCATTGTTATTTTCAGAAGGAAATATTTGTCGCATATAAGTAGCTTACAGAACTTTCAATCACTGTTAGTTTGCCAGCGAAAATGTTGTTGCTACATAGTAAGATTGCAGAAAGTTGAATTCACGGTAAGTTTTCAACGGGAAACGTTCTTAGTATGCAAGCACTTTCTATTCCTACGAATTCATGTTAGTTTTCATTAGGAAACATGTGTCGCAGATAAGGAGCTTAAAGAACTTTCAATTCACTGTTACCATGTCCCGGGAAATGTTGTTAGTGGATAATAGGATTTTAGAACATTGAATTCACAGTTATTTTTCAATGAGAAATGTCCTTAGTATACAAGCAGCTTCCATTCCTATGAATTCACTGTTAGTTTTCAATAGGAAACATTTGTGGCAGATAAGTACCTTAAAGAACTTTCAATTCACTGTTAGTAGCCATGGGAAGTGTTGTTACTAGACAATAGGATTGTAGAACATTCAATTCACGGTGAGTTTTCAATGGGAAATATACTTAGTATACAAGCAGCTTCTATTACTATGAATTCACTGTTAGTTTTCAATAGGAAACCTTTGTCACAGATAAGTAGCTTAAAGAAGTTTCAATTCACCGGTACTTTGCCACGGGAAATATTGCTACTTGAGAGCAGGATTGTAGAACTTTGAGTTCATGGTTAGTTTTCAATGGGAAAGTTCTTAGTATACCAGCAGCTTCCATTACTCTGAATTCACTGTTAGTTTAAAGTGGGAAATGTTCGTAGGATAAAAGCAGCTTCTATTCCTATGAATTCTCTGTTACTGTTCAATATTTAACAATTTTCGCTGAGAGGTAGCTGAAAGAACTTGCAATTTACAGCTAGTTTGCCACGGGAAATGTGATTAGACAATAACATTGTAGAACATTGAATTCACGGTTAGTTTTCAATGGGAAACGTTATTAGTGTACAAGCAGCTTCTATTATTATGAATTCACTGTTAGTTGTCAATGGGAAACGTTTGTCACAGAAAATTAGCTTAAGCAACTTTCAATTCTCAGTTTGTTTGCAACTGAAAATGTTCTTACTAGACAGTAGGATTGTAGAACTTTAAATGCACGGTTGGTTTTCAGTGGGAAACGTACTTAGTATACAAGCAGCTTCTGTTCCTATGAATTCACTGTTACTTTTCAAGGGGAAACGTTCTTAGTATACAAGCAGCTTCTATTATTGTGATTTCACTGTTAGTTGTCAATGGGAAACGTTTATCGCAGAAAATTAGCTTAAACAGGTTTCAATTGACTGTTAGTTCACCACGGGAAATGTTGTTACTAGACAATAGTATTGCAGAACAATGGGAAACGATCTTCGTAGACAAGCAGCATCTATTCCCAAGAATTCACTGTTAGTTCTCAAAGGGAAATGGTCTTAGTATACAAGCAGCTTCTCTTCCTATGAATTCACTGTTAGTTTTCAATAGGAAACCTTTGTCACAGAAAAGTAGCTTAAAGAACTTTCAAGTGACTGGTAGTTTGGTCCAGGATATGCTGTTACTAGACAATAGGATTGTAGAACATTGAATTCACGGTTAATTTTCAGTGGGAAATGGTCTCAGTACACAAGCAGCTTCTATTCTTATGAATCCACTGTTAGTTTTCTATGGGAAACATTTGTCACAGATAAGTAGCTTAAAGAACTTTCAATTCACTGTTACTTTGCCACAGGAAATGTTGTTACTAGACAGTAGGGTTGTACCACATTGAATTCTCGGTTAGTTTTTAATGGGAAACGTTATTAGGATACAAGCAGCTTCTATTCCTGTGAATCCACTGTTAGTTTTCAATAGACAAACTTCATCCCAGATAAGTAGCCTAAGGAATTTTCAATTGACTGTTATTTTTCCACGGGAAATGTTGGTACTAGACAGTAGGATTGTAGACCTTTGAATTCACTGTCAGTTTTCAGAGGGAAACGTTATTAGTATATAAGCAGTTTCTATTCCTATGAATTCACTGTTAATTTCATTAGAAAACCATTGTCGCAGATAAGTAGATTAACGAACTTTCAATTCCCTGGTAGTTTGCGACGGGAAATGTTGTCAGTAGAAAATAGGATTGTAGAATATTGAATTCACCATTAGTTTTCAATGGGAAATGGTCTTAGTATACAAGCAGCTTCTATTGCTATGAATCCACTGCTACTTTTCAATAGGAAACCATTAACGCAGATAAGTAGCTTAAAGAACTTTCAATTCACCGTTAGTTTGTACAGGAAATGTTGTTACTACACAATAGGATTGTAGAACATTGAGTGTATGGTTAGTTTTCAATGGGAAAAGGTCTTAGTGTACAAGAAGCTTCTATTCCTATGAATTCACTGTTAGGTTTCAATAGGAAACATTTGTCGCAGATAAGTAGCTAAAAGAACTTTCAATTCACTGTTTGTTTGTCACGGGAAATGTTGTTACTTGAAAATAGGATTGCAGAACATTTAATTCACGGCTAGTTTTCAAGGGGAAATGGTCTTAGTATGAAGCATCTTCTATTTCTTGGAATCCATTGTTATTTTCAGAAGGAAATGTTTGTCGCACACAAGTGGCTTGCCGAACTTTCAATCACTGTTAGTTTGCCAGGGAAAAAGTTGTTACTAGGTAATAAGATTGCAGAAAATTGAATTCATGGTAAGTTTTCAGTGGGAAACGTTCTTAGTATACAAGCAGTTTCTATTCCTACGAATTCATGTTAGTTTTCAATAGGAAACGTGTGTCGCAGATAAGGAGCTTAAAGAACTTTCAATTCACTGTTACTTTGCCCCGGGAAATGTTGTTAGTGCACAATAGGATTTTAGAACATTGAAGTCACAGTTAGTTTTCAATGAGAAACATTCTTAGTATACAAGCAGCTTCTATTCCTATAAATTCACGGTTAGTTTCCAATGGGAAACGTTTGTCACAGAAATTAGCTTAATGAACTTTCAATTCACTGTTAGTTTGCCACGGGAAATGTTGGTACTAGACAGTAGGATTGTAGAACTTTGAATTCACGGTTAGTTTTCAGTGGGAAACGTTCTTAGAATACAAGCAGCTTCTATTACTATGAATTCACTGTCAGTTTTCAATAGGAAATATTTGTCGCCGATAAGTAGCATAAGGAACTTTCAATTCACTGGTACTTTGCCATGGGAAATGTTGCTACTCGAGAGCAGGGTTGTATAACATTGAATTCATGGTTAGTTTTCAATGGGAACGTTCTTAGTATAGAGGCAGCTTCCATTACTATGAATTCACTGTTAGTTTACAATGGGAAATGGTCTTCGTATAAAAGCAGCTTCTATTCCTATGAATTCACTGTTACTGTTCAATAGTTAACATTTTTCACTGAGAAGTAGCTGAACGAACTTGCATTTCACTGTTAGTTTGCCACGGGAAATGTTATTAGACAATAACATTGTAGAACATTGAATTCCCAGTTAGTTTTCAATGAGAAACATTCTTAGTGTACAAGCAGGTTCTACTATTATGAATTCACTGTTAGTTGTCAATGGGAAACGTTAGTCACAGAAAATTAGCTTAAAGAAGTTTCAATTCTCAGTTAGTTTGCGACTGGAAATGTTCTTACTAGACAGTAGGATTCTAGAACTTTGAATTCACGGTTAGTTTTCAGTTGGAAACATACTTAGTATACAAGCAGCTTATGTTCCTATGAATTCACTGTTAGTTTTCAATAGGAAAAGTTTGTTGTAGACAAGTAGCTTAAAGAACTCTCAATTCACTGTTAGTTTTCCATGGGAAATATTGTTACTAGAAAATAGGATTGCAGAACATTGAATTCAAGGTTAGTTTTCAATGGGAAACGATCTTAGTACACAATCAGCTTCTATTCCTGTGAATTCACTGTTAGTTTTAAAGGGAAATGGTCTTAGTATACACGCAGCTTCTATTCCTATGATTTCACATTAATTTTCAATAGGAAATGTTTGTCACTGATAAGTAGCTTAAAGAAATTTCAATTCACTGGTAGTTTGCCAAGGGAAATGTTGTTACTAGACAATGGGATTGTAGAATATTGAATTCAAGGTTAGTATTCAATGGGAAATGGCCTGAGTATACAAGCAGCTTCTATTCCTGTTAATCCACTGTTAGTTTTCAATAGGAAACCTTTGTCCCAGATAAATAGCTTAAAAAACTTTCAGTTCAGTTTTAGTTTGCTGCCAGAAACTTTGTTACTAAACAGTACAATTGTAGAACATTGAATTCCCGTTTAGTTTAAAATCGGAAACGTTCTTAGTATGCAGGCAGCTTCTATTCCTATGAATTCCCTGTTAGTTTTCAATGGGAAACTGTCTTAGTATACAAGCAGCTTCTATTCCTATGAATTCACTGTTGGTTTGAAGAGGAAATGTTTGTCGGAGATGAGCAGCTTATAGAACTTTCAATTCAGTGTAATTTTGCCACGGGAAATGTTGGTACTAGACAGTACGACTGTAGAACTTTGAATTAACAGTTAGTTTTCAGTGGGAAACGTACTTAGTGTGCAAGCAGCTTGTGGTCCTATGAATTCACTGTTAGTTTTCAAGAAGAAACATTTGTGTCAGATAAGTACCTTAAAGAAGTTTCAATTCTCTGTTAGTTGCCACAGGAAGTGTTGTTACTAGACAATAGCATTGTAGATCATTCAATTCACGGTGAGTTTTCAATGGGAAACGTACTTAGTATACAAGCAGCTTCTATTACTATGATGTCACTGTTAGTTCTCAATGGGAAAACTTTGTCGCAGTTAGTTTTCAATGAATAACGTTCTTAGTGTACAAACAGCTTCTATTATTATGAATTCACTGTTAATTGTCAATGGGAAACGTTAGTCACAGAAAATTAGCTTAAAGAACTTTCAATTCACTGGTACTATTCCACGGGAAATGTTGTTTAGAGACAGTCGGATTGCGGAACATTGAATTCACGGTTAGTTTTGAATGGGAAATGTTCCTAGTATACTAGCAGCTTCTATTCCTAAGAATTCATGTTAGTTTTCAATAGGAAAAGTTTGTCGCAGATAAGTAGCTTAAAAAACTTTCAATTCACTGTTAGTTTGTACCAGGAAATGTTGTTAATAGACAACAGGATTGTAGAAGGTTGAATTCACGGTTAGTTTTTAATGGGAAACTTTCTTAGTATACAAGCACCTTCGATCCCTATGAATTCACTGCTAGTTTTCATTGGGAAACAGTCTTCTATACAAGCAGCTTCCATTCCTATGAATTCACTGTTAATTTTCAATTGGAAACGTTTGTCATAGATAAGTAGCTTGAAGGACTTTTAATTTACTGTTAGTTTCCAATGGGAAATGTTGTTACTAGACAGGAGGATTGTAGAACATTGAATTCACGGTTAGTTTTCAATGTGAAACGTTCCTAGTACACAAGCAGCTTCCATTCCAATGAATCCACTGGTTATTTTCAATAGGAAACGTTTGTCGTAGATAAGTAGCTTAAAGAACTTTCTACTCACTGTTAGCTTCCATGGGCAATGTGGTTCAAAGACAGTAGGATTGTAGAACATTGAATTTGCGGCTATGTTTCAATGGGAAGTGTTCCTACTATACAAGCAGCTTCCATTCCAATGACAACACTGTTAGTTTTCAAAAGGAAACGTTTGTTGTAGATAAGTAGCATAAAGAACTTTCAGTTCACTGCTAGTTTGGCATGGGAAATGTTGTTACTAGAGAGTAGTATTGTAGAACATTCAGTTCATGGTTAGTTTTCAATGGGAAACGTTCTTAGTATACAAGTAGTAGAGATCACAACAGACATAAGTGATATTGGGAGAATCATCAGGACTTATTTCAAAAACCTCTACTCCACAAAACTGGATAATGTGGAGGAGATGGATAAATTCTTGGACGCAATACCATCTTCCAAAGCTAAACACAGAGCAGATTAATCATCTCAATCAAACCATCACACTCATGGAAATTGAAAAAGTAATAACAAACCTCCCAAAAAAGAAGAGTCCAGGACCAGATGGCTTCTCAGCTGAATTCTATCAAACCTTCATGGAAGAACTCAAACCAATCTTCCTCAAACTGTGCCACACAATTGTTGAACAGGGAAAGCTACCCAACTCCTTTTATGAAGATAGCATCACCCTAATTCCAAAACCAGGCAGAGATGCCACAAGAAAAGAAAACTACAGGGCTATTTCCCTGATGAATATAGATGCAAAGATCCTAAACAAAATCCATGCATACCGAATCCAACAAAACTTCAAAAGCATTATCCACCTTGACCAAGTGGGATTCATTCCAGGAACACAGGGGTGGTTCAACATACAGAAATCTGTCAATGTAATACACCACATAAACAAGGTTAAACATAAAAACCACATGATCATTTCGATAGATGCAGAAAAGGCCTTTGACAAGATTCAACATCACTTCATGTTGAAAACATTGGAGAGAAATGGCATGGTTGGTTCATATCTCAACCTAATAAAAGCAATATACGAAGCTGCGAAGGAGCAAATAATACTTAATGGAGAGAGACTGGAGGAATTCCCATTAAGATCAGGAACAAGACAGGGTTGTCCACTCTCACCTCTGCTTTTCAATATAGTACTGGAAGTCCTAGCTCACGCAATAAGACAGGAGAAAGAAATAAAAGGGATACAATTTTGAAGGAAAAAGTTAAGTTAGCTTTATTCACTGATGACATGATTATATATGTAAGAGACCCGAGAGACTCCATCCCAAAACTCCTGAAGGTGATTAACTCCTATAGCAAAGTAGCAGGATACAAAATCAATGCACAAAAGTCAGTAGCCTTCCCTTCTGCAAATGACGAAGATACAGAGAAAGAATTAAGGGACATAGTCCCATTTTCAATTGCAACAAAAAAATATAATACCTTGGAATAACGTTAACACAGGAAGTTAAAGATCTATACAACAAAAACATAAAAACACTCAAAAAAGAAATTGAGGCAGACTTGAGAAAACGGGAAGACCTCCCATGTTTCTGGATAGGCAGAATTAACATTGTGAAGATGACAATCCTACCAAAGGCAATATACAGATTTAATGCAATTCCAATTAAAATCCCTACAGTGTTCTTCACAGAGATAGAAAAAATGATCTCAAGTTTCATATGGAAAGGCAGAAGGCCTCGCATTTCCAAACATATCCTCAGCAAAAGAAATACCTCTGGGGGCATCACCATACCTGATCTAAAGCTTTATTACAAAGCCATAGTAATAAAAACAGCATGGTACTGGCATAAAAACATGAGTATAGACCAGTGGAACAGACTTTAGGACCCGAACTTTGGGTCAAGCAACTATAGCTACTTGATTTTCGATAAAGGCCCAAATGATATAGGCTGGAAAAAAAGACAGCATCTTCAACAAATGGTGCTAGACAACCTGGATAACCATATGCAGGAAACTGAAACTTGAACCACACATTTCACCATGCACTACACTCAAGTCCAAATGGATCAAAGATCTCAATATAAGACCAGAAACTCGAATACTACTGAAGAAAATTTAGGAAGTACTTTCCATGATATAGGAATGGAAAAAGACTTCCTGAACAAAACCGCAGTAGCTCATGAACTTAAACCGTCACTCAACCAATGGGATCACATGAAGTTTAAGAGTTTCTTTACAGACAAGCATACGATAAGCAAAGCCAATAGATTACCCACAGAATGGGAGAAAATATTTGCGGGTGATCCAACTGATAGAGGCCTAATCTCTAGAATCTACAAAGAACTCAAAAATCTAAACAGTAAGAACTCAAACACTCCACTCACAAAATGGGGAAAAGAGCTGAACAGGCAGTTTACAGAGGAAGAAATAGAAATGGAAAACATACACCTAAGAAAATGTTCATCATCCCTAATCATCAGAGAAATGCAAATTAAAAGAACTAGGATATTCCACCTTACCCCAATAAGGATAGCAAACATCAACAAATCAAATAAAAATAAATGCTGGCGAGGATGTGGAGAAGTAGGAACACTCATCCACTGTTGGTGGGAATTTAGGATGGTACAACCACTTTGGAAAGCAATATGGAGACTTCTGAAAAAGCTGACTATAGAGATACCAACAAACCCAGTTATTCCCTTACTGGGCATCTACCCTAAAATCTTCAAACCACAGGCTAGATAGATTTGCTCAACCATGTTTATAGCGGCTCAACTTGTAATAGCTAAGTGCTGGAATCAACCCAGATGTCCATCACTAGAAGAATGTATAACTAAGATGTGGTATATCTACACAATGGAATTCTATACAGCAGTAAGAAAAACTGACACCATGAAATTTGAGGTAAAATGGTTGAACCAGGAACAGATCATTCTCAGTGAACTTACCCAATCACAGAAAAAAATCGCCACATAGTCTCACTCATCTACAGCAACTAACCTGAATCTACCCAAGATACCTTACATACCCAGCAAGCATCTCCTAGACTAGACACCAGGACGGAAGGGGAGGAGGGGAGGGCATCCAAGGGGTGGGAAACACAAATCTAGGCCCAAACTGCAATGGTACCATAATTTTCTACTTACTAAAAGACAGACCAAATGGATTATCCTTCACCAGGCGCTTACAGGGAACACCTGAACCACAAGACACTAGAGAGGGTAAGATCAAGAATAACCTTAATCTTCTACAACTTCCCTCCCTCACTTCCCCTCTCCCTCTCCCTCTCTCTCTCTTCTCTCTAACTCTTGTATATTAGTTATCTTTTTCCTCATTTTCTTAGTGGTCACTGACCTGTAACTCCAAGAACCAGCATGGAGCTATCATCCACAATGAGCTTTTGATCAGAGAGACCTAAAAGGTTTCCTAAAAGACAGACAGATTTCTGTCAGAGTACTTGATGACCCACCAAAGGCTAGTGGTAAGACCCTACAGCTGAAGACACCTTATGTGATTGACATGCAAAATAGAATGGCATGGCTGGAAGTTGGAAGAGAGTCAGTCCCCAGACAATCAGCGCATCTAGTGCCAGAAGGCGCTACATGGGCGACTGGGGGGAAATGACCAATATCTGTCGAAGCGACACATGGTATAACCTACTTAGCAGGAAGTAATTTGTTGTGATGCCCAAACAAGTGCAGTGGTGGCACACAGCTCTGGTGGGGAAGCAACTGCTCTCAATTTGGCTAACTGATCGGCTCACTGGTATGGGAACCATAGCTGGATCTGTGAAACAAGACAGAACCATATCCAAACATAAGCCCACTCTCCAATATCAAGCTACCATCAACTGTGGGCTACAAGAGGTCCTACTCCTATTAAATTCTGTATAAATAACGTAAGGGTTATCTCATTTGTCCTGGTGCTAACTTACTCTCCGTTGGATAATCTGCTTCTCTTTTTCAGATAGATGTAGATCCTAAGGGGAGAGCCACCCCATCATACCTCAAAAGGGCCCCGGCTGAAGCTAAGAAAAATTGGAGAAAGTAGCAAGGAGGCTGTTTTTCTGAAGAACCGGATACCAGGACAAGGGAGAAGGAGATCAGGACAGAGAAAAATCAACTCCTACCAAATCAGAGAGCCAGAGCCTCAGAGGCCCCCAACACCTCATCACTGAAGCAGACCAAAAATGAACCCAACATGGCTCAAGGAAATTTTGCAGAAGAGGGGGCGGAAGGAATATCAGAGCCACATGTTGGGTCATGATATGCAGAGACATTTAGCTTACCCATAACTGTGGGCTAACTCCACAATGCATGACCCATATACCTCAACAAGGAAGGGACAAGGGGAGGGGGCAGGTCACGGATGAGCTGAACAATGGTACCAAACTGACTGTATTTGCTGAATACAAAACTAACTAATAAAGAAAAAAAATCATATTAATAGAAAAAAAGATTGTAGAAGATTGAATTCTTGGTTAGTTTTCAATGGGAAACGTTCTTAGCATACAAGCAGATTCCATTCCTATGAATTCACTGTTAGTTCACAAAGGAAATGTTTGTCCCAAATCATTACCTAAAAAAAAACTTTCAATTCACTGTTAGTTTGCCACGGGAAATGTTGTTACTAGACAATAG